>CM057162.1:25446174-25585623 GCA_029962745.1 Echinometra lucunter | reverse complement strand
CTTATGCCTATTTTGCTGTATAAGAGAAGGTAATTAGCATTCTTGTCTGTTTATAAGTATATTGTTGGGGCATACTCGTGATATAGGCTCAACCCTAACCCTAACGATAGTCCTAAACCCTACCCCGAGGCTAACCCTAACCCTAACCCTAACCCTAACCCTAACCCTAACCCTAAACCCAACCCTAACCCTAAAACCTAACCCTAACCCTATCTCTTGTGCAGAAGTCGGCAATATCGTAAAATAGGCCAAGTAAAATTGATTCCTAGTTTCTCGTCCGGATATTTTCAAATTGAGGAGGAGGGGTTTCCATATTATTTGATTGTTTTCCCTTTTTTCACGTGAAATGCTATTCGGAAAATTTTAATACCCATTCCCCCCCCCCTTTTTTTACATTTCATTTTGATGCTTCATTGATATATTAAGCACTTAAGAGACTCAAAACAATTAAAAAAATGTATGTTATAATAATTTTCGTAACCTCATTGTCTAGATGTCCTTAAATTAGATTGAATTCATTTCAGAACAAAAATAGTAAAATAACAAAAATCTTGAGGCTCGCCGAAAAAGGGGGTAAAGGAGGAGGGGAGTTCAAAATAGGAATCGTTTGTATCAGGCCTCAGGTTAGGTTTTAGGGTTAGGGTAGGTTTTGGATTAAAGTTAAAGTTAGGGTACGATGGGCCTATATCTTGAGTATGGCCTGAAGCCTTGTTCACTTTCTTGTAAAACACACTTGGAAGGATCAGAGTCGAATTGTTTTGTCAACTGTTTTGCCAGCTCTTCATAGGCATGAGTAAGAAGTTACACTTTTTTTTTGCCTCAAAGAGATTCATTAAACATATAGGACAAGACAGATTCATAAAGCATAGAACAAGGTGACAGTCATAAACCTTGACCAAGAAGTGGGGTTCTTCTCAAAGAACAGAAAGGACATTTTCATTCATTTAATTTCATTCATAGTTTTATTTGTTCATCTCAAAGGTTGCAGGCCACTAATTTTCAACGAAAAGACATGCATGATAAAAATCAGAATAATGAAATAAATCAATCAATAATAATCATAATGACAATGATAATAATAATCTTAGCAATGATACTGAAATAACCTTACCTGAAAAGGCTTTTCAAGGTAATAATTCTGAAGGAAATACATGTAACAGCTAATTGATTTGAAATCTGAAAGACGTTACGATATCATTGTGCCTATTGTGTCTTGCAAGAAAGCGAATTACCAGAGATTCTGCACCAGATTTTGAAGAAAAAAATGATATTAAGTGATGCGAAAACCCCCAGCAAGTTACCAGTAGTAACCCTTACTAATCAATCTTTCGTATGATATGAAATTCGTTTCTGTGCAACGTAGGGTTTCCCTTTATCTTTTTATCATCATTATCATTATTGGAAGCGTCCAGTACGGAACTTCTCACAATCTGAACAACGAGAGGGTTTTAATTTTTTCGGTGTAAACGTTTCAGAGGTAAAAATATAATGCTAGAAGTAAAATTGTAAGTGGTTCAGATTTCAAATGAAAAAAAAAAGTTAGAGGTAAACACTTTAGTGGTCAAAATATCAGAGATGGAAAAGCCAAAGTTAAAATTACCAGATCTGTAAATTAAAAACTATACCAGACAACCAAAATTAACTGGAACATTGGGCCCGGGGGAGGCATTGAAATGTTTACAACGACAACGAAACACACACACACACACACACACACACACACACAAAAAAAAAAAAAACATTCTTGGTTGAATGAGACAATTCACAAGAAGTAATGAAAAAAGTTCAATTCAGTCATTGGAGCACACTTTCATTATTTTTCCTCTTAGAAAAATTTTCCCTTCATTAACAGTAGGAATAGGCATATATTAAATTTTAATGTTATTTTGAGGATGAAGCTTACATGTACAAAATATCACTTTTAAACTGATTTTTTTTTTTTTTTTTTTTTTTTTTTTTAGTATGCTGTGGTCAACTGAGGATATTAAGTGATATCAGAAAAGAAATTTAAAATATGACGAGCGAGCGAGCCAAATATAACCACTTTTCTGTTTTCAATCGAAGTTTTGAAGTGTGGAAAATGGTATTTTAGAGCACTTCACTGCTTGAATATGATACGGAGGAGATTTTTCTGAGCCGATCTGAGATTCCGAGAGGGAGCGTACCTTACCAAGGACTCACTGAAATATTCTGGTGCCATTGAATGCAGGCACTGATAGGTCTGTAATAGTATCTTAAAGATTATGCGTGATTGGATAGGCAGCCGATGCAGATGCTTCAAGATGGGGGTTATGAGAGAATTCTTCTTAGTGCGGGTAATCAATCTAGCAGCTGCGTTATGGATTGCCTGGAATTTATGTAGTTGTGAGTCTGAGATATTGATACTATTACAGTAGTCTAGATGACATATAACAAGAGCCTGAACAAGTTTCTTAGTGGTCTTAGAATTCAAAAACTGACGAACCTTTCCAAGTTTGTATAGAGCAAAGGATGCAGATTTGCATTTACAAATTTATCCATAACCATATTCTGATCAAATATCACACCAAGGCTTTGGCTGTTGTACTATAGCACAGTGGAAGTACTGTCAATCTTTATCACGTGGAGTTCCACTGTTCTGTGAAATCAAGATGTAAGATGGAAAATCTCAGTTTCCTCATCATTCAATTTGAGACCATTTTGGATTCACTATTGCTTTATCTCTTTTACACAACATTCTACTTGGGAGATTGCATCTGCAGGTTACACGGTTTAAATGAAATATATATCTGAGTGTCATCAGCATAACACATCCCTGACATTTGGTTGGACCTAATAACATCTCCTAAAGGAGAAAAATACATGGTAAACAACATCAGGCCGACCACAGAGCCTTTGGGAACACCAACATCTAATACATGAACAACAGATGATTCTAACTGATTTATTACAACTGTCTGCTTCTTCTCTGCTTTAAGTATGATTTCAACCACTTATAAGCAAGACCTTTAATAACAAACTTATGTTGCAACCTCTGTAGTAAAACATCATGCATAATGGTGTCAAAAGCCGAGGAAAAATCGAGCAGTGCAAGTATGGATTCATTACCATGGTCTAGAGAAGAATTGATATCATTTGACACTTTTAATGATGCTGTTTCACAACTATGGAATGGTCTATACGCAGACTGCAAGGGTGAGTGTAAATCATCAGAAAGACAGTGCTGAATCTGCAGAACAGCAGCTCTCTCAGTAGTCTTTCCAAGAAATGAAAGGTTAGCAACTGGCATCAGTATGCTTCCAGTGAATGAAGAAGAACAAGAAGAGTAAACAGTGAAAGTTTGAGGAAAATCGGACACTCTGTTCAAGAGTTATGAACTTTGAAAATTTAAGTAAATCCTTATTGTGGGGATCCTTGAATTGGCAACTTTGCCAGCATCTGTGATGTCATCATGGACAACTATTCATTCATTTTGTACACGAAATTTAGCATATTCTTTATTTTCATGAAAAATAAAAATTCTTTTCATCTGTTGTTTGAGTATGACATGGCTTTATCAATTCTGCAAGCATTTTGCAAAGAATTATGTTGATTCCTGTCCTGACATTTTATATAAATCAATTGTTTTGACAAATCCAAAATGAATTGAGAGTTGTCCACGATGACATCACAGATGGTGGCAAAGTTGCCAACTCAAGGATCCCCATAATAGGGATTTACTTAAATTTTCAAAGTTCATAACTCTTGAACAGAGTGTCCGATTTTCCTCAAACTTTCACTGTTAACTCTTCTTGTTCTTCTTCATTCACTGGAAGCATACTGATGTCTGGGTTGCATTCTCCTTTCAAGGGTCAAGGTTGGATCCTGAACAGTTGAAGAATTATCGACCAGTTGCTAACCTTTCATTTCTTGGAAAGACTACTGAGAGAGCTGCTGTTCTGCAGATTCAGCACTGTTTTTCTGATGATTTACACTCACCCTTGCAGTCTGCGTATAGACCATTCCATAGTTGTGAAACAGCATCAAAATTCAGAACTCTTGAACCGATTGTCCGATTTTGCTCAAACTTTCACTGTTTACTCTTCTTGGTCATCTTTATCCACTAAGAGCACACTGGTATCTCGGTTGCATTCTCCTTTAAGAAGAGGAAAAACAGTGGCATTCTTAAGACTATTAGGAAATGTACCCTCTTCAAATGATTTATTTATGATGTATGTGATATATGGAACAAGTTCTACAACACATTTCTTTACAGAAGTTGGCATTGGATCAAATTTGCATGTTCAACTTGCAGCAGCCGACTTCTTGACAATTTCCTCAACTTCACTAATTTTCATTCTCCTGAACTTAGATAAATTCACATCATTATATAACTGGTCTGGAGCTGGTCTGGGATCTGCACACATACTAGACAAACTATCAGATATTTGTTTAACCTTATTAACAAAGAAATTCTGAAAGTGCTCAGGTAATGAAACAGAATCAACACTAGGTGGAGTTAAAGAAGGCTCAGGCTTAAACATCTTTTTCAAATTTCTGAAACAACTCGCGAGAACTACAGTCCTCAAACTTTCCTTAATGATATTATCTCTTTCTTGTCGTAAGTACTTTCTTATAGTGACAACAAGCCAGCCTGAAAATTTGGTGGTGTACCTCCAACTTGGTTGACCGCCATCTACGTTCAATGCATCTGGGATCTTGTTTCAGCTTAAGGAAATCTTCACTGAACCGTGGAGCATGAGGACGAGGGAAAATCGAGCGAGTGACCAGCGGCGCATGCTCTTCGAGCAATTCTGGCAGGACTGAGTGTATAGCTGCACCAGTTGTTCCAAGTCATCAGGGACAGATGTGCATAACCTAGAGCTTCGAATATCCTCGCGGACCACATCAAGGTTGATCTAATGAAGTTTCCTACCTAACTTCTGTCCTCTGTTGCTTCGGCTTATGAATCATCAGAGAGCACAGTGGTCCGAGGGAAGGTAGTTCGTGAAGTCTAGCTCAGAGACAAAGTTGTCAGTCATACGCGTCAGAAGGATATTCAATGTGTGCCCCCTGAGGTGAACTGGTATAGTGGCATGCTGCTTTAGGTTCACAGAGTTGATCATCTCCAGAAAACGGGATGCCTCTCTGTTTGAAAGATTGTTTACATGAAAATTAAAGTCGCCCAAATGCATTACCTGATTTGGATATGTAGCAATCTGTTCAAGAAATGAGGAAAACTCATCAAAGAAAACCTGCGAAGTTTAACGACCAGCTTCAGTTCTGTGAGGTCGGTAGACAAGTACTAGGCGAAATGATGATTTTTCTTTTGAACTTAGTAGAAGATCAATGTACTCAAATGATGTGATCTGCCTTGTGCCGTACCTGCGTACGTTGAAAACTTTCTCAATGCATACTCCTACTTCTTCACCCAAGCGACTCTTGCGATAAGCATGATGGAAATCATAGTTCTGAAGGCAGCCTGTAAAGTCAGCAATCTCTCACTTCACCAAACAGCCAAGTCTCAGTCAATGCTAGAATGTTAATATGGTGGTTAATTATGAACTCACAGATTTCCGGTGTTTTGGAGGTTATAGACTTCCAGAGGGCGAAACGACAGATTGATGACAGGCCTTCTTCCCCAGGACATTTGGCAGCATGAGGACTGAAAGTGAAGCGCGTCTTGCCACCCCCCCCCCCCCCAATCTTGGTTGGCCGTTTGGTAGATATCCTGAGTTCATTGATAGTTGACCACACCGAAGCACTGACACGTCGGTGAACTTGGTTGATGGCACAAAGTTCAGACATATCATACTGAATTCTCTTCCTCGCTGTATTCTGGGTGGTTCGGGATGAAGCTACAGTGGTATCATGGTTAGTGTAGTTGCACACTGATGTTGCACTAACTTGGAGCTCTCAATTTCAACGAAGTTTTGCCTATCTACATTTGAGTTAGTTCTTAATTTTGTTACCAGTAAATTGTATCTTATGTCAGGACAATGCTAGACAATTTTGACGTATATCTACTAAGCTTGGATCTAGTTTGTGTATTTCAAATTTTGGAGCCGTTTGTAGATTGCCCGTGGCCATTACTCCATGCAGTACTACATGCAGCTTTGGGTTAATCCTAGTTGACTGAATCTTTTGAACATCACAATGCCAATGTCCAGGCTTGTCCTGCTTGTTATTGTTACTGTTCTTTGGACCTTACAACTTACAATGCCTGGGCTTTCTTACTCCAGAGAGGATCTTCTCTGCATTTGAACTAAGTGTACTACAACACCAGTACCTTTGAATGTAAACCATACATTACACGAGTATTGAATGTGTAAAGTGAAACCTACTAGGAGGGGTCGGCGTGTATTTGAAAAGCAGCAGCATCAGATTCCTGTCATTACGAACCACTTTTCAAGAGCAGTCACGACAAATCCTCATAAAATCGACAGGTCAGTGCTGATTGATACTAGTGCTGTGCACCATAAAGCTTATTTACCCTCGGTAATGTCATTCAATGCACGATCACTAAACAATGAGTTCAGTGACCTTGAGGCCAATATCTGTACACAAGAACATACCCATTACTGCTGTGACAGAGACTTGGTTCTCACCAGAGAATCCAGCTTCAGCATGTCAACTGCCATTATAGCAGCATTTTCATCGAGATCGTCCAAACAGAGTTGGTGGTGGGGTAGCCCTCTACATCCATGAAGACCTCAATGCCAAAGAGGTTTTCAGGGACCTTGTTCCTGCTCACCTAGAAACCTTATGGGTTCATCTGAGGTCATCTAGTTCATTTCACCTTCATCATGATAAATATGTTTCTGTTCTGTATACTCCACCTCGATCAGAATACAAGGAAGATCTCACTGATCACCTAATTACATTGACTGACCTTATTAAGACCACTTCTGAAGACGCATCCTTCCTCATTATTGGTGACTTTAATGACTTTTCTACAACTGAGATTGAGCAGCATGCAGTGCTGTCGCAGGTTGTAAAGGAAGCTACCCGTGGATCATCTATTCTAGACAAGATATTGACAGATCTCTCTGGGAGCTATCATGACCCTATCATCTCCGCTCCTATTGCATTGAGTGATCACTATGTTATTACTTACCTGCCTGTGAGTCTATCCCCCAAAAGACTTCAAGAATGATATCTCTACGTCCATTCCGTGAATCATCGATGCGTTCGTTTGTTCAGTGGGTGACTCATATGGATTGGTCCTCGCTTCCTGTATGTGCTGATCCTAATGCCAGCGTTGAGTAATTCCAGGTTCTGCTCAACAGTCAGTAAAGAAGACACTTCTCGTTGGTCACTTCCAAGCGGAGGCCTAACGACAAGCCGCGGATGAACGAACGCATCCGTAGGCTAATTATGAAGCGGGAGAGAGACTTCAGACAGAAAGCTGCCTGTTACAAATCTCTTAGAAATGAAGTTCAACGAGCTATTAGATAATCCAAAGCAACTTTTTACAGACATAAAGTTACAAATCTGAAGAAATCTGAGGCAGGGAAATGGCATCAGCAGATTCGCATACTTAGTGGACTACGCAAAGATGCAGCAACCTTTCCCGCTGGTGACAAGTCCCCTCTTCAGGTGCTTAATGAGTTGAAATCGTTCTTTGCAGGAATATGCTCAAGTCTTCCACCTTTAAACATCTCTTACTTGTGTTTTCATTTACCAGCACCATCTCCGACTCCCGTGATCCAACGTCGTCAGGTGTATACTCGCCTGCTAAAACTGAATACATCCAAAGCTGCACATCCTGCTGATTGTCCAGCACAACTCCTGAAGGAGCTCGCGCTTACTGATATCTGTAATGACTGTCTTGACAAGGGCTGCTTCCCGATGGTATGGAAGAGAGCATCCGTTTGCCCTATTTCTAAGGGTCCCCACGTTACTGCCTTTGACCAACTTCGACCTGTTTCCATCACGCCTATTATTGCCCGAAAATTTGAGGGATTCTTAGCTGAATGGGTCATGAATGACATTTACGATGCAGTGGACCACAAACAGTTTGGCAATATGAAGGGTAGTTCTCTTAATCACTCCTTCGTCAGCATGCTTGATACCATAAGCAAGGGTCTTGATCAGCCAGGACACATCGCCAACATGTGTGCGACTGACTTCCGCAAAGCCTTTGACCATACAAATCACACAATTTTGATCGAGAAGCTGATTGACATTGGAGTTGACCGATCTATCATTCCAACAATATGCGATTTCTTGTCCAGCCGATCACAAACTGTCCGATATCGAAGTGTAACTTCTGCCCCGCTTGACATCACATACGGGGTTCCATAAGGTACCAAGCTTGGCCGGATTGTTTTTCTCATCATGGTGAACGACGCGGCCTGTGCGACTGATAACCGATGGAAGTACGTAGAAGACCTTAGTCTTGTTGAGATTATCTGCAAAGATGAACTTTCGCAACTTCAGCCTAATGTGGATTCACTCGTCACTTGGCGCAGCAAGAATGACACGAAGTTGAACCAAGCTAAGTGCAAAGCCATGCAGATCTCTTTCTTCGTACAGATCCACCTCCTTTGCTGTTGGAGATTGAAGGTACAGATCTGGAGGTTGTAAAATCCATCAAGTTACTTGGTGCCATTCTTCAAAGTAACCTTAAATGGGACCTGCGAGTTCGGCAACTTATCAGCAATGCATCACGAAGGCTGTTCATTTTTAGCAAGCTCAAGAGAAATGGTGTCGTGTGTGAGGACTTGGTCACTATATACACAATGTATATTAGGCCATTGATTGAGTTTGCTGTTCCTGTTTGGGCACCCAGCATTACTTGCAAGAAAGCCGATAGCATCGAGAGGGTACAGAAGAGGGCTCTGCGTATCTCTGCCTGGCCGAATGTCAAACCATACACCGATCTTCTCCGTACTATGAATTTGTCCTCGCTCATGACAAACGGAGTGAACTTGTAGGAGCATTTGCGCGCTCCCTGCTGCAATCAAAAAGACATCGCCACTTCTTGCCCGACACCCGTGAGATCACAACTGGTCGTTCTCTCAGAAATGCCCATCATTTCGAACTACCCCGGACTAGAACAAAAATATATATAGACAGTCGCCAATACCTCACGTTGTGCGATTGTTGAACTATCTTATGTAATTTCCAAACTGTCATGAACTGCAATATGTCCATTATTAACTTATTAGATATTTTCTTATCGAATATCCCTGATTAAATCATGATTCAACTCTTTGTGCAATACATGATAAGCAAACAGACTTTTTTGTTTAATTATTTAATGACTTCCATTATTTAAAACCCACTCTTTCATAATTTGAAATATGGGTTTTGCAATCACTTTTAATTTCTGGCATCAATTCAATTTATCCATAAAATTATGTCATATAATTTCTGGGCAAATTTGATTCTATTTTTATATTTGTATATACACTTTCAAAATATTTTTCCTTCAATCTACATTTCTAGAACCGCATCATTCTTTATAATATTCTTTTTTCTTGTGGGTTAATCAATCAATTCGAGTCTTGAAAGATAATGTTTTCCACCTATATCCTTCATTTGTCTAGTTTTTGAACAATTTGGTAGTTTTTATCTAGTAATTTTATCGTAATTACTGCAATGGATTTATTTTGTTATTATTTTACGGTTTATAAACGTGCATAACAATTCCAGCGGACTTAGTTGCTATTCTGCAATTACTTTGTTTCATGATGTAAGTTAGCATTTTCGTTCCCATGTATGTAATTACACTTTCTTTTTTATTATTCATATAATTTATTTTGATTTCAATTTCAATTGTTATTGACATTACATTCTATTTTTACTTCATTGTAAATATGACAATATTAGTCTTCTGACTTTTTTTCATGTATGTTCTTTTTTACAAATAAACCGTAATTGAATTGAAAAAAATGAATAGCAGAGTACTGCTATGCTATAGACTTCACTTTGGCAATGGGACACTTAAAATGCCGTTCCAGTTGCTAAATAGTCCCAGGTCTTAATAGGCTTTCTTCTTTGTCTGCCTGGCTAGTGTTGCAAAGGATGGCCAGGACAACAATAAGCCACACAAGAATAGAAGACATTGTCCATCAAGAGGCTCTGCTCAATAACAATAGGACAATTGTATGAGGTATTACTGCTCAGGAATCATGATGTTAAGTCTTGCCCATGCAATGGAGTAAAAGCAGCTTAAGTATACCAAATGGATCCAAAAACAGAGTTTATCGATCACCAGGAAAATGAAGCAAGGTTGCGGTTCAGACTTTGTCCAGTAGTGTCAGTGTTAACTCCCAAGCACTTTGATGATATCATGAATGAGAATAATCTGCAATTTCCAGCAAAGTAGCAACAAGTTGGAGAGAGGCAATCAAGCAGCTCTGAGGCACTTGATAGTCAAAAAGAGATTAATAAGTTTATGAGAAAACCAGAAGAATCCAAGGGCTTTCCATAACCCTTCTTGGCAGCCTGAATCAAAGGTTTTCTCGAAGTCGATATAACATTCATATATGTCTCTGTCCTTTTCCAAATATTTCTCGGCTATTTCACTTAATGTAAAGCACTGATCAGTTTTAGATCTCCCTGGTCGAACCTGCTTGAGATTCCGAGAGAACTTCTTCTGACTTGTGTATGATTCGTCTCTGGATAATGAGGGTCATTACTTTACCGGCATGGCTTAGTAGGCTAATTCCCCTGTAATTACTTCATTCAAGTTTTTTTTTTTCTTATATGTGTGTGAAAATAGCTTTTCTCCAGTCATCAGGAAAAAGTTCTGTATCCCATATCTTATTGCAAAGAAGGTGAATCACGCTGATACCCATTTCTCCCGATGCTTTCATCTATTTGCTTGCTATCCTGACATATCCTGGTGCCTTTCCATCAATCAGTTTCTTAACAGCAGTTTCCACCTTTTCTCCCATGATCTCATGTTCAGTGTTATTTGATGAATTCTGGAAGCTGTTTCTTCATCTACGTAAGTATCTCTGTTGTACAGCTCTTCGAAATACTCTTTCCATCTAAATTTCACATCTTCATTTTCTGTTAGTATTTTACCATCCTTGGCTTTCACTGCTTTTGGGGAGAAATTTGGATGTGATAGTCCTTATTGTAGCATAGACTTGTTTTGCCTTTGCTGCTTGATGGGCTTCGTCAATTTTACTACATAGTCCTTGTAGCCAATTATCATAACAATCCTAAGCTTTCCTCTTTATCTCTCTGTTCAAGAAGTTGTACCTAGCTTTCTTGGTTGGGACTTTCATTTTTTTTCACGTTTGACTTGGCTCCGTTCTTCTGAAAGTTGTAATACTTCATCACCTATCCAAGGCTTGTCTTATTTTGGTATTAGGTATCCTAAGATTTCTTTTGAGGTTTCGTCAAAAGCTTTTTTTTTAACATCTCTCCATGTTGTTTCTACATCTACATTAGTGTCCTGCAAGCTTAGTAGTGGTGCAAAACGTCCTCCCATTTCCACTTCGTAGTTTTTCTTAATTTGAGGATTATTCAGTTTCAATATCTCGTATTGTTTGATATACTTCATTTTAATAATTTTCTTCACAGATTTAAACTTCAAGCAAAGATTGGCTAGCACTAGCTGGTGGTCTGATCCTATATCAGCACTCGGAAAACTTCAGCCATTAATCACATTTTTTGTATCGTTTATCTACTATGATGTAATCTATCTTGCTAAGCTTCTTCAGGTCCGGCGATTCTCCTGTCCACTGACGACTTCTTTTTGACCGCTTAAACATGGTGTAGCAAATACACAAGTTGTTAATAGCACAAAAATTGAGCAGTTTTCCTCCCCTTTTGTTCGTATTGCCATATCCATAGTTGCCTACCACACTTTCCCAGTTGGTACGATCACTACCAACTTTAGCGTTAAAATCTCCCATTATTTTAGGTCATTTGAAGCTGGTAATATATCTACATTACTTTACCTCCTGACTTCCTCATGAATCTTGCTGTTATGAGTCTTAGAGATATGGGGTTGTAGGCCAATAGAGCCATTTGTGCTGTTTTTATTAAGAATGAGTGGTACTCCTGCTCGATGAGTTGTTTTGTTCCCCGAGCACAGTATTTTAAACCCTTGTGATGTGAATTGGCCTGCATCAGTCCTGTGTGTTTCAGAGATTCCTAGCACTTCCCACTTAAATTTATTCATCTGGTCGAGGAGAATGGTAAGCTCTCTCTCTCTTGATGTAGGGTGCGTACGTTCCATGTACCAAATCCTACTCTATTCCGTGTTGTTAGTAATGCCTCCCTTCCATCTTATCCATCAGCAACAGCCCGACTATTTGGTGTAAGAGGGTGTGAAGATCTCCGTCTCGGAGGACCGTCAAAACTTCCATTGAGTTTTAGAGCTGATGCGTCATCCTTCCCTATACCTGTTAGCTTCATCAGTCAGGGAGACTCCTTGTTTTGGAAAACGCTGAGTACCTTCGTTTTAGGGAACATTGACTCACTGAAGTTCGTTTTGACTGGAAAGAATGCTGTGGAACATGTACAAAGTCTACTGCTATCTCTTGCATGCTGTCTTAAAAAAAAATCATATAAAAAACCGATCGCTTATGAATGTTGAATATTTGCATAATAAAAGATCGATAATGAAGCTAACTTCACGCGAAAAATAAATATTCACAAGCGATGATGTTTTTTTTATATGATTTTTTTTTCTAAATTTATTTTGTGATTCGGAAAATGTCCCAGGCATTCTGTATTATCTGCGGTCGGATTTCTGTAATCGAGATGAATCACTGTCCACACACGCGCTATACGTTATGTACGACGACAGATGCGGAGAGCCCAGAAGGAAAAACCAGTTGCAGCTGGACCAGTTGAACCAGTTAAATTCCAATTTGTCACTCTGGAAATTGAAACGTATGTAGCTGGTCTAACTGGTCAAACTGGTTGAAAGCCAGTTGGAATTTTAAACTGGTCTTGTAACAGAAATTTTCAACTGGTCTTACTGGAACGGTATTGCAAATTGGCCTTACTGGTATTTTCCAGGGTCAACTGGAACTTGCGCCTGGTTTCTTATATGATCAGTGAATTGTGCTTGAGATTTATGGTTAGTGAATTATTCTTTCTAATATTATTTGAAATATGTAATGCAAAATCACACATTTTTATTATGAAATAGTTCACACAATTATTTAGAATAAATTTTTCAAACCAAGAAATAAGATCCCATTCTTATTTTATTTTATACCTTGATTTCTCTAGAAAATATAGGAAATATGCAAATGAGGTAAAACCATGCAATCAACAACATCATCAACTGGTGTAACTGGTCAAAATCAGTTGGAAATTCTACTTGAAACAAAAACTGGAATTAAACAAGTTGATTATATCTTGTTTTATCTACATATATTGACAATAATAGTAATAATATAAGTATAGTTGTAGAAGTAGTAGTAGTTATAGTAATAATGATAATAATAGAAATAATAATAATAATGATAATACTAATAATGGTGGTGATGATGATGATAATAATAATAATCATATAAATAATAACAATGATGATGATAAGAATTATAATAACAATGATAATAATAATAATAATAATAATAATAATAATAATAATACTATAACATGGATAACGATAATAATAGTAATGTCTTTGTCATTATAAATCTCTAACTCAGAACAAAATTTGCTCACTCGTGAACTGGTCTGACAGGAAATATGGCCATTGTTCAATGGACCAGTTACACCAGTTGGATGAAAAATAATTCATCTGGTTTTACTACTGCTTCAACTAGAGTACAACTGATGGAACTAGTTTCAAGTTGATTTTAACTGGCCCAGTTAAAAATCAACTGGAAAACAGTTAAAATTCTTTACTGGTCTAACTGGTTTTTCCTTCTGGGAGTGAGAGAGGGAAAGAGAGAGAGTCCGCGAGAGAGATTACGTAATTTTCACTCGTTGTATTCGCAATGGCTGGAATTAGAATTTTATAACGACTGACCTCGTGTGTTCGCATCGGGTCTTTAGGCCATCTCCGCTGGCCATTCAATATAAAAGTAAACAATGCAATGTTGTAGAGACATTGTAGAGGTGTTGTGGCCAAGTGGATAAGTCTCCGGACTTTGAACCACAAGTTCCGGGGTTCGAATCCCTGCCGCGGCACTAATGTCCTTTGGCAAGATATGAATCTATGTTATTTTGCCACATCTTTCGGATGGTGACGTTAAAGGTCGGTCCCGGACGTAAGTAATCATATCTGATTGATACACGTCTGTCAAAACCCAATTCGAGAGAGAGAGAGAGAGATCCCTCAAAACAGGTAGTTTCCCTGACTATTCATCCGGAGAGGTGGCTGGTTAGTAGAGGCAGGGGCTATAACCCTGGCGCGATTTTTGACTTTCGTCATCATGGTGTAGTTTCGCTCAAAATAGCTAGGCGGGTGAGACTGCCCTCTCCTAGCCACCCTGGTCTGTTCGTCCCTGCTGTATAAGATAACAGGTTATATCAAGACCTGGGCCCATTGCTGGAATGGCAACTTTCATTGTAAAAGCCAGTCAGGAAGTAGAATTATCATTGTTGCCACGCTAGTTACCATTCCAGCAGGAGTTGCTATTATGGCAACTTTTTTATGAAACAGGGCCCAGAACGTTTTCCTATATACTCACATGTCGGTCATCCCCTCGCAGCACATACCGCACATATAGCTAGCAAGATATTTGCTACCAGGGATGGTCTCCTCCTTGTTTTCCATCACAGATTATTACAGGGGTAAACATCTACTGAATAACAAAAAAACAAAAAAACATTATAAAAAAACCCCTGGTATTTTTTCATCTCGAAAGTCGAAACAATGCATCTTTATTATGATACTACTATAACTCAGAATGGTATTTTCTTCACTTTAATAGATTATACATCAATTATGACACCATTATGTTTGTAAATTCTTTCTTCAATTAGGTTAAGATTAAGCACATATGTTCAGTAGACTTATGGTAAAATTTTGTAATTCTGTCATTCTGAATTTGATTTATAATGAGGTAATTAGGGGAATGACATTACGAAAATTCCTTGTTTAAAATAAACCCCACCACTTTAGCACATGATCCTATGCATCTGGTGGGGTAAAGCTACCCGCTTTCCAAAAGGCACGTTAAAAGTCTTATCAGTACTAGCATCTTCGCAGGAGAGGTGGTGGTTTGGGATTACGCCAGCACTCCTCGTCATCTTACGTGATAGTTTTGACAAACTCTTAACACCGCATTGCCTGAAAGGAAATGTGAAATAGGATATATCTTTCACCTGTTTTAAGATACTAGTATTGCCATGTCCAAAAGTCACTCATAATTTAGATGAAAACCAAAATTAAACTTCGAACGAAGCAAAATGGCCCAGAAATTGCGATTCTAGCAACATTTTCAACTCCAAAAACTAGCCCGTCGAGCGTGCACTAGAATAGACCAGCTGCTGGTCGTTTTGAACTGTCACTAATTCCCGAACGTGCGTGTGCGCGCGCTGATGTGGTATTCCCACGAATTCACTTTCCCCACGAATACACCTTCCCCGTGTGTCCGTGTGTACATACATTTATATATTGGTCATTTTGTTTCTCATATATTGACTTCTTTTTAAGGCAACGATGTATTTACAAGAGCTCCCTCCCCCCACCAAAAAAAAAAAAAAAAAAAAAAAAAAAAACGTGAGCGACACGGTCAACAGCCCCAAAGTGCCTCTGTGGTAAAATGCATATATATTTGTAAGTCCCCTGTGTATGGAACCATTTTAACGAGATACTAGAATCATATTTAACAGGTTTAAGATAAGGGCATGGAAGTTGTTCAGATGCATGCATTTCGTGAAAGGACAGGGTTAGCACCCGAAGTGCCCATGAGGCTTTAAATACACACATTTGAGTTTACGTAATTTCACTCTATGAATCATAGTTGTTTAAATTGGATAGGGGTGTATACATATACCACCCTGAGGGAATAGGCGAAAGAGGCTAGGGATAACATTTCTATTAAAGTGCCCCTATTGCTAAAAAATATAAATCACATTTATCAATTATAGGCTTATGAAGGTCAGATTATGAAAGATTATAATTTCGTTTAATTTCAAAGGATGATTCCTACCAAGTTTACTCAAAGTGAAGCTGTATTTTACGTACAAAATTAGCTACTATCTTTTTCTGCCCCACGGGCACTTTGGGGTGGTGCTGCCCCCAAGATACACATTTTTCAGTATGCATTTACCCGATGTAATCATTTCATTTTTTTTTTTTTTTTTTTTTTTTTTTTGTTTTCCTTAGGGATGATTCCCACTAAGTTTGGTTAAAATCTAACTATCCATTAATCACATAGGCAGAAAACTATATGTGAGCCGTCGCGCGAAAACCAGACTATAGGTGAAAAGCAAGTGATTGGCTAGGACGCGATGTAATGCGCATACTTTTTTTTTTTCTGGCGCGCCTGATCAGCTGTGATTAGTTGCGGTAAATTGTGCCAGCTAGCTAGCTGCGCTTCGACAAAACCGAGTCATCCGCGATCGATTCAGGATTTCCCTGTTTTTAATTGTGCATGTGTGGATCAAATTGCATGAATATTTCAGTCAGAAAGGTGCAGATTTCTCTCACGCATCAAGGTAAGCTAAATGGGCTGTCGCTTAATTTCTTTTTATAATTATCGGTTCACAATATGTCAAAATGAATGTAACTTAAACAGGATGTGCGAACCACTCGCAAATCAAATTAAAACAAATAACAAAAACTGCCAAAGTGACAGTGCTAGCCTAGCTTGTTACTAGGCCTAGGCCTTAATAGTTGTGTAGCTCTAGATCTATGCCTGGATGGCGAGCCGACAGATTCGGGTCGTCCTGCTGTTGACTGTTGCAGCTCGCAGGTACCCTGCCGAGCAAGTCCTTTCTTCACTTGAGAGGACAAAAATGTAGATGGGGATTTATGCATTACCGAGTGCCAGAGGGTATTCGTATGAAAAAACTTAGTTTAGCTTGTTGGTCGGTGGAAGAATTTTTTTTCTTTCTCTAAAACAAACTCCTGTTCATATTCTTACTCACTTCTGTACTTAAATATGAGATGTGTGGTATGAACTGGCATTTTTTTCGTGCTCTAAGTTCTAACGACTATAGCCAGTACGTTTTTTTGAAAGTTACCAAGTCTAACAAGTTAGTCTAAAAGTTAGGCCAAATTAGATACAAGATTAGTGAAAGATTAAAATTCTGTTTAACGGGATGTAGCTGAGTTGAATTTTTCATTACGTTTATTAGCCGAAATCTTAACAAAATTACACTTTCCCAATATTCCAAGAAATATTTCTATCGTTTAATAATCAAGCCTGGCGTTAATTTTTCTCGTGTGTAGACTTACATAGTTGAGGTGTATGGTCTAGGGTGATGTAAATTGATTTTTTTCCAGCAAATTTTGCTATCAAAATGAATGTCATATTCTACTTTGTTGTATTGCAGACACATGGATTCACAGGGCAGCTGTGTTGGTGTAGTCAGTGCTGAAAATAGCACTGTACTATTCTTGCCGAAAAATGTACTCGGAACCATGGAAGGCCCAGACCAGTGGACTGCTTTAGGTACTAAATAGGTAGGTCAGTCAGATTTTTGTTTTCTACCCAGCAATAGGCCTATTATACACAATAGTAACACATGTTTCAAACATTGAAAAGAGCACACATTCTTGTTGTATGTACTAGTACCTGTAGGCCTATTCTTCTGATTGCTTTATGAAGATTTCTTGTGACGACTGCAAAATTTCTTATGGAAATTGGGGGGGGGGTAATTTTATGGTAGGTGGGGTTAGGCCAACACATGTTTTCCCCTTGGTTTTTAGTATCAAGTGTTGTATGTCAAGTTAAGTTTTGAAAAATACAAAAAGGTTACAAACTATTAATCTTTAAAGATGACAAATTATGTACATATGTAGGATCAAAATGAAAATGAAACAACGTAGTTACGTAATGAGATGTGTTTGAACTCTAATCGAAACAATAAAAAGAATTTTCATTTCAATCAATTTATGTTGAAATGCTGTTACAGTTACCATCACACTCATGCCATGCATTGTCTGAGTATTGAATGACAACATGAACCTGTTTGATGTGATTTATTTTCACAGAAAGGCTGAAGCTGTCCAGTGCCTTTAGGATATATTCCTTGAACCTGCGTTTGTGCAGCCTGAAACCCTTGTACCGACCTACAGTAAACAACAATACTTGAAGGCATAATTCAGGCCTCTGGGATTCGCCAATACCACTTCTTCGGGTACATTTTGTTTGTTTTTTAAAGTGTGTGCCTAGTAGTAATAGTAGTCAACATGTACATTGTGGCCCACAGTTCTAAAGCATGCCCTTCAACTGTGCAAAATGTTGTCCCATTTTCTTACGTTTCTTGTTGGTAGGTACAGAAAAAATGTGAAAAATAGTTTTGTTTTTCTTCCCCTTTTCTTCTTTTTGAGGATTCACTTTTCCCCACAATCTTATTATTCTGGGCTTTTCCACTCCTTGTTTTTTTTGTGTGGATGGGTTTTTTTTTTGTAATGATGACCCTTAAAATTTGATATTACTTAAATTTCACCTTCTTTCGCCATTTGAGCAGAGGTCTTCAATCTAGAAACTAAATGACATGAAAATTGTAATGGAAACTCTAATTGGAGAAATGACTGTGTCGTCTATTACATTGTCAATCATACACTTGGTACATGTTGTCAAAAAGAAAACAAAAGACAAGGCTATACTTGTCACATTTTAATATAATATTAGGAAAGTAATCATTTGGTATTCTCAATCATGCAGGTTTGAGTTAGAACCAGGTGTTGTTAAGAGCCAAGAAATCCAGCAAGGAAAAAGAAGAGAGGTTCCCCATTCTGATGAACTCTCCCAACAATCCAGTATTTCTGCAAATGCCCCCGCTCAAGCCAGCAGCTGGACTTTCCCTGGACTGCAAAAAATACCTGTGGAAAGAGATCCACCCATTCCTGGACGAGGACAAGGCAGACCTCTCACCTCATCCTTCGTGGCTGGCAGAGGAAATGGAACAGTAGGAAACTGTGTTAGTGTTTGATGGAAGGAAAAATCACAATGGTTTCCATTCTACAGAGTGTACAAAAAAGGTTACTTTTTTTGCTATTTTTTTTTTCGCTGTCAGAGGAGGATGCCATCTCCACTTGGCTAAGGCTTTGTATTGTGATTACAGCTAGTGTGATAGACAACCGCTTGATGTGTACAGTGATGAACACCGACGAAAGACACCAGTACATTCTGTTTTATAATCCAGTGTTGATAAAGTTTGACCAGCAGGCATGACTGTACACAGCAGGGAACAGTTGCCCCCGCCCCCATTTTTTTTTTGTTGATTTTTTTTTAAAATGAAAATTTTCCACAAAATTCACCTTAAGTGTGAACCAAATCCTTCAATTTCACTTTGAAATATGCAAAACCACCCTCATGATCAGCTAGTTTGCTTTGCTTCCTCACTTTCGAGTTTCTTCCAAAATTTTTACACGCTTGACGTTAGCAGAAACAGACACAGAGGAGAGACACTGCTACATTCTCTTTTACTTCCAGATCTGAAGTCTCAAGGAAGTTAATCTACTTACAGTATAAAATGCTTCTACATGTAATGCACTCAATTTGTGAAATGTGTGGAAAAAATAGTTGAAGAACCAATATTTAGCATATACAAGTACTGTTTCTGTGTGATTATTGCTACTTACAATTTGCACATTGTATAAATTATAACCGGGTTGTAACCGTTGTATGCACATTAATTTATTTTCTTTTCTTTTTCAATTGAAACAGAAATACATGAGCAAGATCACAAATTAGATACTAGTATCTGAAAGTAAAAGCCTGATGTCTAGGAGGTGAAGGAGTAAGGGCTAGAAGAGGTAATATCACAAAGACCAAAGTCAGCAATTGTATCTGATGTTGACAGTTCACGATGAAATTACCCCAACCTCCTCCTCCCATCAGAATTTACAATGCTTTTATTTGTTTTTGTTTTAAAGCAGAATTGACCAAGGTTTCATGAAAGATACTTTTAAGTAAGCCTAATAACCCAGTTTTAATTTTAGAATTTTATGCACGCACGTATGTCTGACTGTGGTAGACCTGTTTTCTTGTGTGTGCATATCATATGTTTGTGGGGTGCAGGTTAGGGCGTGCATGTTTTGTGCAAGGGTGTGTGTGTGTGCGTGTGTGTGTGTGTGTGTATGAGGGGGCACTTGTTTGTAATGCAGTTGGAGGATAGGTGTGAGGGTGTGTGTGTGGGTGGGTTTGTTCATGAAATGAGATGGGGTGAACCCCTCCCATACTCTCTTTTGCATTGGCAAATGAAAACTTGAAATTGCGTGTACTTTTCATAGGTGATGTTTATAGTATTATCTGCTGTGTGTGGGGGTGACAGTGTGTGTGCGTGTGTGGGTGGGTGTCAGTGAAAAAAATATTTTTTTTAATTTCGGGGGCTCCATTTCTAGTGGGGGTTCATGAAATGAGATGGGTGAACCCCTCCTATACTCTCTTTTGCACTAAAAAATAAAAAATCTTGAAATTGCACTTTTCATAAGTGATGTCTTAGTATAATATTTGCATGTGTGTGTGGATGAGTGTGTGTGAGTGTGGGGTTGGGTGTGCGTGCACGTCACATGCTTGCATTTAAATTTGCATGAATCTTTTAAAACGAAGAAATGAATACAACATTGGGTTGCACAACACCCCTCCATCCTTCCATCAACATCAAACAAACATAATTTGCCTGATTCATAAGGGTAAAAGGCCGAAACAGCCTAATTGCGCGCCTAAAGGGGGGGGGGGGGGGGTGGGGGAGAGGGCATTTCAAGTGGCCATATCTAGAAGAAACATGTGAACTAGACTCTAATATTTCATATACACATTGCACATGTGTCCAAGTACCTATAAGCATAAGAAACTCAAAATCCAAAATTTCACCTATAATACCCTTTTCCCAGGATGGCTCACATATATATTTATTATTTATTTATTTATTTTTTTATCAAAGGGGCACTTTGGTGCTTCACCCTTCGCCCACCCTTTCCTCATGGAGAGACCCAATTGTATCTTCTAGTCCCTGATAGAAATTTCTCTCTTCTCAGCTCAGTCTTTTTTCCATCCTAAAGGTCATCCAATTTGCATACAATGTGCATTTAATCACTTTAGGGGGTCCCCCCTCCCTGCCCTGCCCCTGACCCCAGCATCGGTTTGGGTGGTTACCCTTCCAGACATTTAAAATTTAGTCCATAGGGAAGCTTTGTGCCAAAAATTATGCCTTTATCCACCTCTTAACAATACCATGAATACGGCTACTGAGCCAAGCTCCTATAGCCAGTGCCTACATATTTTTCATTTTTGCCCGGATTAAGATGGCGGCCTGTCTGTTCTATTACACACAGCCACAACGCGCGCGAATGGAGACTGAGTGCTCTAGTGTCAATATCACCGCATAGTTTCCTGTGATCTGATTGGTAAAACTATACAACTATGCAACTACACAACTGTACAACTATGCAGCTATTCCACAGCTGTATAGTTGATCAGTTGTATGTCATTTATGACACTTTGGCCCGCAAACGTGGCAACTATACAGACATTGGATAGCTGCATAGTTGCATGGTTGTAAAGTTGTTTAGTTGTATAGTTGTATAGTTGTATAGTTGTACAGTTTCCTTTGTTCTGATTGGTTAAAACTGTACAACTCTACAACTATGCAACTATACATCTACTCGAAGGCCGTATAGTTGTATAATAATGACACCAACCACCCGCCATACCAGCTTTTTTCTCTTTCTCCCTTCCTCTCATTCTCAGTCTCTCTCTCTCTCTCTTATCAAACTGTGAAGGTCGATCGTTTCTCCGGCAAGGTTGTTCAGCGCTTTTGTTTATTTAGGCTTACTGCAATCTCAGGTGTGTAGGGTTTCAGTTTTAAGCGATATGTTTTCGTCATGAGTTAAGAGAATATTATTTTCTTGAACATATTAAATTAGAATTGTAATCCTTGATAGATCAGGTTACATACATTGATGCAAAATTCTTGTTTTATTAGGTAGGGATGTTCCTGAGCAAAACATTTGGAAAATATGTTAATGATAGGAGTAAGAAAAGCGAAGTTATTATGAACACCCAAAATCTCCCTTTTTGTTATTGCCAGATTCCCAATTCTGAGGAATTTACATTTCTGACAAATTCCATCTCAACGAGAAAGCGAAATTTGGAAAGAAAAAACGAGTATTGTCTTTCCTTAAACTTTGCAATATTTGCAAAAACTGGAGAGAATAACCAATTCTGATTCTTATCAGAATTGGTTATGTATCTGATAGGTAAACCATCGCTAGGCCTCGCGTTACCTGTAAATTTGAACCATAGAATTTGAAAAGAGCTAGGTCAGAGGGCAACGAGCTGAATTCCCGGTTGTCATAGTAACACAGGCTGGGATGGTTATTCCTTACCTCCCTCACTGAGGTTCATAGACGTCTTGTGACTTAGCCTTTAGGTTCTATACACATAAGATACATGGTACTCACAGTCAGTGTTTGATGTTTTGAATTGTTTGGAAGTTGAGGGTAGAACCCAAGTCAAGACCTTTAACCGACGTTTAAACAACCCCCAGAAGCAAAAGCGTTTACCTTTTTGCAAAAACATTAACTGTTTAACCATTAAAAAATAATTTGTTTGTGAATGAATAATATGAAGAGAAATTTTTAGTTCCTAGATTGGCTCAGAAAGACCGAGTTTTTACTTCATCAAAACTATTTTAACAAACATGATAGATACACATGTGGGGCTGTACTGCAAGTTTGGCGGCGTTTCGAGGAAAGAAGAACATATTTCAATATTTCAACCGGGCTTGTGGTCTCAATTGATAGAGCATCTGCCTCATGAACGGGGAGGTCGTGGGTTCGATCCACGACCAAGTTGCCTTCTAGCCAGGCGCTCGGCATATGATAATGGAGAAGGGTAATGATAACATACTGTATAGGCAGGGCCCGCTGCAAGAGCAGCTGATAATAATCGGAATTTTGGATACCTAGTTCATCAGAGTCATCAGTGACTACAACTGAGGCATTTCGGGATTGGGTTGAAAAATGGTAACAAATATGTAAACAAACAAACAAAGAAAAAATCCTAGAATTTCACACTCTGGATAAGTGAAATTTTCTTGTCATGATCTGAATTCTCACCAATAATGAACCCACTGACCATAGATAAAGGTTTCATTCATGGAAATACATGTGCGGACAGGAAATTTCTCGTTATGTTGTAACTTTCACTTCCCTGGCATCTACTGGACCATTTGCAGCCAATGCATTCCGAATATGCCTCAGTTGACTGTTTTCCAGTCGATAATCTGAATTCATAAGAAAAGTATGAATCTATAATTTCGATTTTCACACGGAAGATATGGAGTAAAACAATGAATTTGCAGACATGGAAAATACAAGATTTCATTGTATTTTCTTAAAACTTTACTCATAAACAATTCCCCCCCCCCAAAAAAAAGAAAGATCATCGCTATGACATCACACTTTATTTAAAGAAAATAATTATAATTTGGCATTTCTTTCAGTGGGAAAGGGGTGGGAAGGGATACGTTATTGCGGGAGAGGGGAGTGGGATAAGGAAGAAGTTGTGGACTGAACCCCACCACTATCCCTTTCATCACTTGAATGTATGTCTCATTTGATTTCGCTGATGATCCTAATTGGTTTTCTTGATAATACAATTCTTATTGGTGCTGAGTTTAATCAGTGGCGGCACCAAGGGGGGCGGGGGTGCATGGGGGCATTTGCCCCCCCCCCCAGTTGCCCCCCATCATATTCAAGCTGTGAAGTGCTCTAAAATACCATTTTTCGCTCTTCAAAACTTGACAATTTCCTCACTCAGTCGCTATCGGCTTCTTCTCACACTATAAGTTTGTAATAAGTTTATATCGCTTGTTATATGTTATAGTAAGGCAGACATTCCAATGTGTAATACACAAGCTAATGTAATTGTTAAACTACAGTACATGGAGTGTATTCTGTCGTCAGCAATGTGCGTGTGTGTGTGTGTGGGGGGGGGGGGTGACGTCGAGAACAAATACTCAAAGTCTGCCCCATTGGCCTGAATCCTGGTGGGATGGGGGATATATCCCCCCCACACTTTTTCGAGAGGGGGGATGGTGTGTACGAACATCCCCCCCTTTTTAAGGAAGAAATTATATTCGAATTAATCATTTAGTAAAACGTTTAATAATCTGTCATAGATAACCATCTTATTTCATTATTTCTATTTGAAAATGCAATTGAAAACCAGAAGTGGCTATTTTTTTGGCTCGCTCGCTTGGCTAGTTCATCTTATTGTAGAATATCTATTTGAAAATGCGATTAGAAACCAGACAAGTAGTTATTTTTTGGATCGCCCGCTTCGCTCGCTCATCACATTTTAGAATTTCTATTTGAAAATGCGATTAAAAAACATAAAAGTGGGTTCTTTTGGCTAGCTCGCTTCGCTCGTTCATCATATTTTAGAATTTCTATTTGAAAATGCGATTAAAAACCAGAGAAGTCATTATTTTTGGCCCGCTCGCTTCGCTCCCTCGCAAAATAATAACAAAAACTCTTGCTACACAAATACGACTTTCGCATCCTACCAGGTACCCACTTATAACACCTTGGGCCTGTTGCGTAAATAATAACTTTGCTGCATGTTATAGTAAGTCTTATGCAACGGGCCCCTTGGCTGCGTTTCATGAAATCGCTGTAAGTCTAAGTTCATGGACATCCCATTGAAACGTGTGTTAACCTTACAACACGCGTTTATATGGGATGACCGAAAAGTTAGACTTATGACGGTGTCATGAAAGAGCCCCCTGGGTCGCTGAGTTGATTTCGCTGTGTGTGGTCGATCTAGCCAAAGTGGTGCTAAAGGGGACGGTCTCCTATTTGTAAATATTCCTTATCTTTTTTTTTTTTTTCGTTTGTTGTCTTCTCTTGTATCTCCTTTTATGTTATACTTTGTTTTTTTTTAGACTTTTCATTTCGCATTTCTATCTTTCATGTGTTATTCTTTGTTTTCCCTTCCATCTTCACTTCGCATCTTTTCTCAGTGTTATTCTTTGTTTTACCCTTCTAGCATTTTCTCTTTTTTTTCTATCTTTCCTTATTTTATTCTTTGTTATTTACCATTAATGGTCTGTTTATGTAGAATTCGCTCATCTCGTTCACGTACTACTAAGCACTAGCACTAGCACCTACTGCTAGCAGACGATTCTGGTCTAATCTGAGTACACAGAACCTATTGCAAAATTAAAACAAAGTCCCAGAGACGGTAAAGGATATCCTAACTTTCTAAACATTATGTTATATCATAAAACATTAAGTAGTAGAGTTATACTACATTAATTTTGAGTTACATCATAGATTATATTCATTCTTTTCGAACCCTACTGTATAAGTCACAAGGACACAGAAACTATAATATCCTGGTCACGTGACTTACCTTGCCGTTACTGACCGAAAATTGTCAATTTATGCCTGCCCGATCTTAAACTTTGAGAAAAAATGATCACTGGGTTTTCTGACCTGTCACACAGTATTAAATATCAGCATGTAGGTAATTTATTCAGCATTCTGAATCCGATCACCTCCTGGCTTTTACTAAACACTCGGGTCGCGTCGCGCCGCGGCGCGCTGGAAAATACTCGGGTCGCAGCTCGCTGAGCCAATTTTTTTCTTGATGGTGTCTTCAAATCGGCCCTCACGATGGGAAAATTTTTATTGAAGCACAGATTTGAAATTATCGACAATTTTGAAGCATTGCTTAATCATGCCTCCCACTGCAAACTTTGCAACAAGCTGTACAACGGCAAAATTCACTCAAGTAGAAGTTTAGTTGATGTAGGCCTACAGGGATTCCTGTAATATAAAAAAGGACAAAGTCCGTTACTTGAAATATAAAAGTTGCTAAATGCTGACATTTGGAGAAAAACAAAAGGGAAGATATTTCAAAAGTACCTCTCTTTATTTTATGATATCGCTTTTGTTCTTTCATCAACGAATCCATCCATTTAGTAATCTCCTGCTATAGCTTCTTTATTCGTACTGCTGTCCTCTGTTTAGTCTGTATTTATTAATTTAGGTCCTGGTTCTTTTTTTTTTCTTTCATTCCATCATGTATACTTCTTACATTCAATATTTTTTGCTGGTTTCCATTATATCTCATGTTTTCTTCTACCATTTTTTTTCCATAATAGTTCTTCAACATGTAGGCCTACATGTACATCGTAAATAATTATTTTCTCTCCCTTCATTTTCGCCTTCATTTATCTTCAGCGTAATTATTTTCCTGTTTACACTTATATAATGTGTTCTTTGTTTACAACGAGTCATCTTCTTTTTTTTCTATTTCCATCCATCCTTGTAATTTCTATCCTATTCAGTTTTATTGATTTTATTTTCATATGTCAGTCTTTAACAACAAAATTCTACATCTTATTCTATCCCTTTATTTACCTTCTCTTTTTCTATTTAGAAAAAAAAACTGTATCACCGTTGGCCCTGGCCAATAAATTCTTTCAATTTTACACTTTTACTCCTATCATTCCATACTATTCCTTTCTTTCATTGTTTTGCATTCCTCTCTTATCAATTTCTCACAGTTCATCTTCGCACTCGTTCCATTCTGTCATATTCCCTTCCTTGCAGCCTTACACTTTCTTTTAAGTTCAGTTTATCTACCTAGTTTTCTGTCTTTTGTATTGTCAATCCTAATTCTTGTCTTCTTATTTTTCTATCAGTTAATGAAGAACAACTTTCAACTTTTTTATGGTAGATTTCTCCTCGTACCAGCCTTGAAGACAGCAATGAAAAAGGGTTGTAAAGAAATTGATAATTTTCAATAAAAATTTTCCCATCGTGTAGGCCGATTTGAAGACACCATAAAGAAACAAATTGGCTCAGCGAGCAGCGATCCGAGTGTTTTCCATGCACCGCGCCGCGACGCGACCTGAGTGTTTAGTAAAAGCCGATCCCCTTGACCCTTAGAATTTTTTTCAGTGGAAGAAAGAGGAAAGAGTGTCTTGAAATATCTCCGGCTTTAGACTGATTGCAATAGACGAAATAGTGAACATGGATAAGAACAAATAAAATATTATCACTGGATATTTGGATCACTGGGCGGGTCGCCGATAAACAGGGGGTCCACGGCCCCCTTGTGCCCCACCAGCTATGACAGTGACCTTAAATTTATTGCAAATGTAACTTACAAGTAATTTGAGACGCTGAAAAAGCTTGACGAAGGCTCAAAAGGTAAGATAGATCCCCCATAAATTCAAGGGAATATGCCTGCTTTTAGCCTTCCAGCTGTCGTAGGTTAACACGCAAAAACAGGGATTTTGAAATGATTTTGATTCCCATAGTTTTTATCCAAATTTAAGAAAGAAGTGATTTACATGAAATTTTAAGCTCTAGAAATATATAAATGAGCCACGATGAGTCCAGTAACCCCCCCCCCCCCCATAAATCCCCGGGAATATGCATGATTTTGACCCAAAATTAGCCTCGCCCGACATAGGTTTACACGCAAAACAAGCAATTTTCAGATGATTATAATTCCTATAATTTTTATTTGTAGATATAAAAAATGTTAAGTGTATGCAATTTGGGACATTGAATTGAATTGAATAAGCTAAGTGAAGGCTCAATGATTCTTAAAGATCTCCCATAAATATGCATGCTTTTAGCCTTCAAGCTGCCAGAGGTTAATACACAAAGACAGGGAATTTGAAATTAAATTAATTACCCTAACATTTATTCATATTGATTGATACCACAAGTGAAACTGTTTTTTTTTTATTATAACGTCATGCGACCGTGTACTTTCTCCGTGTCATGTGTCACGTGAGACACCGACGCGTCGTCTGCTAGAGCCAGGGAGGTAAAAATTAAAAGGGTAAAATTCATAATTCATTAGAAAGACTGTTCTATTGTGCCTCATTTGTCAGTTTTTTTCCAGATCAGTCTGTTGTGAGAGTAGAGAGTAAGAAAAAAATAAAAAGAAAATAAAACTCTTTGAGAGGGAGAAGGGAGGGGGGAAAAGACAAAGAGATGATGGGGAGGAGGGAGGGAGCTAATGCCTATTTTTTTTTTTTTTTTTTTTTTTGAACAGAATTGAGGATTCACTAGTAAATATATCCTCAGCTGGTATTGTTATAGACGGTTAAATAGTATTTGATTAAAAATGATATAGAGGCTGGGGCTACCCCCTCCTCCCCTTTTCATAAATGTAGGCCCTGTTGCACCTGAAAAAAGCCTACTGGGTTTTTTTTTTCGATCCCCTGACTCCTCAGATTGCTAAAACAGAATACAGTCTTACAAAACCTCACTTTCAGTTATTCTTACTGGAGACGTATCCGAGAACCCCCGTGCCCCTAGGCCTAATGGCAGCAGCCACCAATCTGATGTCTGATTTCAGGCATCGAGTGAAAGGGAACGTGCAATTTTTTCCTTGCTTGTCCAAAAAATTCATAGTATGGTACCTGATGATGATTTTTTTTTCATTTTTTTTTTGTCTGACGTGCTTGTCCACCCAGCTAAGAGAATATTTAAAAGTCTTTATATTGCTCGCAACCTCATTTTTTTTTATCAAAGCCCTTTCACCTGTCTCTGGACATTTAACATGATAAGGCCTATATTTTATAGGTTTGTAATTTGCAAAAATCGTAATACATATTAAATGAAATATTCTGACTAAGAGAAAAACTTGAAGATCTCATTTTTATTAATTGTATTTCAAAATTTCCCGACATCACTGTCAGATATCCAAAACGTTCGCTTATAGAGCTTGATATCAGGAAACACGTTTACCCCCCCCCCCCCCCCCATCACATAGAATTTCACAGCAAAGATCTCCTGTATGATATATTTGCTCAGGCCCTTCTGATTCTCACCCTTACTCCCTTGTGCAATTAGAGTTGATCATATCTGTTGGTGGACATAGGTTTTATTTTATAACGGGACAATATCAGTACTGATTATGATGTGCCCTTCACCTCTTAGGCTCTTTACCAAAAGCGATGTACAGAAAAAGAAGACAAATAAAGAATATAAGAAATATAAGCGTCTAGATAAAGGCTGTAATCAGTTCTTCTCTGGGCCGTCTTGATGAAGGCTATAGGCTTTCCTCGATTGACTCGTACCACAATGTGTACACGTGCCTTATTTCGATATTGAAATTCCTTTGCATTATTATTCTTTGATCTGACCGGGTGTGCGATTTTTTTCGTTCTTACGAACCGGCGAATAGGCTTGTAAGCTTATAATTTGAGTTTCCTTTATGTGGTGCTTAATATAAACGTGATATTGCTAGGAAGCAACGATTATTACATAATTATAATGCTCTGTATGGACCTAACAATTTCAGAACCCCCCCACACACACACACACGAGACCAAATGCCAAACACGCTACTGCATTACGTGCCATGACTTGCATGATTTCAAATTTGGCGCCCCCATCCCCCCCCCCCCCCCCCCCTCCCTCCTCCTCCCAAGAAACCCTGCATCCGTGCCTGGCCCGGCTAAAGGTTTCCGATGAAGCATGAAAATCCTTCAGGCGACCAAAATCGTGGAGCAAACTTTTAGAAGACTCAAATACATTCCTGTTAAGACAATCGACTTCCGGCTGGTTTTGATGAATTGTCTTTCATGTCGAACAGTTGCGCCTCCAGTGTGACTTAGCCCTTATCACACGGGCACAGAGACAGTCACCAACTGTTGTTTGTTTTTTGTCTGATAATCGTCGTTGTTATCATTATTGTTATTTTTGTTGTTCTTCTTGTTATCAACATCATCATTATTATTATTCATTTTCTTTATTTCTAACCCTACAGAAGCCAGTGGGCAGATGGTTACCCTCCAGGTAGAACGTCATACCACTGTTGACTTACCATGTGACTTAGCCCTTATCACACGGGCACAGAGACAGTCACCAACTGTTGTTTGTTTTTTGTCTGATAATCGTCGTTGTTATCATTATTGTTATTTTTGTTGTTCTTCTTGTTATCAACATCATCATTATTATTATTCATTTTCTTTATTTCTAACCCTACAGAAGCCAGTGGGCAGATGGTTACCCTCCAGGTAGAACGTCATACCACTGTTGACTTACCATGCCTCCCCAATATATGTACGGAGCAAACAATTGTGCTTCAATGGTACAGAAGCAGTAACCCAAATGATTTCACAAAGGATGGACAAGCACTTGCATGGTGGTCGAGAGGAGGAGAAACAGGCTATTCACAGGGATATGGAATCAAGGAAGATTTCTCCATGATCATACACAATGTCAGCCTCAGCCATAAAGTTCTCTATAGATGTGTTGTAACTCCAGTTGGTGGAGGTGCTGCTTCAAAATACGATGTAAAACTGGAGATATATGGTAGTGAATTAATTTCTTTGTTTTGATTGTCATTACAAGTTTGCAATAAAAAGTAATAAGAGATGAATTAAAAAAAAAAATCATATTACATAAGACTAATTGGCCTAAACCTCGGCGCCAAATGAGAGTTCTTTATCGAATATGACAAGTCCTTCTATATCATAATCGTTACTCTTTCAGTATGTTGAGTCAGTGAAGCCCACCTCCGATTCGGTTGAGCAGTCACGAGGAAAGAGGGATTTTTTTCCTCTTTTTTAAATTTCAGGAACGTCATATCCCTTCCATCCTCTTGTTGAAGAAAGAGGGGCCCTAAGCACCGTGGACAATTCCAAACTTCTTAAAAGGGTATTTTTTTTTAAAGGAAGTTCTTGTTGCTCTTACCATAGTCCATTACTCACGACATAACTTGGAAGTCGAGTAAAGTATATGACAAAATGATCCCTTTCCTGGGGGGGGGGGGGGGGTGCCACTTGGATGTTTTGGCATCCATGGCACATGACAGAAATATTTCGTTCACAGTAGGAAGCTTGAATATGCCTACCATTTTTGCAGAGGTTGTACATTGTGAAGTAATTTAACTCACTTAAAATATCAAATTATAACATCATAAAACAGGCTTTTAATTAATCACCCCTTTCCAATTGCAATTAGCAATTAGATAATCCCTGTAACATTTATGATTAACCTATTTTCGAAACGAGTATCTCATTTTGAGAGAATCGCATTGAATACACATTCATACTCGAACTTGTGAACATGCACTCAGAGTATATCAAATAATGAACAGATGAACAGAAAGTCAAAAATTAAAAGAATGAACGAAAAGTAAGTAACTGGCTCTGTTACTACGTACCGTCTGGCGGCAACCGTAATTTCCCGGTACCCCTGGGAGCCAATGGCGTCTCGTTTCAAGGACGTTTCTTCCTTTGGTTCTGTTTATAATTTTTTTTTATTTTCGGCTTTCCCTTCATTCATGCTGTACTCTCTGATGAGTACATGTCGAAAAGTTTAACTGTATTTTCTTTCAATGCTATTCTGCGATTTTGCTGTACCAAACATCATTGTAGTTATCACGTTTTCCTTCATTTCTATCATAACACCGAAAGTTATGTTAGCCTTTGAACTCAACTGAGACAGATGGCAATTTTCATCCCCCAACAAGTATCATCGGATATAGCAGCAACATAGCAACTCTCTTTTTGAACGGTTTAGCCCATAAAATTAGGTACATAATTATCAATGTCATTTGTGCTTTGAGCCTCCCTTCTGTCATGTCTGTCAAAACTTTTGGACTTGTGCAGTTTTTTTTTTTCAGGTTTTTGTTAGAAAATATCCATAGTCCTCCATGACTGCAGTAACTGGACCGAATTCCAGGGTTTTCACTGACTGATAGAATTATAACCCTTTCGCAGTGGGCTCTTCCCCGTTGAAGTTCCCCGCTTAACTTCAAAGGGGAAGAGCCCAGTGCGAAAGGCGCAGGTGGAGAACTTCCCCGTTGAACTTAAGCGGGTAGCTTCTCCACCTCGCGAGTTGGAGAATTTAAGCGCGTAAACGGTTTATCCGCTTAAACTGGCCACATCGAAAGGTACACTGGAGAATTTCCCTGCTTATGACGTCAGAGGTCAAATCTCATTTCCCCCTGAACCGAGATTCCGGGCGCTGATCTGAGCTCACTGCAAATGCATGGTAGCTAGCTGCTATATGCTGATATGATGGCTGATCCATAGTCCGACCCCAGTATGATAAGAGTTTCTTTTTAGTAACGATATTTATTATTAATAGCGTCTTTTGCATGATGAAAATGCAATGAAAATATTTTAGAATTAAAGAATTAAAGAGGGCAACCTCATCCTCCTCCTTAATTTCGCTTGATATGATCGCTCTAATGCGGGTACTAATGTCAGTATAGCCTGATGAATAACACTGCGTTTGTGGACTGCAAACTCAAACTCAATGGCAAGAATAAACACACAATTTTGATATCCATGTCCAACACGTATTGTTGTCCGACATCGTCGAAAATTCTGAAGTAGGCCCACGATCGACACTCCGTGTGCTTTATACTCTTTGCTATAATACAGCGATCTAGCTTTCCTTTGCTTCCGGGTACGGGTTTGCTTGCAAAACCCCGAGCCTGGCCTGCAATTGGAAAATTAAAAAACGCGCGCCCTAATGACCCCGGCCTGAAGTACTTCCGGCCAAGCTCAATTGCCCGTCTTGCTTTCACCGGAGAAGAGAAACCAGTGCGAAAGGCGACATTTCTCTCCCCCGGTGAAGTGAGGAATGCGTGCTCGTAAAGTTCAGCGGGGAACTTCAGCGGGTAAAGGGGAAGAGCGCAGTGCAAAAGGGGTATTAGTATCAGAAAGAATTTTCATATTTTAACAAAGATTTATTCCTTAATCGATACCCGAATTTTTATTTGTTGAAACGGGGATAGGACATGCGGTATATAAAGACACACCCAGAGACACTTGCCCATATGTGTTGGGCTTTATTAAAAGAGTTTGATTACAAACGCTCTCAATCTAGATTTTTCACCAAAATAGATTATATATATATATATACAAATGCAATGTGTGCACCATCCATTAACATGATTGGCCCTGTCTTGCATAGTGGCATATAAAATGAAAGACTCAAAATTATTATATGTATATATATATCATATCTCTCACATGAGAATCAAACCCACCATGTTGCCCTTAAAAATACTGTTAAATTAATATCATTACCGATGTACTTTTCATTACAAAAGCTTTAGATCCCAATCTGTTTCTTTCCAAAAGGCGCTATTCCGCTATGTCATACAAACTTTCTTAATTTAAACAACGTACCGTAAGCCATATTTCAACACTTTGCACATGTGGTGCAAGTACCAATCCAGATTATAACTCCAAGACGTGTTTGAATTTTAAATTGATTTGTATTTCTGTTATAAAAATTTGTATTATTATTATTATTAATTTATTTAGTTTTTTAAACCAAAAATATAAGCCTAAATGAAAAAATTGGCAAAAAAATTGGCAAAATGGTAATGTATTAAACATGATGAAAAAGAACATTCTCAACATAAAGATTTTTTTTTCTGATAAGAAAAAAAAATGATAGGTTTTATATCAAATTTGAATTGAAACAGTTGCACGTCGACTTCCTCTTCGGACCTATCCTTCTAACACTATTCAAATTCAGACCTTTTCCATGGAAGTTACCATTGATGGCAAAATTACGATCACTGGTATTAGCTTTATGCAACGTGCCCCTGACACCTAGACTGCAGTACACGGATGGCATTACCAGTACTGGTTCTTAGGTTCTCATATTTTACTTTCACGAATATTATACTGTACAGGTTTTACATACGAGACAAAGACATTCTGACCGAGTGAATGATAATCTAGTTTATTCGCCTAAACACTAGTGGACTCATGTTGGACAGCACTTTAATCTTGCTTATCACACCATCGATGACACGAAAGTTCGTGTTCTTAAAGCAAAGCTAGGTAACAGATGAAAAAGACAAGTCCAGGAAGAAAGAATCATATTTCAGTTTGATGCGCTCCATGATATTAACGCCAGTAAGTTTCCGTTCCTTTACTGTTTCTTTGCAAGTTTTTTTTTTTTTTTTGCCTTCTTTTTCTTGCATTTACTTTGTATTTCCGTTATCTCCCCGCTCATACCTCTCCGTTTGTATTCCTCCTTATTTCAATTTTCCTGTTGTCTTTTGTACTTGCTTTGTTTACCCCCGTATTTTCTTCTCTCCTTCCAGTGTTGCTGCACTCCCTTTGTCTTCTTGCCTCTTTTCTTCCCCCCCCCCTCTATCTCTCTTCTGCCCTCCTATATTTATTCTACTGTTTTTGTTAATTTTAGTTCTTTTTTTTTATCTTACCCTCTCGTTTTTTCTGTCTCTCATTGCCTTTCTCTGCTCCTACCTCTCTCTCTCCCAAATGTTTATCCCTCATTGACTATTTGCTTCGATTTTTCCGCTTTTTTTCCACTTGTACAGTTTTATGGTAAAAAAAATGTTAAACTGTATGACTCAATGGGGTCTGTTTTCATCTCCTTCTTGTTTTTTTTTTTTTTTAATGTAGGCCCGTTGCAGAACTTTAGAACACATATACACATACATATATAATCTACATGAATATAAATGTTTATTTCAGTGATAACATAAATAGTAAGTATTCAAGAATTGCAGGCTCACTTTTGGGGTCCTGCGATCCTCAAAAAATAGTTTGTTTGTGTATTTGTGACATATCAATTATCTTGAAATTCAGGAAACCGCCCACTAAAAATCACTCCAGTAGAGCCAGAGGTAGATTTCTGAACGAACGATTCGATACACAAGACATTAATTTGATGCTTTTATTCGTGACTAAAGGACTGGCATGAAGAGTTGATGTGTCTGTGAGTTATGAATTGTGTGCTTTAGAGATCTTGATGTAATTTTGCACATTAATTATCAGCTGTGCAGTAAGCAGTGAAATCACTCAAATTATGATAAAAAATTTGGTTCAAGCTTCCTAAACTTTATCATAATTTTACGCGAAAGAGCAATTTGTTTGAATAGGATTACTTATTCGGACTGCTTGCTTAATAGTACCTCTTTTCTGTAATTCGCCGCAAGTGATAGATCAATCAGTCAATGCATCAGTCGGTCATCTAACCATTCTGCCATTCACTCAGTCAGTCAAACAAGCAGTCAATAAGGTAATCATTTAGTCAACAGCCAATTAATCAAATGATTGATCAAATTATTGATAAAAAATAAATTGCTCAATCGATCATTCAACCATTCATTCAGTCATTCAGCCAACCAGTCAATCAATAAGGTAATCAATCAACAGTCAGTCAATCAACTGATTGATCATATTATTGACAAATAAAATGCCCAAACAATCGATCATTCAGTCAACCTGTCAGGCAGTCGGGCAACTCTGAGGCATGAAGAGCAATTTCTGTGAATGGGAGTTAGTGTTTAACAGACCGCTGGTTTAATTGTCCCTCTTCTTTCATTTTTGCGCAAGTCCCCTGATAGCAGAGACTGGAAAGAATAACATCATATTTACGTCTTTTTAAAGTCGTGTCATACGTCTTATTTACGTATTATATATACGTCATTAAGAGGATACTTTGCACCAGCACACGACGTAAAATAAAACGTCATATTTTTACGTCAATTTTACATCATATTGGTCGGAAAAAACCGTCTTTATGACGTCTTTACGACCCAAAGAAAGCTCACAGACTGGTAAAAATCACATCATAAAGACGTCAAAGCTTCAAAGTTGGTTTATAAAATATTTTAGAATGTATTCAACATTATGAAGTTTTCTCTTTGTTAATGTTCTAGCCTATAGATCGTCCTATACTAGCCCTATATCCTAACATCCTACATCCTATACCTAACTACTGATGATTTGTATCGACATTACTATATATATGGACTGTAGTACTTGAAAAAAACAGTTAGAAATTACAATTTCTTGATACATTCTGAAATACCCTGCCCATGAAATTAACTGAATGGTGTTCAACATGGAAGTACATTGTTCGTTAATCAGCAGTGCAATCATTGAATAAAAAGTTAAAATTCAAATGTTATCTTCCTTTTTTCACGAAGTTTAGTCATTTCTGGTCATTCATGAATATTCATGAATCACGATCAACTATTACAGTCATATCACGACGTAAAACTGACGTAAACACGTCATATTATGGTCTTGAAAAAGCTGTTATAAAGTGGGAAATAATTGACGTAAAAATACGTCTTATTCTGATCTTTAAAAAGACGTTAAAAAGTGGTAAATATTTGACGTAAAATATATGTCATCTTTTGTTCAAACAAAATTTGAGAAAACTTTGGTTATATAAAGACGTCATAAGGTTGTTGTAAAATAGTCGTGTATACGACATATGACATGTGGACCAGTTTATGACCAGTTCTTGACGTCTTAAAGACGTCCGTCTGCTGTCAGGGTCATTTTTCACACCCTGAACAAAAACAGTCAGTGTTCGGCCAAGCGTGAATGAAAATTTGTTTGTGAGTGGTACTTGATAGATGAGACCCCTGTGCATCTATCAACACGAAAAATATCGTGAGATATAATTTTTAGAATTGTTTAACAAGTGTAACGTTTTTATTGATCACATTGTATAAATCCAGAATATCATTACTATCATTACAATCATGACTGTTGTTACTGTTGTTATTGTTATCATTATTCCTATTATTATTTTCTTCATTGTGTATATGTTTCTTTCAGCGAACCCATACACTCCTCCACTGATTCAGTGTCTTCGCGAGGCTGTCAACGGATTCAACGTGACATGTTCGGTAAGCCATGTTTTCCCGAAGACTTTCCCCGAATTTACTTCATATGCTGGCCATCACATTTTCGAGCTCAACGAAGATGGGACTTACAACACGGCTGTATCTTACGTGTTCCCGCTCAGCGAGAAGGATACATCTATCACGTGTCATTATCGCAATGTCAACTTCAAAACTATGTCTTCCCTACTTATGGCAAATCATGTAGACCAGCCTGTGAACGACGACCAGATGGCAACGAATATGACAGGTGAGTATATGAGCTATCTTTTTTTTTAAACAACTTGAGATTATCCCGTTTTAAAAGATGCACACAATAAGATGTATAAATGTTTTCATTATCATCTGAACGCTTCAGTCACCAGGTCATGCCTTCACTTCAGTTTTCTGCTACTATTATCTACACTGCTCAAGTTAAAAGAAAACAATCGTTATAAAATCAAACATTGTCATCTAATCCTAAGTGGGGATATTTTTTCATGATGCATGTAAAATTTGTTTTAGACTTGCAGCTGCAAATAATCATGTAGAGTTCTCTCATTCTCGCTTTCTCTCTCTCTCTCTCTCTCTCTGAATTTTTGCATTTATCAATATGTCTTCCCTACTTATGGCAAATAATGTAGACCAGCCTGTGAACGACGACCAGATGGCAACGAATATGACAGGTGAGTATATGAGCTATCTTTTTTTTAAACAACTTGAGATTATCCCGTTTTAAAAGATGCACACAATAAGATGTATAAATGTTTTCATTATCATATGAACGCTTCAGTCACCAGGTCATGTCTTCACTTCAGTTTTCTGCTTCTATTATCTACACTGCTCAAGTTAAAAGAAAACAATCATTATAATATCAAACATTGTCATCTAATCCTAAATGGGGATATTTTTCCATGATGCATGTAAAAATTTGTTTTAGACTTGCAGCTGCAAATAATCATGTAGAGTTCTCTCATTCTCGCTTTCTCTCTCTCTCTCTCTCTGAATCTTTCCATTTACCAATACAGACCCCAACTCAAACGGGAGATGCACGCTTTCGGGACTGTGGATGGTGTGGTTGACTTTGATACTGGAATTCCCCCTTTTGGTCATCATTGCTTATTTGATAATTACTGGTAAGTATTCAAACGTTACTGTTCAAACATTTTCATTTTAGCCGGGGCGGATTGAATTCTGTTTAACTAAACACAACAAAAAAAGTAACTCCCCCTAATTCAAAATAGCATAACTTTTTAACGAAAAAGTTTTGAGCGAAATAATTTTTGGCAGCAGTGTTCCTAAACTTATTGACTAACTTCTCTGTGAAAATGAGATTGATCTGTCAAGTCATGCATGAGTGAGTAGACATTAAAGGCAAAAATGTCACATTTCAAAAGTCACAAGAGCCATTTTGGGCGTCCCTGAAACAAAACTTTGACAAATTTGGTTTATTCCATTGTCTGACCCCGTCATGCCTATCCCTGACACTTTTCATGTTTATCACAGTTGGATGATTTTTTTTTTTTTTTTAAGTGACGTTCAGCCCGCTTTAATCTTGAAAATCCATTCAGTTTATGGAAATAATTGGCATCAACCAACATGGGTCAGCACATAATGTGAAAATACCGGGTAGTCGTTTTCCGGCATTAAACAGTAGATATTTTTAGCATTTCTTGCTTCATCGTTAAATATATGCTCACTCAACCATGACACAATCATAATAAACAACAACAACACTTAAACAAATACCAGAAAAAGCTTGTTTCACAGAACACCCCAAATGACTCTTGTGACTTTTGAAAAGTTAATTGAGTGTCTGCTCACTCATGCATGACTTGACGGATCAATCTCATTTTCATTGGGAGGTTAGGCAATAAGTGTAGAAACACTCCTACCAAATTATTTTTCTCAAAACCTTTTCCTTAAGAAGTAATGCTATTTTGAATTAGGGGGAGTTACTTTTTTTGTTGTGTTTAGGACACATTACTGCATAAAGCTTTGCAGACATTGTCAACCGTTTGACGAATGATGGTTAAACTTTCCTTTGTGAATCTATTTTGATATTCATTTTCATCTATTTGCCAAGGGATGGCAGAACCCTCTAGAGGACTCTTATTCAATCGTCAGTTTTGTATGCTTTTAAGTTTGGTGTTTATTCTTTCTCCCCTTATTGTATCAGTGTCTTTATTTGATTAGGGGAAGAAGGCAGAAGGCAACACTTATTATCAAGGACCTATAAAGCGTTAAATATAATCAGAAAAAAAAAATGATGGTGCCTTCTTATAAAGCACCCCAGTCCGTCAGGCGTGATGCTTATAGCGCTATACAGGCAAATACAAACACGTTAAATACGAATACAGAGAGGTACAAAAATATAGTTATGCAACATTAACATAACATACAAAAGTATGAATATAACTACGTGTGTGCAATAGTTTAAGGAAAGAGGACAAATTAGCCTCAGATACAGAACAAATTTCAAATAAAATGAATGAAATCACAGTGAACATAGGCAACCTAAGGAAACATTTTCAATGAATGGAATTACAACATGGTTAATTTAAGACTGAATTTAAGTTCAACATACAGGGTAAGGAGGGACTTTCAATTCACTGAAACATAATTACAAAGATGACAAATATGTTTTGAGTAATTGTTTGAAAGAACTAGCAGGGGAACCTCAGCGAAGAAGAAGGAATATTGTTCCACAGATACGGGCCTGCGTGGGAAAATCATTGTCCCCCCCCCTATTAATGTGCCCGTATTTAGGAACTTGGAGTAGGAAACAGTCCGATAAGCTTAGTCTGCGAGAAAGTTTAAATATCTGGCTCGAATTCTGTAGGTAGATTGGTGAGGGCAGGACCCTGTTAGCCGGGGGTGCTGCAACATTGCACCATCGGAATAAGTTATTTTCCCATCCCATTTTCATCTTCTTCATATTATACTTTTCTTTATTGATAATGTTTTCGGGCTGCAAGCACTCTTATTCCAGCAGCGAAATACCCGGATAATAATTTGGGCAGCATTTTTTTTTTTTTTTTTAGCTGTCGGCAAATTTAGGTTTTACACCCCCTCCCCCCCCCCCCCCCCCCTTCATGTTCTCCGAATACTTAAACGCTGCTTGCTTGAGGTGCGGTAACTCAACATATGGCTCGGGGGCTCAGCACCCCTGTGAAAAAAAAAAATCGTTCCCATGTGCCTGGTGAGGGGCATGGACTGCAAGGTAGACCAGCAACAGCAGCTTTCCGAAAGGTCACCAGTGAAGAGACTGAAGAACCAGGTGTTATGTGACAAGCTGTCTTGGTGAGGGTTACTAATTTAGCTGCAGACTTCTGAGGGCTTTCCAGTTTAGATAGATGTTGTTCATGTTGTTGGGAAAGGCTAAAAAAGAGGGGTTTGCGGAAATAAAGATGAGAAGAGATAAGGCCGTGGACTAGTTGTTCAGCTGCATTTCGGGCCAGGTAATTGCGGACAAAATTTAGATCGCGAATTTGGTATCTTAAAGTCGGGAAAATTATCATTGCAGGACATGTCAAAGATAACACCAAGGCTGCTAGTTTTGGAGAATGTGTAAATGTTGTTATTTCCTAAATGGATGCAGAAATCCTTTGTTGAAACTCTGCTCAGCATTTTCTTGAGCCAAAGATGATTAACTCTGACTTCCAATGATTGATTTCAGACCAGACATATTCATCCAGCTGTTGATGTCATTGATGCACGTCTCTATTTTGCTTTTTAGCCGATTATATTGCAACACAGGTTGGCGTAAACAACTCATACAGCTGTATGTTATCTGCGTGAAAGTGGATCTGGGACCTGTTTCATAAAAAAAAGCTGTTATGATAGCAACTCCTGCTGGAATGGTAACTACCATGGAAACAGTTAGAGTTTTGCTTCCTGATTGGCTTTTATAATGAAAGTTGCTATTCCAGCAACAGTTGCTATTATAACAACTTTTTTAAAAAATATAGAATGGGGCCCTGAAGTTGTGTGTCGTGATAATGCTTCCCACAGGCTGGAGAGCTAAAATTGGTGGGGACTTCCTACTGACCCTTGGGGGACACCGTAGGCGAGATGACTTGCTTGAGACATGGCATCACTGATGTCCTAAAATTGACAGCGATTTGTCGGATAGTATATGTAAACCAACGTAAGAATGTTCCACCGACTCCCAGAGAACATAGCCCCGGGAGGGGGGGGGGGGGGGGGCACTCGACCCCAAAAGTGGTAGGTATGTGCCGCGGGCGAGACAAATGGAAAGGGCTTATTGGGAAAAGGACGGTCTTCGGAACGGGTTTCGGAACTAAAAATGTTTGTGAAAACGGGGATCTTTGTAACGGTTCGCCTGCGTGCGAGTGCGTATGTATCCCTATAGTCCACTGCCTGGACTGTTCTCTATGATCCGTACGCACACATATCAGCGCACACCATGGCTATATATATATGTACACAAATAAAGTGCACGTACGGACACACAGCCTGAGAACAGTCCAGTACACCATGGCAGGTTTTATTGCTTTCCCCCTTGGCTCGCTGACCACGAAATAAAGTTCCAGGCTTGGAATTGTATTAAGGTTCAGACTACTTTATTCTCTCTTGAAGTAATAGAAGTAGTAGAACATATCATATTAGATATCAGACATCAGAATTCAATCTGTAATGAAACAGACAGAGAAAATACAATAAATTAATAAGTATTGCACAACTTAAGTTTTGTTTGTTGTGTTCTTTTAGAGTGCGTGTAGCACTGTAGTGTAACTCAAATGACTTGCACTTAGTACAAGTATACGCATACCTCTTGCTGAATAAAGCCAAAAATTCTAACTATTGATTCTAACATGGAATTATAATTCAAGCAATATTCATCTAACTATTCAGACGTTTCCCTTTAAGTTCCAGTGCATGCTAGATTATTAAATCAACCTATAACAAGCTATCACTGGTACATCAATAACTCATGCACCAACCAGCTTTAATCAAACTTCATGATTGTTGCAGCTTAAAAAATTAAATTCAATACATAATATATAAATCTGTGTTTGTATCATTCATAATCATGCTGGTCTGTAATGTACCATACTCTCAAAATTTTCTTCATCAATCTTGATAAACATACATGCTGTTTCATAATTCCCAAAAGAAACAACAAATAGCACCCCAATTTGGTAACTGTATCATTCCAAACACAGTCTATAAATAAACACTTGTTCTTCATAATTCACTTTCAAGAAAAGACCTTTCCAAGAAAAAGACCCCTTTTCTTTTATCAGAAGTCAAGACTATGACTCCAGTTATATTTGTCATGTTTATAGCCAACAATTCATAATCCTAATCAGCTTATACACATGAGACTTGCATTTAAGCCCTCTCATGGCTGACTTGCCAAATAAATCTGATTTGACTTTGACTTTGACTTTGAAAAATACCAGTATTCACTGTATCAAATTAAATAGACCAACTTGTCTAACTTGCTTACTAAAATGACCTTCAAACTTCCTCAGAAAAGAAGATTCAAAAGAAACCATTAATAGGCCTAAAGTTCAAGAGCTAATAATTAACAAAAGCTCTGTGACTCTTAAATTCACAAGCCCTGTTACTGACAGACTAATTTTCCACACATGAACCTCAAATATCATACTGACTCTTGCTTCATGAATAATTAATTAGAATGAAATGAAATTAACACCTTGCCTGATGCACACAGAGTGCTTGAACAGTGTACACCAAATTAAACCTACACTGACTGACTCGATAACTTCACTGAAAGTCAATGAATATACATATTTGTATGACCAAACTCATCAGAAACTTGGTGTCAGTACCTGTTATTATGTTCTATAAACATCCTTTTGCATTTATCCCTTTTCATAATGTATGCCAAACAACCATAACACAACAGTACTGTTACTGGCACAGTACGATACACGTTCACTTTCGCACATGTTCATATTTACTTCACCTGACAGTACGAAATTAAAAGCTATATTTTCTTTGTTTATAATTACATTATAATTAAACTCACTCCTTTGGCCGGAACTAAGAACCTCTGGTGAATCTTCTGGACTCTCTAGAGTCCAAATCCACGGGACAAATTGGGGAAAACTTGGAAAAACTGGGGAGCCATCCCCAGTGACTTGATGCTCCAATGATGGACGTACAAACAAGTGAAAAAAACATGGCTTCTCTAATTAGCATACAAATTTGCCACGTCCAAAAAAACGTGTTACGGTGTCTTCAAAGTTAAAAGAGAAAATTATTTTGCTCATTATTACAATACAAAAAAATCTTTCGCTCAGCGAAACACCCCTAAATTCAGGGGGAACTTTTATTCCGCCCACTTCATGTGGTCAGAGATTGCAAGGTCGTGATTGGTTCCCACTCATGCCAATCAAAAGATTAGGTAATTATGTAACCTTGCACCAATCGTAAACCTTTAGTCTCCTTTCAAAGCCATAACTATTAAATATCATGTAATATCTTTACAATCTAACACAATTACCATGCCAAAACATCTTAGATATTTAATAGAAAATCATAATTGTATATTCTTGATTTTAAGAATCGATTCGAACAGGTTGGAAAGTTTTGATATGATTGTAAACTACAAAGACCTATTAAACATGCTTTGCCGGAAGACTATTCTGAACTATTCCGACCAGATCGAGAGTAGTACCAGGGAGATGGGAGTTCATTCATGTTGCACCGCTGGGCTGATTTGTCTTATTTTTACAGAAAAGATAGAGGCAGTTATGGTGTGGTTTGAAGTGTCCGCTCATATACATTTTTACAAGCTATGCCCCACTTTTTACACTCTCTATTTTGTGCCGTATAGTTTATCTATCTAGAAAAACTTTACTGACAGTAGGCCCATGATTTTGAAATGGACAATTATATTCTTATTAAATCTGAATGATGCAAAAGTGGAACAAATAAATTCAGTTCAATTAAATTAAATTCAATCGACTTGTTGACTTCTCATGGAGTTTACATTTGTAACTTTCCTCACACACTTGTCTAATGGTGCGATTTGATGGTAGAAAAGTCACCAAATACATGTATGTCTTTAAAACTCTTCCGCAAGCCACTCCTTGAAGTTTTCGTAGAATTGATATAGTTTGCAGGTAACTACTAGGTTGATTGATTGATAGATAGATAGATTGATTTATTGATATTTGTTCGTCAAGCTTCGAACACAATATAGAGATAGACAAATAACTTTGAAACTTGATCAGGATAACCCACGAAAGCTCGAGAGCTTATTATTTTGTGGACTTCTCATGCCCCAGAATCCATACTGAAAACTTTAAATAATACCCAGTCGGTAGATTTCCTTCAGACTTGGGATATCTTTAGAGAAGGGGCTTCTAAGGATATCTTTGGGAAGACTTTCTCAGAGATTGGGGTTGGTCAATCATTGTGGTTCAATAAGAAGATACCGTCAAAGTCAAAATTTGTTCTACATTATGATGAATGGTATGCAAAAATGTATAATAGGTATCAGATTCATTGAACCCTCCTTTACCGGGATACAAGTTATTTGAAGAACTGATTCTTGATTTCAGTATTTCTCATAAAGATAGAAGGCAATATAATTGTTTTTGTTCAAAAATTCCAAAGTCATGGTTGGAAGCTGCTAACTCTGAAGATACTGACAATGATGTTGTGGGTATATAGTATAGTTATTGATAAACTTGTTCGAACGACAACCCCCCCCCCCAAAAAAAAAAAAAAAAAAAAAAAAAAAACCTAGATATGCATATACTGTAATACAAGACTCCTGTACTCCTGATAAGCGTTATGATTACTGGAAAAATAATTCAAAATGTTCCACAAGATTAAACTGGAATCTGATTCATAATGTGAACTTTATGTGTTCAATCAGTACTCGTTTGCGCTCTTTTTATTTCAAGGTCTTTCATAAATCCATTGCCTTAAATGACTTTTTGTTTAGGATAAAGAGAAAGGATTCACCAAACTGTATCTTGTGTGGAACAATGCCTTAATCAATTATTCATTTGTTTTGTGATTGTGATATGGTAACCCCCCCCCCCCCATGGTGTGATTTATTGCAAGTAATTCTTTTAAAACATTATAACTGTTTTACTTTGGATAATTTCAAGAAAATGTTTGGAGTTCCATATGACAAATTTCTGTCCTTTATATTTGTATCTTTAGAATATTTCATTTATCTATGCAAATTCAAGAATACTAGACCAAAATTTGAATCAAGGAACATATGAAAATCCCAAAAGAGACAGTATTATGTGGCCAAGAAGAAAGGAAAACTCTATATCCACTTTAAGAGAGGGAAATTTGATTTGCAAATTTTTGTGAAGACTGTTATATTTGTTAGGGTGAAACCGTTCAGAAGCTATCAACTATACAGTAGATGTTTTTTTTAATAACTACCACATTTATAAGATAATAACTGCTTTTTTTATTTATCTTTTTATTGTTGACATCATTATTCATTCCTGTCATTATTTCATTTTATTTTGTTCATGAAATTATTTTAATCATGAAAATCAATAAAACATACGAATAATAAAAAAAATAAAAATAAAAAGCTCGAGAGCTTATTTCCAGTGGGGCCCTCACAATACAAACTTATTAAATTGAAATTATATTAGATTGAGAAAAGAATGGAAAACAATCATTATTATACATGTATATAATTTCTGAATCAATAAAGTTATTTACAAAATTTGAAACTATCAGTTCACCTGGCAGACAATAAGCAAGGTGGTCTGTATTAGACAATTTCAGTCATAAATCAGGATGTCATTCTCTTCTCGTCTCTTACTCTTATTGACAGTTATTCCCTTAATTTCCTCTCCAAAATGAGCAAATTAAGTTCTCTATTTTCTTTATATTAACAGATAGGGATTTCCAATGTGTTATACCATGGTAATCAGAGGCGGCAGAGCCGGGGGGGGGGGCACAGTGCCCCCACTTTTCCAAGCACCCCAAAAGTGCCCCTTTTTATACTAGTACCCTTGAAAATGCCCCTTTTCTTCTTACGACGGTCATTTTTTTAATAAGTGCCTTTTTCGATTTAGATAAGTTGCCTTTCTTAAGCCCAACAACTCCCCTTTTTTTACTGCCGATTAGTGACCCGTTCCCTTTTTTCATGTAGCGCTAGGCCTATTTTCCCTTTATGTGACTGTAGTGAATATTCCTAAATTAAATGTGATAAGTGCCCCCTTTTGACTGCTCATTTTTTGTTCTAATGGTGCAGTTGCCCTTCTGCTGAGTGACCCTCTTCACCTGTGATAATTTTTCCTTTTTCTATTTGGGCAAGTGCCCCATTTGGAGCCAGATATATACCCCAGTTTAATGCCCGTTTTCTTTTTTAGTATGTCCGATTTCCCCTTCTGTTAAGATGCTGTAGTGCCACAATTGCCACTTTTTGTTAGATGTGTTCCTTTTCCATTCCGGCATGTGCCCCCTTTTCAATTTGATACACACCCATTTAATTCATGTTCAGTTCCCCTTTTGCTTTGTAATAAAAGTAATTTTTCAACCTCGAATCTGATAAGTGTTCTTTTTTTTTTTACTTCAAATGAGTGTCCAGTTTGATTATGATAAGCCCCTTTTCCAGGTTTTCTTTTCATTTTATGCAGTGCGATTCTTCTTCTGAAATTGCCCCTTCAAATCTGATAAAAAAGTCCTTTACGTCTGATTAACGCCTATTTTCTTTCTCGTGCCACCCCCCCCCCCCCTTATACCTTTTCACATCCAGTGGCTTAGTATAAAGTCTTCAAAATAGCTATCTAGTATTCAAGAGAAACTGCATAAATTGCAGTTTCTCCTATAATTCATTACGGCTAAAGAAGTGGACTCAGAGGCAAAAGTGAGGGGCACAACACTTGGTCAACTCAGGACTATTCACATATAATTTTAGCCAAAAATGCATTGATTTCGATTGCAAATCATCAAATTTTTAATGTTATTCTTCTTAGAATTCTGTTCTCGATCAAATATCTTTTTTTTACCATTGTGTAATCACTTTAAAAGGTGTGTTAGATACATGGACGTAGGATACTTTTCTGAACGTGGGGGGGGGGGGGGGCTGAAATATCAATTTAAGCGCACCTCGCTAGCGCGAAGTCCCTTGCAGGGGGGGGGGGGATAAGATCTAGGTGGATTACTATTACTTTAATATTTAAGGGCCATGAAGCGATTTTTCAAAAGTTGGGAAAAATTACTAAAATATGAACCTTGTGAGCGAGAGAAGCGAGCGAGCCAAAAATAACCACTTCATGTTATAAAAGAATTGTTATTTTGTCATCTAAATGCACTTCGTAGGCTATAAGAAATAATAATATTCGCTTTCAGATGACTGTGAATCTATTATGACACCTTAAATGGTTAGATGCTACGAGCGAGCGAAGCGACAGGCGAGCGAGAAAAACAGATTCTTTTGATTGTAGAAGTGTTATTCATCAAAATACGCAGTAGGCCTATAAGATGTTTAGAAATATTCGGTCACCTCACTTGCCAAATTTGTTCGCTTTCCGAAACCATCCTGTATCTTATAAAGTATACATTTATACATTTGACTTCGCTTGCCGAATTGGTTTGCTTTCCAAAGTTATCCAGTTTCTGATACGAGTGAGTGGAGCAAGCGAGGAAAAATATGTATACTCCTTTTCATGGTAGAAGTGATAATTCGTCGTCAAAATCTCAGTCATTATCTATTATCTATTACGAGCGTCCGGAGCGAGCGAGGAAAAATGTGTACTCTTTTTCGTGGAATAGAGGTACTATTTTCGTATCCTCTGGAAAAGTATTTATCAGGATAGATAGGTTCATTAAATAACACAAGGGCTTGTACAAAATCTTTGCACTATCTTTTAAAAATCTAGCCGGAATCATGTCTAGCTCAGTACTTTTTGATACATTCAATCTGCGAAGCTCATTGAAAACAAATTGCTCACTGACTGGTAATAACTCGAAGCTATTCACAAGTACATGTACACACTTTCCGTCGTAAAAACTCACGAATACAATTTTTGTCTGGGCTGAACAGATGGAGTTTGTCTACTAATTTTTGATGGCCACATTTGTAAAATACGAATTAAATTCATGAGCTATACCATCTTATCATGACATAATTTCTCATCAATTTTAGACTCTTGTCTCTTGTTCTTTCCTCTTCTCACTTTTTAATCATCGACTGTTTAGATTTTGACAAAGTCTTTTCAGCTCATGTTTGTTTTCTTCCATGTTGTTTTGTAAGTATTGAGTTTAGCCTTTCTAACCTGTCTTTGGACCAGATTTCTTAAATCACGAACACCCCCTAATACTGGCAGATCTCACGTTATCCATTATTCAAGCAGATAGTTTTTTCGAATCTCGTTTGTTTTCTTCTATCTTGTTTTGTAAGTATTCAAGTTTAGCCTTTCTAACCTGTCTTTGGACCAGATTTCTTAAATCACAAATCATACACCACCTAACAAATCTCACGTTATTCATTATTTAGGCAGACTTTTAGTTCACTTCAGCTCAGCAATATCTGGAATTTTTTTTTCCAATACGATGCATATCTTCTATCATGGAGGTATACTTCCATGCCATGTATTTGGACGTGTGGAACGTCTTGGGAAAGGGTCAATAGCTGCATGCATTGATCCCTCTCACATTCACCAATAAACACACACAGACACACATAAACACACTGGCCTTGGCTGACCAGCTGACCCCTCATCAAACCAAACATGCATCATTCATGAGAGGGTCCTTATTTGGGAAGCGGGGTCATGGGGTTACTGCTCATTAAATTCGGACCTCGCTGCCGAGATTTGCTGGTCGTTTTTTTCGGGGAAGGTGAATTCGTGGGGTAAGTGAATTCGTGGGGAGATACCACATCAGCGCGCGCGCACGCATGTTCGGGAATTGGTGACAGTTTAAAACGACCAGCAGCTCGTCTAGAATCCCTATGGAACGGGCGTACGTGCATGCAGCTAATCCGGCGGCACGGGCACCGCGTGCGCTCGCGCACAGGCGATGGTCGGACAGCGCTAGCTGGCCACTTTTCACCAAAAATGAAGCTCATTGTAACGGATCAATGCGGCCGGAACGGCTAAACGAAAAACATGCGGACCTTTCTTTTTTCTCGATAAGATAAGAAGAGAATGCTATGCTCTGGAACGGAAATTTGAGTGTAAAAATGGGGGGCTTCTCCGCGGCACTTACCCGCCACGCATTTTATACTGAGTGTCCCCCCCCCCCCCCCCCCCCCCCTCGGGAACGTAGCTGGTCAAGGAGTATACCGTGGTCGACCGCATCGACATGTCCACCTGTTGCTGGACATTTTAAATTGGTAAGAAGTATATCCACATCGGTTAGGCCTGTAGGCTGACTTATGGTTGTCAAGAGTGACAGTCTTGTAGATGTCCTGAGAGGAGAGGGAGGGCCACACGTTTCAAAACTTTGGGGAGGTACGGCAGGTTTGATAAGGGATGGTACCTCCTAGGAGACTATTGCTCGCTTTAGGTTTTCAGGAACGACTCCATTATCAAGACTTGTATTGATGTCTTGGTGATGGTCGGAACAATGGCAGACATACACTTGTTGAGAAGAGAAGAAGGGATAGGATCAAATTCGCATGATTTTGCTGGTGACTTCGAAATGATTTTGCCAACTTCATCTTCTGAAGCCATTGTTCGTAAGTCTATCACTGCAGTAGTTTGACGAGTCACTGGTGATGGTCGAATGTTTGGCAAACAGGCACGGATAGCTATTGACAAAAAAGGTGTTTGAGCGAGAAACTAGTTCCTAAGTAGACACGTTTGTTGGCAGGGTAACTTCTGCTTTCTGTTTATAAGATCACTTGCAACTCTGAAGAGTGGCTTTTAGTCACCAGCAGTCTTTGGTTCATTGTACGCTGTACTCATGGGTGTCGATCCCGGGGGGATGGGGGGGGGGATATACCCCCCCCCCCTAAATTTTGGTGAGGGGGGGATGGCCTGTACAATCACCCCCCCCCCCAATAATTCACCATGAAAGAATGAAAATTTCATAGCCTCCTATAATCCTCGAAAATATAAAAGTAAAGACAAAGACCAAGTGAATAAAGAGCAAAGAATCATTTTTAACCAATGAGGCTATAATGCTATCTTTATGAGAGCAAATCGGTTTGCATCTTTTTTTTGTATTTATTTTATTTAATCACGGGTAAAAACCTGCCATCAGCTAAAAGCTGCTTTTCAGCAAGGCCGTGAACAGAAAACAAACATAACGATACACGAAATACAAAACAAATATATGAAAACAGAACATAATTTGAATAATAATGAATCAAAACAACTTAAAACAAAAGCAATAAAACTTAAAAAAAAAAAACAACTAGATATCAAATGAAAAGTAACATAAGAAAAAAAATGAAATTAGAATAAATAAAAACATATGTGGATGAGATTTAAAGATTGAACCGATAACCAAAGAAAAGGGTGGGGTGGGTTGATGGGTTTAGGTAAGAGACAGAAATCGTACAAATGCTGCCGGGCTTTTTTCTGATCGGATGTTTGCTGGGAGGTTATTGAAAAGCTTAGAGGCTGAATATAATGGGCTTTTTCTCAGGACGTTTGTATGTGGCCGTGGTAATTCAATTTGGCAATTCATGTTACGTAACATATGTATGTGGGATTTAAGTTGGATGCGTGTGGACAATGAAGATGGGACTAGGTTGTTAACTAATTTGTAGACAAGTAAAATAGAGTGCTTTTTCCACCGTTCGTTGAGTTGATCGACCTCTAGTGTATTATACAAAGTGGCTCTATTGAAGCGATAATCTACCTGTAAGACCGATCTCAGTGCTCTATTCTGTAGAACTTGGAGACGATTCAGCTGAGTTTCATTGCCATTTCTCCAAATGATACTACAATAGTCGAAAAGTGGTTGGATTAACGATTTGTACAACAGGAGGGCAGTACTTTTAGGTATATAAAATCTGATACGCTTTAAAGAATAAAAGGTCTGTAAGACCTTTTTTCTACCACTGTCAATTTGGGGAGTCCATGTTAGACAATTATCTATCATCACACCAAGATATTTACATTGCGTTACTTTCCGTAATTGAGAATTTTGAATTTTAATTTTCACATTATCAAACAACCGCAATTTAGCCTTGGAACCTAATAACATGAACTGACATTTATCAATATTGATCAACAATTCATTATTTGAGAACCATCGAGAAATATTCATTAGATCTCTGTTTATAGATGTTTCCAAATCTCTTGGCTCTTTTGATGCAAAATAAAGACACGTATCGTCCGCATATAGGGAAAGGGAACATTTTTTGACCGATTTTATCAAGTCATTTAGAGTAAGGATAAAAAGGAGGGGCCCCAAAATACTGACCTGGGGCACTCCGCTTTCTACCCTGCGAAAGTTAGACATGTTACCATTTATAACTGTCGATTGTTCTCTACCACAAAAATAGTCACAAAACCAGTTAACTGCGCCTTCGTCAAACCCAAAATAGGACAATTTTCTCAGTAATATGTTAAACGAAATCAGGTCAAAGGCTTTCTCTAAGTCTATGGTAACCATGCCAATGACATATCCTTGGTCGATTTTTTTTTGGCAAAATCATCGGTTATATTCAACAAGGCAGTAGTGGTTGAATGACCTGGGCGGAACCCGTGTTGACATGGATCGAGCAGGCTATTGTAAGACAAGTAGTTATACACTTGATCGAACACGATCTTTTCTAATACTTTGGACAACACCGGGAGAACAGAGATCGGTCTATAGTTCTACGGATTTGTAGAATCACCGCCCTTAAATATTGGCGTTACACGAGCCCTTTTCCACGCATCGGGGACCTTACCAGTATATAATGAAGTATTAACAATGTGCGTCAATGGTAAAAGGATAAAATCAACAGCATCCCTAATTACACAGGCTGGAATTTGATCTTGGCCAGTAGCCTTATTTCTCGCTATTTTGTTTATATGTTTCTTAACATCTTGACAGGATATTGGTTTAAAGCTGAAAGTGGTTTGAACTTTGGCCAGAAATTGTTCTAAATTATTACCAAATGCAAAATTCTGTTTACGTTTAGCAGCGATATCAACAAAATGATCATTAAGGTGCGTAGCAATTTCCTTGTATCCTGAAATATCTTCTCCATTAATAGACAACTTTTGAATTAATTTCATATTCTTTTTATTGGGTAACATAGATCGCATAGATTTCCACATCGCAGTATAATTTCCTTTATTATTCAAAATAATTTTAGATATATAAGATCTTTTAGCCTTTCTTATCATATCAGTTACAGAATTTCTCAGTTTTCTATACAATTTCCAGTCTACCTCCGATTTGGAAGATTTAGCTCTGATTTTCATGGTATTTCGTTCCCTTATTTTATCTCAAATAATGTTACTCATCCAAGGCGTTTCTTTTTGCCGCACTCTCTTTTTACGAAGAGGAGCGTGTTTATCCAACACCGAACAAAATTCCCTCGACCACATTTCATAAGCACTATTTGCATCACTTTCAGAGAGGACGTTTTGCCAACATATATGACTTAAATCATTTTTAAAATCATTTAAATTCGTTTTCTTCAAATTACGTGAATACACAAACTTATGACACACCTTGGGAGATTTGTGTTTTCCTAAGGAGCAGATTATCATATAATGAATACTCATGCTTAAAGGAACGACGTCACAAAATGTGACTTTATTGTGATTTGAAGAATACAATACATCAATTAGTGTGGCAGTAGTTTGCGTTATTCTTGTAGGTTTTTCAACATGTAATTTAAGATCATACTCTTCTACTAAGCTCATCAAGCGTTTAGTTTGGCAAGATGGTGGCTGCTTCATTATGTCACAGTTTAAGTCTCCCAAGAGTACAAAATCCTTAGATAAAGATTCAATAGATTGTAGTACTCTATCAAACAAGTCGAAAACAACAGTTTGTGAGTTTGGTGGTCTGTACCAATAAACAATAAGAAAAGGTTTCTGTTTAGGAATGCATATCTCAACACACATCAATTCCAAGCCGTCAAGAGACAACTCATGTTTCACGTTGAACAAAATATTATCTTTAATGTATAACAATATACCACCTCCATTTCGGTTTCTATCTGCTCTAATAACTCTAAAACCATGAACATCTATTTCTGCATCAGACACTGAAGGATCTAACCTTGTTTCACAGAGACACAATATTTGAATATTTTGCTTGTACAACATATCATGCACTTCGTCTATATTTTTTAACAAAGAACATATGTTTAGATGTGCAATACTAGGACCGGATAACGAACTGACTTTACGGAAAATATCATCACAATCGTGGTAGTTATCATACATGGCTGATTCATTATGATGTAATAAACCAGTCTCACAAGGCAGTGAAATATTAATACATGAATTTTTGGGGAGTTCATCAAATATGCAAGGGTCACATATCCAGTTTACATCAGATAGAAAAGTTTCAAAAGTCGCCCGCGAACATACAAGGTGGGCCCATCTTTTACAAGATGAGCATAAGAGAGCATTTTGATTGGATTTAACTTCTCTCTTACAAGACAGACATGGATACTTGGGATTTTGAGAGGCTGCAAATGTACTTGAGTAAACAGAATTATTCAAAGACATAAGAAATGAGCAACAGTTTAAAAACATACATCAAGAGGAAGATTGAACTATGGGATCACAAGTCAGTTTCAAGATCTTGGATACTTCTCACCGTGAGTTTTTTATCGTCAACAGTCAACACACGGATTTTACCATCCTGAGTCCACACTCGCTTTACTGAGTCATGTTTCACCAATTCTTTGACGAGTTTTTGTCGCTTCGATGTCAAGCTCTCACGTATGAAGACCTTCTTGGCTGTTTTCTTCAAGTCTTTTCGAGCATTATATACCTGTTGTCGTATATTATATCTCACAAACTTGACAATGATTGGCTTGGGAGATGACTTTTGTGAGCCTGAAGAACCATCGGCGAGTGGTCTGGGTTTAATCCTGTGGCTCCTGTCGATGATGTGTGAAGGCATACCAAGTTTCAGTTTGTTGTTGATAACATCCATGACAAGATTGTCGGTGTTCTCATTCGCACTTTCGGGGATTCCATATATACGTAGGCAGTTGCGACGGCTGTATTGTTCAGCTTCCTCATTCTCTATTTCAAGTTTTCTAATCATACTGCTCAAGTTGTTGATTTTCTTTTCCAGTGTTTGTATCTCCTTCTCTCGGCCGTCGAGATCAAGTCGCACAGCGTTGTATATATCTTGGGTCAGCTTTTCAGTCAGGTTATCGTAGATCTTGTTCACTATTGATGATATCAATTCATCGGACGAAAGGGCCTTTGTCAATTCGGCTTTCACCAAGTCTACTATCTCATTGTTGTCTGCAAGTGTCTCACTTCGGTGATCAGCTGAATGTTAATCGAGCTGGTCACTCCGTTCAACTGCCGGACTTTCCTTTCTTATGGTAAGATAGGAATAGGCTACCGGTCACAAGTCATTTATCTCATGACAATTCTTCTGTTATTGGTCTTCTTCTTCTTTTCTTTCTATCAAATCGTATGCTATTATCGTTCTACTCGCATTTATTATCTTTGATATCTTAACCAAGAGAGTTAATGTTTTTATCAGGGTTTATTATGAAATGAAACTGGTTTGCATCTTGTCTTTCTATCCAGTGTTAGTAATGTACTGTTATAATATAACTGCAAAGAGTCGAACGAGAAGAAGACCAATAACAGAAGAATTTTCATGAGATAATGACTTGTGACCGGTAGCCTATTCCTATCTTACCATAAGAAAAGGGTGATGCTGATAAAATGTGGCCTACATTATCAAAATCATAACATTGGAGTAACAGTACACTACCTAGCTGTTGTCAGCATTAAAAAAAATTAAAAATAGCCCTTTCTCGTTCAAAGAAACAAGATCAGTAATATTGTAATATTTTTACAGCGAGATGTAAAGCTTTTCTTGACTACAGGGAAAAGGTACATCATAAAATTCATTTAATTCATTTTGGCCGAAATTTTACGTTTTACTAGAAAGAAACAGATTTTTAGTAGGTAGCTCGCTTCGCTCGAAACAAAATGAATTTAGATGGCAAGCGATCCACCAAAAAGTATCATATTTGGCAATTAGGTGATTAAAGCTATTCAGATATCTTTGAGGCTATCAAAGAATGTAACTTTTTTTCTTTGCTAACTCCGCTCACTCGGATATGTAATGTATATATTTTAACAGTAGATTTTGATGACAAGATAACACTTCATCACTAAAAGAGTGTATTTTCCCCTGTCTCGCCTCCCTCACTTGTAATTATTTGAAATTGAGTGGTTTCGGAAAGTAACAACTGGACCAGAGAGGTGCTGAACTAGTCAAACATTTTATATTGCTTGAATGTACTTTGAGGACAATAACATTTCTTTTATAGCTAGAAAGCTGAATTTTCGGCTCCCTCGCTTCGCTCGCTCGCAAAATATAAAGGGGAAGGTTCATACTCGAAGTAAAGGTTCAAGTCCCCTAAACTTCTCATTCAAGTAATGAGGATGTACCTCTGCGATATTGTTTGAAAGCAATTTTTGTGCGGTTAATTGGAGGAAAGGCAGATTAGACTTACCCCCCCCCCCATATTTAGTCTTTCCTTCACGTTTGAACCTCCACACCCTTTCCCCGCTCGGTCGCTTTGCTCCGCGGTTGAGGATATTCGGCATCAGTCACCCCCCCCCCCCTCCCCAATCGCGAACACAAATCGACACCCATGGTTGTACTCTTTATTTGGTGTCCCTAATTAAAAGCTTAGATTCGCAGTCACTGCTGGCGATCCTGTAATCGGTGTATTTCAAGCTCGTAGAAGCGCCATTGCCTCTCTAGCCTGCGTAGGTGTTTTTTTTTTTTTTTTTTTCTGCGATTCTCTGTGTGTTCCACTGAGTGTTTGGACGTACAGTCACTGAATCATTGGAAAGGAGCATGCAAATTTACAGTAGTGATCAGAATTAAGTTGTAACTGCTGACAGGAAGGTAATATGTACTTCTCGATCAGTGAAGTGGGTGTTATGTGATACAACAGTCTTTCGTGAAGTTTGCGGGCTCGTTTAGGTTACAGGTAATGGCTGGGTGGTCCGCAATACCGTTAATGACGTTGATGCTTTGATGTCGGACAGCAATGCGGTGTCATTCTCTGTCTGTGAAATAAGCATGTCCAGCCTATGGCCACATATACGGGTTGGCTGGTGCATGTGTTGCTCAAGGCCATATCCATTAAGATCAATGAACCCTCTAGCATCTGATGAAGTTGTGCTGGCATGAATACTGAAATCTCCGGAGATGATTAAACTGGTTCTTTGAAGAAGTAATCATCCAGTGCATTTTAGAACAGTCGTCTGGAAAACACCTGAACGGAGCCGATGTTATGGGAAGTCTATGGCTGAAAAAAAGGCAACAGCCAAGTGTACTGCTCCAGGAGTTCTCGATGGCATTCATCTGAATCATTTCAAAGGACTTTATGTTCTCAACAGCTGGCTGGACTTCGACAACGAGATAACTTCGATACAGAAAGCTGACTCCACGCGGCGCGTTTCTCTGTTCTTGGTATATGCCTGAAAGTTGATCCACTGGGGTAAAGTCCAGCAATGGCGGCGTCTGTTGCAGCACAAATTGTCGCTCCTGCACCTCTGCACCCGTCTACGCGTCTTGTAGGCCCTTCCCCCCCCCCCCCCCCCCAAAAAAAAAGTGGTAGGTATGTGCCGCGAGCGAGACAAAAAACGGGGCCTTTGGAACGGGCTTATTGTGAAAAGGAGGGTCTTCGGAACGGGCTTCGGAACTACAAATGTTTGTGAAAACGGGGGTCTTTGGAACGGTTCGCCTGTGTGTGAGTGCGTATGTATCCCTATGGGACGGGCATACGTGCATGCAGCTAGCCCGGCGGCACGGGCGCCGGGTGCGCTCGCGCAGAGGCGACGGTCGGACAGCGATCTGCGGGCCGCTTTTCACCAAAAATGCAGCTCATTGTAGCGGATCAATGCGGCCGGAAGGGCGCAACGAAAAATATGCGGAGCTTTGGAACGGATTTCTGTCTTCTTTTTTCTCGATTAGAAGAAAATGCCATGCTTTGGAACGGCTTTCTTTGTTCTTCTTCTCAATAAGCTGAAAATGCTATGCTTTGGAACGGAAATTTGAGTGTAAAAATGGGGGCCTTCTCCGCGGCACATACCCACCACGCATTATATACTGAGTGCTCCCCCCCCCCCCCCAGGCCCTTACTTTGAATTTGCGGTTCCATGACATATGCTCCGCCGACAACTGCTCCGAAAATTCCGACTAGTGCTCCACGACAATTGCTCCGCGACAATTGCTCCGCCGACATTTGCTCCGCCGACATTTGCTCCGCCGACATATGCTCCGCCGACATATACTCCGCCGACATTTGCTCCGCTGAAAATTGCTCCGCCGACATATGATCCGAAATGACGACATTTCTCCGCCGACATTTGCTCCTCAGAATTACTTATAATCATCGATAAAGTAATGATAATTCCACTCTGCTGCGACAATTGATCATGATTATATTGACAATTATTTTTTCTACAATCATTTGGATATTTTTGTCATAAAAGCGCTTTTCTCCTTCTCCTTCTCCTCCTTCTTCTTTCCCTTCTTCTTCTCCTTCTTTTTCTTCTTCCTCATCATCTTCTTCTTCTTCTTCTTCTCCTCTTCTTCTTCCTCTTCTTCTTCTCCTTCTTCCCTTTTTCTCTTTGTTCTTGTTCTTTTCCTTTTCTTGCCATTTTCTTCTTCTCTTCCTTTTCCCTTTACACTTCTCTTCTCCATCCATCTTCTGCCTACAGAGTTCATATCTTTTATGTTCCTATAATTATTGTGTTGACTATTGTATATTATGATGTCTCTTTTAATCACGGTCAATGTTGTCTTCTTGTCACTTGCACTAGTATGTGTATATTTTGTAAAATCATTGGTAATTCAACCTGCTGCATGGCTGCAACGATGATATCTGAGTTAAGACCATTATTATATTATTATTCTCACATTTTCAGACATTGTAATTTCTTAATTAACTGAATGCAGATCATAACCACACAGTGAATCAATCTGCTTTTAATGTATTCTTTTAATAATCGCAGAGGTTCATGGAGTTTTGCAATAACCGGATTCTCAGCTTGCTATGTCACTTTCATTTACAGTTTGTATGGCGACGCATCCCATCTACTCTTTGTATTCCTGGTGTATAAACTTCATTGCAGTTTGTTTAATTTGTATTTTGCAAATTTAGTTATTACAGCTAAGGATTAATTTATTTACTTCCCCTGGGTTAATATTTCCCCCAAATCTTCACAAACTTTTTTTTTCTTCTTTTTTTTTATAAGTATTTTTACATTTAAAATTCAATCTTCATAACTAAATTTTCACATGTAGTTGCTCCTTACATGCATATTATTTCAGTTTCCTTTTAATTCTTAATATAATATGAATAATATGAATATTGTCTTATCTTGTAAATATGATAATATGAATCTTCGGACTTTTGCCATGTACCAATTATTTCATTTTACAATGAAAACGAAATTGAACCGAATTTTCGAAATTTATCCGGCAGAGAAATTGCCGGAAAATTTTTCGGCGAGGCGGCTATGACATTATTGTCAAAATAATTTGTTCGAGCATAATTCGCCGGAGCAAATGTCGGCGGAGCATAATTATGTCGGCTGAGCATATGTCGACGGAGCAATTGTCTGCGGAGCAAATGTCGGCGGAACAAATGTTGTTTCGGAGCGTATGTCGGCGGAGCAATTGTCGGCGGAGCAAATGTCGGCGGAGTATATGTCGGCGGAGCATATGTCGGTGGAGCATATGTCGGCGGAGCAAATGTCGGCGGAGCAAATATCGGCGGAGCAAATGTCGTTGTTTTGGAGCATATGTCGGCGGATCCTTATTCAATGAACAGAGCTGGGGATCTTTGTATGTGTATTTCAACGGATGAAAGGGTGAAGGACCATGGGCCCTATTTCGTAAAAAGTTGTTATGATAGGAACTGTTACTGGAATGGCAACTTTCATTATAAAAGCCGATCGGGAAGCAGAATTCTCACTGTTCCCATTGCTGTTACCATGCCAGCAGAAGTTGCTATCACAGCAACTTTTTATGAAACAGGGCCCATAAATGAAGGAAGGATGTTGACGAAGCAGGCTTATGCTTTTGCTGACAATCAACTAATCCATGAAAGTGCCGGGGGACGATGCTAACCAAGTAAACGTCTAAAGGCAAGCTAATGGTGTTTGCCTTCTTGAACGGGTGACACGACATATGCTCCGCTGACATATGCTCCGCCGACATTTACGCCGCCGACATTTGCTCCGCCGACATATGCTCCGCCAACATTTGCTCCGCCGACATATGCGCCGCCGACATATACTCCGCCGACATTTGCTCCGCCGACATTGGCTCCGAAACGACGACACTTGCTCCGCCGACATTTGCTCCGCCGACATATGCTCCACCGAATTATGCTCCAAAACGACGACATTCGCTCCACCGACATATGCTCTGCGAAATTATGCTCCAAAACGACGACAATTGCTCCGCCGACATATATTCTCCGCCGAATTATTTCGACAATAATGTAACAACTGCCCCGCCGACATATTTCTGCCGAATTAATTCCGTAGACACTACACTTGAACTGGTGACAATTGCTTCATCGACGCCATAAAATGAAATGGAGAGCATACTCTCTGACGTAGCCTAGAATTTTCAACAAAGGGGGGGGGGGGGGGGGGGGAGGCGAGGCGAGGGAGCGAAGGGACGGAGCTGGGGAAGCTGTTGGAGAGGGTTATCCTCCCCCCCCCCCCACGGTAGGGATATTTTTTTTTATAAATTCTTCAATGGAAATGATATTTTCTGCACACTAAAATACAGTATTAGGGGAAACTGATATGAGAAGTGGCATATAATGGGGGGGGGGGGGGGCATGGCGAGGATGTTGGAAGGGGTATTCATCACCCACGGTAGAGAGATTCTTTGTAAATTCGTGCATAAAAACACCACTTCCTGCACACTAAAAATCAGCATAAGGGGTGACTTATATGAGAAGTGGCGGTTCTAGAACAGCTCCCCTGGAGGACAAGCCCCCCCCCCCCTGCCCCCGAGAACAACTTTCCCGGAAGACGGGTCCCCCAGAGGACCTTTCCTTCGGAGGATGGCTCCCACGATGACAGCTGCCCGGGAACACAATACCCCCGAGGACAAGCTTCCCGGAGAAAAACTGATTTCAATCAACACTTCTATTCTAGTGAGAAATCAATTTACGTTCCTTTTCTTTATAATTTTCACTTTTTGTTTATTTTTAGAAATTCTTCTGCTTCAATAGAAAAACTTTTTTTTTTTTTTTTTTTTTTGTTGCTGGAATAGGAATGCCCTACATTTAAGGCTAACAGTTCAATGTTTATGTATTTCTACAGTATATTTCCCCTTTTCACATTCAACATCAAATGCGCAAGGTCATGAACAGATCCCTTAAAGAACCCTTAAAATAAATATATCAAATAAATAAAGTTAGTGAGTAAGATATAGAAGTTTCAGTGAAATTAGGCAATGTAAGTTAATCAAAGTGGAGGAGACTATTTAAAAATATTAAACAGCAGCTCATCTCAAGAAAACAAATAGCAATTAAAAATGATACATGAATTGTATTATCCCTGATTATGCAAATACATTGTGTAGTTAGTAAGTATATCAAACTTAACAACAACCACCCCCTTAAATTTTTTTGTTGTTTTGCTTTAGAATATTCTGTTATTCTTTTCTTTTGCTGACATCAATATGTACAACCATAGAAAACAAATTACAATCATAAACTGACAATAACTTTATACGTACAATGGTACCAGTAAAATCAAAGTTTTTATATACATAGACTTGTAAATCACTTCAGTTAACTAACAATGTGATTGATGGTCCTTTCTGCGTTTCTTTCACTGCAAGAAATTTTAATAATGAAATGAGGAAGAAACAAAATAAAGAGGAAAGACAGAAGCACCCGCACATCCCAGCACAACACCTAATCCCTCCCCTTCAGCCCTTCAGCACCCTCCCCCCCCCAACACCCCTTCCCTTTCCCGATCCCTGAACATACCCCTCGCATTCCGTTACAATCTGCAGACAATCTGCAACAAAAATGTTCCTCCTCTCTTATCCGAAACATTTCATATCATAATCCGTCGGGAAAAAAAGATTCCGCAATTCACCGTACATCAAAAGCCTCCCATTCTTTCAAATGTAATGATAGGGTGTTACGATTAAGTGCTATCTTTTCTTCTTCAACTTGATTTCCTACTAATATTTCTTTCACTTCGTGGCTATTTCGAGCTATATTTCTCTTTCTACTTTGAAATATTTAGTAACAGTATTACATGATTCAATAAATACGTCTTCCCTTCCCAGTTCAAATCTTTTAAAATGGGCAAGTTAAATGTATCGTCGATTATCTTCCATAGCGACCGAATGTGTTCACCATCATAAAATACATGACGATAAGTTTCGACTTCCTGTTTGCAAAAGGAGCACAAGTTACTAAGAGCCAGGCCAAACCGAAATAGATCCTGATTCGTTTTAATAATCCAATGTAACATTTTGAATTGGAATTCCTAGTTTACTATTCTAAGTACAATTTCTAGGTCTGAGAAAAATATATTCAGAGTCTGTAATAGACAAACGAAATAGTTCTTTTAGCCGGTTGACTACAGGGGGGGGGGGGGACTTCTAGATTGCTGTTGAGAATAGTTTTAAATAATCTAACGATTTCACATACAGGGACAGTTTTGTCGAAATAATGAATAGAATCTCTTCCATATTTAATTCATTTTTCTTTTCTTCTGTTATGTGCATTTGCCTTTTCCAACTGAACGGAATTTTCTCAAAGATATATCTTATCTGCAATATATTCCATGAACTGAGACCTTTACTTGTGAAATATGCGTTCGTTTTCAAAATACTATTGTTATCTACAATGTTTCAACCTGAATATACCCTTTGATATTCGATCTGCATGATAGAATGGAAAGCCTCGAAAACATATATGTCTGTTATTAAAAATTACTTCATTACCTTTGTAACTGCCACAAATTTGTCTCAAATCTTCCAGTTGTAACCTTGCTCTAATAGTTCCAAATAAAATGGCGATAAAGATAGGTTTAGCTGTCTAATTTCATACTTACAGAAGAAGATAAATTTCCCTCCTATTTTTTTAGTACAATAATCAAAATACAATTTCCATTTCATTTGGTGATTTCCTCCTAAGAGTCTCTTTACCAACATAATTGTCTGAATTTTGATAAACAATTCAAAATTCATCATTTTAAGTCACCCATTCTTGTAATCAAGTAACATCGTAGTCCTCTTTACTTTGTCTTTTCCTCTCCATAAAAAATCGAAAGTAATTTTATCAAGTTCATGAAAATCGATTGAGGAATTGGATTAAGTGACGCAATGAGCGTTAACTTAGAATATATAAAAATCTTAACAACTGAATTTTACTCATTAAAGTTAAGTCTCTCTCCACAATGCTAGAGATTTTGTAATTTTGTTCAAAATTTCCTTATAGTTCATACTTTCTTTTACATGAATGTCTAAGCTGAAAATACTAATTTTTTTTTTTTTTGAAAAGCAGAATGCGTTGGGGCTATTAAAGAAAAAATGTAAAATCATCCTCTTTATAAAACGTGATAATCCTAATACACTTTGTGAACCCTTTTCTTTTAAGGAATTGTACAAGGATAAACCAAAGAAATTAAGGTACTTAGAAGTTTTCACCATGCTGCAGTGTTAATATGTATAATCATGTAAAAAGTTAAACTTTATTTTTTATCAATAAAAAGTTTCAAGAAAATAGCTTAGTTTATTGTCTCATCTATTCCAATACCCGTAGAGGTAGTAGCCCACACTTGTAGAACATTTTTTCAGAAATTTAAGGAAAAAAAAGCCAATTTCAATTTTAAATGATTGATATCTATTCAAGACTAAAAATGTTTCAAGGAATAAGTGAAAAATGAATGGTTGTACTATTACAGCGTCAGGAAGATGCCTTCACAAAAGAAAGAAAATGAGAGAAAAATATTTCCTTCATAATCCCATACGGGATTGTACTGAGATCTCTAACTTTACGAGTGTTTTTCTGGTGGCTTAAAGCGATCTAGAGTATAACTTTTGTGCGGATTAGGTGCCACTTCAAAATATGGGCTCCTACCTGAAAAGACGGGAAGTACAAATTCACGTTTTCTTCCTATCACAAAATTCCTACATACCTAAGAAAACCCTAAAAACGATGATGATTAGGCTTAAATGCTCGAAGCAATTGGATTCCTTACATATTCTGTTGAGTTTACGTTATTACACGAAATCATGGGCAAGATGGGATATTACGTGGGTAGATGTGTTAAGAGGAAAATTGTACTTTTGTACTTTTCTACCAATGCCTCTGAAGATAAGCAAATGAATAAAATTATGTAATAATAATAATAATAATAATACTCAGTTTTTATATAGCGCAAATTACAATTAAGTCTCTAAGCTCACCCCTAACAAAAATAATAAGAAGAAATCAGACAACGTATTCTCGAAATGGGATGAAGTGTCTTATTTATAATGTGTTTGTGATACCATTTGACTATGCTGACTCTGGAGGTAAAATGATTCCTTACTTAATCTAAATTCTTTTCCACACGTCCTCTTTCTAGTCGAACCTTCCGTTGCAATATACATTTGAATTTATGTTTCTTATGTTGGACAGTGTCATTAAATCAAGAGCTTATGTGCTCGAAGACTTGATCATTTTTGGGAGAAAAAATGCGTGTAGTAGGCTCTCGTTGAATGATTAACGCACTACACATTTCTAGAAGTCGAAAAGTCGACAACGGATGACAATAACATCCTTTGAAATTTGATCAACCTTTAAAAGCTTAGACTCAAGAAAAAAGAACAAGTGGAAATCTTAATTATCCTCATTATAGGATTGCTTTTCTTTTCTTTTCTTTTTGTTTTGCATCGACATTAGCACCAGTGTCATACATTTCACCTGATGATTATTACTTCAAACTGTAATTCATGCAACATTTTAAGATACTGAAGCCAAAAACTATTGATCGTAAAAGTGCCACAGAGATGGCGAGATAATTCAGGCCGAGATGTTGAGAAGACCCAATAGAAAACGACATAACGAAATTTTGGACCTCGGCAAGATGACTTGTTTGAAGACAAGAAGACCAGATGAGGTCTTATTAAAATTCGGCAAGGCGGGATGAGAAGACGATGGAACAAATATTGTCCGCCGAGCAAGTGTCGTCTATTCGGGTGATGTTCGTTATTCCGAAGGTTCGTTATTCCGAAGGTTCACTATTCCAAAGGTTCGTTATTTCGAAAATGATACAAGGTTCGTTATTCCGAAGATTCGTTGGTCCGAAAATGAAAACAGGTTCGTTATTCCGAAGATCCGTTAGTCCGAAAATGAATCAAGGTTCGTTATTCCGAAGGTTCGTTAGTCCGAAAATGAAATAAGGTTCGTTAGTCCGGAAATGAAATAAGGTTCGTTAATCCGAGAATGAAATAAGGTTCGTTATTCCGAAAATGAAATGAGGTTCGTTAGTCCGAAAATGAAATAAGGTTCGTTATTCGGAAAGTGGAATGAGGTTCGTTAATCCAAAGTATGACATAAGGTTCGTTTTATTCTGGGTTGCTTTTTTTGTCGAGGGGGGAGGGATCATTATTTATTTTCTGCTGCTAATAATAATGATAATAACGATAACATTGATGAAATTAATAATGATAACGATGATAAAACAATTAATATGAATAAAATGATAATGATGGTAGTAATGGCGATAATGCTATTAATCATGGTAAAAATGATAACAGCAATTATGATTATTGTCTTTATTTTATTATCATCATTATATTTTATTATTATCATTGCATTTCAGTTCATTTCCCCGGAATTGCATGTGCGCAGGTGTGTGTTTTGTGTATGGTTTAAGGCGCTTGACTGTAGACGCGAAGGTCCGGGGTTAGAACCCCGGTACGGCACTTATGCCCTCGAACAAGGCATTTTATCTACATTGCTGTTTTATCGTATTTCAAATAAAGTGATGTGCTATATGCATATTGATACCAACGTGTGCATGTTTTGTTAGAAAAAAAAAAGGAAAAAAAAAAGGTGTGTGCTGAGGCGATGGGGTTAGGTTTGTACATAGAACCCCTGAAATCATTGTTTCGATGCATGCCAATCTCACCCCCCCCCCCGAAAAAGACAGTTTGAGCTCATTTCTCACAATGGTGAGGTACGAGGCAAAGCAATAATATAAATAGTTTTAGATAATTATAGCTATTCCATACGTGATACTGACCTTTCACAAGCTTTGCTTTTAAAGGTTTCCTCCACCTAAACAGCGAGCATTATTTATTTTATACTTGCCATTTTTTAAATTTCATATGCTGTATGAACTGATTTAATATCAATATATTGTATAACTTTACACTGTTGATTTCATAATGATTTTGAAATGTGAAAGATCGTGTAAAATTTATTGAAAAAATCCGTATACGTCCCTGGTCACGATAGATCAGCCCCTCCCCCGATAGCAAATGAACAGAAAGGGTGATTCTGACCAACGCCCGTCCCACTCTACTTTCCCGACGTCGCCATGATGACAGGGTGTTAGCCCCCCCCCCCCCCCCATTAAAAATTCTTGTCGGCAAATTCACGATCGCTGTCGGCAAGAGAGAGAGAGAGATAGAAGGAAAGAAGAAGGAAGAGGAAGGAGGGGGGAAAAGAGGAGTAAGGTACCCAAACAGGGTCATATTCGGCTTTATACCCATCAAGTAGTTTCATGAAGAACTATCACTTCTATGAAAGAGAGTATATCTTTTTTTCTCGCTCGCTGCGCTCGCTCATGTTATATTTAGATACAGAATGTTTTCGGAAAGCAAACACATTCAGCAAGTGAGGTGAAAAATTATATAATTTAGAAGAAATATATGATAGGGGCACACAATTGATTTTTTTTTTTTTTTTTTTTTTTTGCGCCACCGTACTGTGCTGCCGTATCTTCTGTTTTAGTCTACGAAATATTCATCAATTCTTGCTTTTTTGATAGTTTTATGGACAGGATTTTCAACCTGAGCTTTGTTCTGTGACTCTATGTACTTTCTGGATCCTTTCTTTCGTCAAATTTTTGGTCATCATGTTTTGCATCACTGTTTTATTCGTGCTGTCGATGTCTCTGACTCTGTTTGGATTGCCGTGTATTGGATGTGTTGCACAACCTACCGTGACAGATCTTCGTGTACGTGAGTACCATCACTACTGCGTAACTGTACACGTCTATGGATATGGGCATGAGCCATTGTCATTGACTTTGTCTTTGACTGCTTTTAACTCTTGTTATGTGTCGTGTGATTTCGAACTTCAAGTCTGGATAATGAATGACGTTATTCCGTCTCGAAATTATATGAAATTGGAAAGAAATCTCCCAAAAGTACGATCTCTTCCAAGCTTTTGAACAATCTTAAAGACTTGGGAATTCTAAGAATGCGAGGTAATCGAGGTGGTCGAAACCGCCGTACCCGTCAATTGCAACCTGCACCTTTAGACACGAATGATTTCCCCAGTCATTATGCTTCGGATTCAGCCATCCCAGTTCTCATTAGAGACAGGTGTCGTCATAGTACTGATGCACTTATTACTCGCTCTCACAGGACTTTGGCTCACATTCAACCCCAGCGTTCTGCCTCAAAGTGCTTACCTACTCTGATGCTTTTTAATGCTAGATCACTAAACAATAAATTCAACCAATTTCATGCCACTTTACAGACCTTGTTTAAAGAAATGCATCTAATTGCAATTACGGAAACTTGGTTCTCGGATTCTACTCCAGTTTCTGCGTGCACCTTACCATCTTATCGTGTCTTCCATAAAGACCGCATAGGGCAAAAAGGGGGAGGTGTGGCCCTCTACGTGCGAGATGACATGAACTGTACAGAGATCTTCAGTGATTCAGTACCCCCGCATCTTGAAGTCCTATGGGTTCTCCTACGATCATCCCCTACTGTGCATCTAGCTCGAGACATTTTTGTGTGTGTGATTTATTCTCCTCCACGGTCACCACATCAAGCTGAAATAACTGAGCATATTATTAGTATGGTTGACCGTGCTCGTCTTCAGTCTGCCAATGCATCTGTAGTCATCATGGGCGATTTCAGTGACTTAGAAACCATTGAAATTGAGAGACAATGCTCGCTATCCCAGATAGTCAATAAACCTACTCGCGAGTTAGCTATACTGGACAAGATACTGACTGACCTTAATGAGGATTATGATGACCCTCAGATTTCTTCGCCAATAGCTTCTAGCGATCACAATGTCGTCACTGTTAGTCCCATTGCCCTACCGCCTCCTAGGAAATCAACGAGATCATCATATCGCCCTTTTTGCGATTCTTCCATTCGGAGTTTTGGGCAGTGGATTCAGCAAATGGACTGGTCTGCTCTTCCTGACAGCAACGCACATGACATGACCTCTGAGTTCAATAATTTGACTAACCTCAAGTTCAGACAACACTTTGAACTTGTTAATGTCAAACGACGACCAAATGATGAACCATGGATGAATGATGAGATTCGCAGAGCAATTAATCGTCGCGATATTTCCTTTCGACATGGACATTCAGACTTCAAACGTTTGAGGAAGTATGTTCAGAGGTTGATTAAACAGGCTAAATTATCATTCTATGATCGCAAAGTTGGAAATTTGAAAAACTCTGAACCTGGAAAATGGCATCAACAAATCCGCCACCTTGCTGGTATTCGCAAGAAGCAGCTTGACCTTGCATCCGATGACAAGTCTGACTTCGATATTGCGAATGAGTTGAACAGTCATTTTGCTGCTATTTGCTCTTCTCTACCTCCACTTTCCCTGGATGCTCTGCCAGCCTTCCTACCAGCACCCTCACCGCCTCCAGTGATTGACAGACGGGAAGTTTATAAGCGTCTCTGTCGAATCAACACTACCAAGGCTTGTCATCCTTGTGACCTCCCTTCGCGCTTGTTGAAAGAGTTCGCCTTTGAATTTTCTGAGCCTTTGACTACTCTCTTCAATCTCTGCCTCAAAGAGGGTTGCTTCCCAGACATTTGGAAAAATGCATTTATTAGTGCAATTCCAAAAACCAATCCAGTTACCAGCTATGACCAACTCCGGCCCATCTCTATTACACCAATTTTAGCACGCATCTTCGAAGGTTTCCTTGCGGACTGGATCCTGAATAGCATCCGCCCATTAATTGACCAACGTCAGTTTGGCAACCATCGCGGATCTTCAGTTACGCACTATTTGGTCAGCCTACTTGACACTATTCACAAAGGGCTCGACAAGGGCGGGTCTTTTGCCAACCTTTGTGCCGTGGACTTCAGTAAAGCGTTCGACCACGTTAACCATACGATCGTGATCAACAAGCTGATCGATTTAGGTGTCAATGCTGCAATCATCCCTACCATCTGTAGCTTTCTTTCCAACAGAACGCAAAATGTTCGCTATCATGGGAAGTCCTCGCAAGAAAATACCATCACATGCGGTGTGCCCCAAGGTACGCGACTCGGACCGATTTTATTCCTGGTCTTAGTCAATGATGCTTCTGCTGATTATCCTAACAGGTGGAAATATGTGGACGACTTGACCCTTGTGGAGGTTCTGAAGAAATCGCAACCTTCCCAGCTGCAGTCTATTGTAGACGCCTTGGTTCAGTGGTGTGATGATAACGATGTTGTTCCTAATGCTGCTAAGTGTAAAGCCATGCAGCTCTCCTTTCTTCGCCAACCCCCTCAACCCATTGTGCTTGACATCAACTCTACTACACTAGAAGTGGTCTCATCCCTTAAGCTCCTTGGGGTTTCTTTTCAGGATAACCTCAAATGGGATGAGCAAGTTAATCGTATGATCTCCAATGCTTCTAGAAGACTTTATCTCTTGACCAAGCTCCGGAGAAACGGTGTTAATGCCAATGACCTTGCCATTATATATATGATGTACATTCGGCCGATGCTGGAATTTGCCGCACCAGTTTGGACATCTGGCATTACTAGTGAACACTCCGCTTGCATTGAGCGGGTGCAGAGGAGAGCCCTCAATATTATTGCATATCCTAACAACAGATCTTACGTAGAATTACTTTCTGATTTCGACGTCTCCTCTCTTGAAGAGAGGCGCTTTGCCCTCTCCCTCAGATTCGCCCAATCTCTTCTCGGATTGGGGATGCATCGACATCTCCTGCCTGCGAGTAGGGTCAGTGATTGTGGTCGCACTCTGAGAAATGCATCCAATTTGTCCTTACCTAGGATGAGAACCAACAGATATCGCAACTTTCCCATACCTTATTTTGTTCAAATTTTGAACAGTCAGCAGTAGATCTTTGTCCTTTTCTGTCATACATATGTACATAATTACATGTTTATTTGCAATATCTTTACCAGAATATGATGTTTTCTCTCGCCTGTCTTTTCTCCTTTCTCACTTTTCTCTCTCCGCGTTTCTTCTTTTTTCTGTTTCTTTCCTTTTCTTTTCTTTCTATTTTGTGGCAATGAGTAAATCATACATTATCCACCTGCTTCACTTTGCAATATCAGCCCTTTAATGAATTTTATCACTTCTATCAATAATTCAAATTTAATTCAATTTTAATTTATATTGTCATAAATTGAACTCTCTTCTCTTTTTTCTTTTCTTTTCTTCTCATTATACTCTCTCTCTGTTCTCTCATGCTTCTTTCTCCTTTTTCTTCTCTTCTCTCTCAATTTAATGGCAATGGAAAATTAATCATAATTAATAGCTTCCATTTTGTAGTAAGTTATTCAATGACTTTTTTTATTGATGGTATCAATTACAATATTTTAATTTCAATTTTGATTCATACTCATTCAGTCATAATTCCTAATTCATATTGTTGTATTCTTAATGTGCAATGAACATTTTATAGATTGCTATTTTATATATTGAAATTTTAATGCATGTATAGGGTTTGTGTAATTTTTGATAAGTCATTACGGTTAATAGGTTAATTTCACTTTGTTTCTTGTATGTATATATTAATGTAATATCTATTACCTGCTTGCCATCACATTTGCGGTTCTTCTTCTTCTTTCTTCTTTTGTCTTTTCTTCTGTTTCCTCTGGCCCATTCTTATTTCTTTTCCTTTTTCCCTTCTTCCTCCTCGTATTCTTTTCTGTTCTGTACTTCTTTGCTGTCTCTGTCTCCCTTTTTCGTCTGGCAAGTTCTTCTTATTAATCTTAATATTTTTAACATATTAAGTTGTAAATGTGTGTTACATGTAGTAGTTTTTTAATGTGAACCAAATATTTTTAGTCTTCGGACTTTTCGTTTGGTATGTCATTTCACTGAATTAATAAACCGAAATTGAATTTGAATTTGAATTTGAATGCCTCGTGGGCTTTAAACGGTTGAATTTGTCGACGTTGGTCGTCGGCAATCGGAGGCATTATTTGTCGGCAATCTGGCCTCTACACCCCCCCCCCCATTAAAAAAAGTTTAGCAACGCCCCTGCATGTTGATTACCGTATTTTTCGGACTAACGAACCTTATTTCATTTTCGGAATAACGAACCTTATTTCATTGTCGGAATACCGAACCTCATTTCATTTTCGGAATAACGAACCTCATTTCATTTTCGGAATAACGAACCTTATTTCATTTTCGGACTTATTGAACCTTCGGAATAACGAACCTTATTTCATTTTCGGATAAACGAACCTTTGGAATAACGAACATGATTTCATTTTCGGATTTACGAACCTTCGGAATGACGAACTTTATTTTATTTTCGGACCAACGAACCTTCGGAATAACCAACCTTCGGAATAACTCCACAAATGCTCGGATTACCAAACCCTTTTTCATTTTCGGACTAACGAACATCTAGGTATACGCAATTGGCGTGTTTCGGAATTACGAACCTTCGGAATAACAAACCTTCGGAATGGCTCCCAAGGAAACATAACACTAATATAATTAATCCTTATTCATGTTATTCTCAAAATCATTCTAAACCAAAACCCCTACAGCCCAAAACCTACGTCCATCGGAAATCAAAAGAGGGCTATTATCGCAGACGCACATGTCGCGTCATCGTATGTGCATGTTTGCTCCTGTAAGTTTTTACAGAAAATCGCAGGATGGGGGAGTGGGGGGGGGGGGGGGTGGCCTGGGCTGGCCAGGGGGCAGCGAAGTGCCTTTCGAAGTTGGGGAGCACCAACGAAAAGATGCACTAAAAGCTGAAAACAAACAAACAAAAAAGAACTATATGAATCTTCGACCGTGCAATGTCGACTTTTATGCCTCCGCCATTGCAAGATAAATTCATTTGAAATTCAATTCAATTCAATTCTATTTCGGTTTTATTGTAAAAGGAAATAATTGGTGCATGATAAAAGTCCGAAGACTCATCATATTTACAAAATAAGACAATATTCAAAAAACAGTTAAATGGAAACTGAAATAAGATACATGCAATAAGCAGTGCTAGATGTAAAAAATAATTATGAACATTGTTAAATTGAATTTAATTGCACATGCCAGTAAAAATAGTAATATATATATATATATATATGTAAACAAACAAACACGTTTGTGAACATTTGGGAGAAAATTGAACCTGGGGAAAGTAGATGAAATAAATCCTTTGCAGTAATAACTAAATTCGCAAACTAAACAACTTGCAATAAAGTTTACAAACCAGGAATACGATGAATATAGATGGGACGCATCGCCATAAAAACTGTACATGAATGTGACATACAAGCTCAGAAACTGGCCATTGCAAAATTCATTTAACCACTGAGATTATCAAAAGAATGTTAAGAGAGGATAGATTTAGTGTGTGGTTATCAAATATTTTTAAACATGCATTTGAATTAATTAAGATACCACAATGTTTAAAAATATGAGAAGAGCGCTTTAATGGCAGAAATATCCAAATGCTTGTAGAAAATGAGACTACCTAAAACTGGAGAAATTTATTTAATAAACATATCGGGAGTATATTTCACATTGATATTTATTTGTTTGTTTTCACCGAAGCAATGACATCTTTGACCTTGTAACCCCAAATCTAGTCAGACCATTGTCCCTCCCATATTCTTACATGAGCAAAGTTTGAAGCTAAACCGTCACAGAGTTGTTAAGTTATCGCACGAACAAGCTTAATTTTCATGTATATAATGACGTCTATGACCTTTGACCTTGACACCCGAAATCTAATCGGATCATTGTCCCTTCTATATGCGTCTTGAGCCCAGTTCGAAGTTGATCCGACAAGCAGTTCTTAAGTTATCGCGAGAAAGGAAAACGGGACGGACGGACTGACGGACGGACAACCCGATAACATAATGCCTCCGGCACCTACCTTCGGTAGGCGGAGGCACCTTTAAGGGGCACTGTTGACATACCGCAGTATTTCTATCTTTGCAAACTACTTTGCAGTTTGTTTAGATCTACTCTGATTTACTATGATTACTCTGATTACGTAGATTATTTAGAGAGACCTGTAATGATAAACATGATAAAGGCATGCCCTCAAATTCACTGAATGGTGTCGTGGGGGCAAGGTTCAAGTGTCGTGGTTTCCAAAACATTTCGATGGAGAAATTGGCAGCGAGGCAATTGTCATAATCATTATCAATTGTCGGAGCAGATTAGAATTATTATAATCATCAATTTATTGATGATTATAATTAATTCGGAGGAGCAAATGTCGTCCGAGCATATGTCGGCGGAGCATATGTCGGTGGAGCAAATGTCGTCGTTTTGGAGCATAATTCGGCGAAGCATATATCGGCGGAGCATTATGTCGGCGGAGCAAATATCGGCGGAGCAAATGTCGGCGGAGCATATGTTGGCGGAGCAAATGTCGTCGTTTCGGAGCAAAATGTCGGCGGAGCAAATGTCGGCGGAGCATATGTCGGCGGAGCAAATGTCAGCGGAGCAATTGTCGGCGGAGCAATTGTCGGCGGAGCATATGTCGCGGAGTACTTGTCGCGGAGCACTTGTCGTCATTTTCGGAGCAGATGTCGGCGGAGCAAATGTCGCCGGAGCAAATGTCATGGAACCTCTTGAATACTGTTGTTGGTGATCGGTTTTGTGTGAGAGCTGTAGCATGGATTGGTGTATTAGTGTTCAAAATACACAGCAATGTCAGAAGAAGAAAAAAAAAGATCCCAAATGTTCTCCAAAGCGAAATCATTTCACACAAGCATACCAGCTAACTGTCACCATATAATCCGCTTGAGCGAAAGACTCTATACCGTATTTTCTCTTAAGCGTCTTCGAGGAGGCGAAACCACAAAAACTCCTCTCACGGTCGATGGATTTGCTAGGCTCAACGCAGTCGTTATTTCATAATTCCCGAAAAGATTTTCACAAGAAAAGATGGATAGGAAAAATAAAGATAGGAAAAACCAAAGAATAACATAAGAAAAGACAGAAAGATGAGATATAGTAAGAATAACAAAGAATAACATAAAAAAAGACGGAAAAGGAGATGATAGAAGAAAAAACAAGGAATAACATAAGGATGATGGAAAGAATATAGACGGGTAAAACAAAGAATAAGACAGGAAAATGAGAGAAAATGATAGCATCAAACAAATAATAACATAAGAAAATACTGAAAGATAAGCAGATAGAAGAAATAACAAAGAATAACATAATGAAAGAGAGGAAATGAGAAAGAAGAAAACAAAGAATAACATAAGAAAACACAGAAAAATGAGATATAGAAAGAATAACATAAGAAATGACGGAAAGAAAAAGATGATAGAAGAAAAAACAAAGAATAACATAAGGACAGATAGAATAGAAGATAGGAGAAAACAAGGAATAACATAAGGATAGATAGAAAAGAAGAAAGCAGAAAACAAGGAATAACATAAGAGACTGAAAGATAAAAAATATTGAAGAAAAACAAAGAATAACATAAGAAAAGACGGAAAAAGAAGATGGAAGAGGAAAACAAAGAATAAAAAGGAAAGATAGAAAAGAAGAAATGATAGTGAAATAATAACATATGAAAAGACGGAATGTGAAGAAGATAGAAGGAAAAACAATGAGTAGCATTAGATACTTAGAAACGAAATGATGTTGTTAAAACAAAGAATAACCAAGGCCTAATGAAAGATTTATAAAACAAATAATAACATAGTGAAAGACTTAAAGAGAAAGAGATTGAATTAAAAAAAAACAAAGAATAACATTAGGGAAAGACAGAGGAAGATGCAAAGATAGAAAACAAAGAGTACCACTGGGAAAATTTGTAAATGGAAAGCGAGACCGCCCCTCAAGTAGATGTTGCCGGATGGACCCTACACAGCGAAATCGACTGCTTGCAAATTTGCTAACTCAGCCTGTTGCCCCATCTACAGGCTGTTTTTAGAACTCTGAAACGGACATACCATATAGAATATTTTAATTTTTTTTCAAAAATGATATGGTAAATTTAAAAAAGCTGTGGTCAATCCATGAGATATATTCTATTCTCCTAAAAAATCGGGTTAACTCATTGCACGACTCAAATACAAACGGTGTTGAATGCGAAGGTGCAAGGACGAGTTTTGGAGAGAGTCGGGATTTCTTCATAGGGTAGTGCATCATGTGCGACACTCTTTGAGGTCGCCAGACGTATTATTAGGTCGTAGGGGCGTCATAGAAAGACGCTATAACGAGAAGTCGCTCTAGCGTCTTTCGCTCAAGCTAATAGGGTCAATCCCTATTTCGATGGGAAAAGAGCTGAGTTCACTCTGGGCAGCCCTTACTCCCCATGTTAGTTAAAATATGTCTATAGTCATTTATCAGAAATTCAGGAATGTCCCTATTTTTTACTTGCCATTTGTCCTTATTTATTGACTTGTAGATTTGTCAGGTGTGCAGTAAGTTTGCCAGTTCACGGTGATCAGTGAGAGTTGATCACATCAAATGACTACACCTACAACATATTCCACCATTCTGACAAATGAAGGCATTATATTAAACTTTCTCTCTGTAATTCTATTTTAATGTCGCATTTCCTCGATTTTCAAATCTACAGGTTGGATGAAGCGTAACCAAACTCTTCACAAAATGGGGATGGATGGAATCAAGACAGAGGGTGACCAAGCGGTCGACCAAAGTGGAGACGTGAATGACGAAGGACAAGTGAAATCCCAAAGATTTGTGCTTGGCCGCAAGCTCTTCTTCGCATTGATCATGATAGCAATCCAACTTCCTGTCATTTTGCTGTTGATTTCATTTCTGGCAACAGGCCCTATTGCATATGAGGAGTGATGAAAGATTATTTTTTATTACAACCGATAACTTTTCAAAACAGATTAATAAACATTACTCACATATCAATAGTAGGATATCTGAAAAGGGTATGTTTGCACCCCTGTCAGCCAAGCCAAAACGAATCCAGCTTTTCACCCATTCTTTTTAAACTACTTTAAAGTATTTAATATGTTAACAAAATAAAAAGTGACGGTTTCCAAATTGACGAAACTAGTATCTTATTGAATTTTTCATGGGTTCCTATAGTGCCTTTTTGATCGTTTAGCCTGAAGAGCTTGCATGCAGAAGACCCTATATCCATTTTTTACCACTTCTTCACATGCCTAAATAAACAGGGAAAGTTGATAAACTAGGGGAATATACAAATGACTACATTAAGGCATATAAGTATATTGACGCTCTAAACTGATTTCAAAAGATGTTTTGCTTTGTAAGGCAAACTTTCCAATGAGGTATGTTAACCGTTGAGCGGTCTTGCCATAAGACAGTATGATTATGAAGAGATAGAGACTTATCATGTAGTATACTCTTCACATAAACAGCTTATAAAATGGATCAAGAGGGATATAGGGAAACATATTCTTGCAAAAGGCTTTTATTCATTTTTAAAGCATAAACCAATGTAAAATATAGGACTTTCGCAGATTTCATTTTTCTAATTGGCACTTTTATTACCTTAGATGATCACCCTTTAGTTTAGCAGTATGACTTAGGAAATTCACAAATCGAATAAAAACATTGATAAACTAAAGGTTAGCTAATTCTAGGGCCTTTTGCAAACAGATTCTTCAGATATCAGTACACTGTACTAAGTATATGCAAACGTGGCTAAACGAGTTTCCTCGCAACTGGATGGATCAGGCAAGAAACTGGTGGTAAATAAACGACAGTTAATTGACGAAGGCCCAGTTGCCGAGTCTTGCCCCCACTCTATTAATACCTCTCTCTCTGATGCAAATGAATATGATATCTGTATTAAAATTGGAACAATGCAACGGCATCAAATTACCTCATCTAAACATTTGTAGTGTGTTTGGAAAGACTGATGAATTGAGATTTCTTTTGTTGCAAATAAACTTTGACATATTTTGTATTTCTGACACATGGCTTAATCAAAATTTAAGTGATAATCTTGTATCTGTTGATGGATTTACCCTATTCCGACGGGACAGAACACACGGTCGCCGCGGAGGCGGAGTTTGTATTTACACAAAAAATACATTATCATGTGTTGAACGTCGTGATCTTTGTGACAACTTATTGGAGGCAATTTGGATTGAGTTACGATGAATCGAGCCATAAAAAATCAAATTAACAAATGATAACTAAGCCAAATAGAGTAACTATCTCATCGTCAACTTGCATAGATCACTTATCAAGTTCAGTTCCTCAGAAGCATGCATTATGTGATGTTGCAAAAATATCCACGAGTGACCACTTCATGTTTTATACTTGTATCAAACTTACCGCAGGAAGGAAACAACATAAAACTCGTCGGTTCCGTAACTATAATTCATTTGACGAAAACCGATGTATTGCTTCCATTAGTACTACCGTTTATTTATTTCAATTGGCAAACGATGGTCCAGTTGAAGAAACATGGAGTATCTGGAAAAAAAAACCACACATTTATGGAAATATGTAACGCACATGCTCCAGTCAAATCAGCAATGGTGAAATACAATAGAATCTGTCCCTGGACGACTCCAGATGTTGTAAAACTAATATACACTAGAGATTGTTTATAAAGAAAATCCGTATCTTCTTCTGATCAAAATATGCGTACAGACTATAATAAAAAGTATAAGAAACTAAAAAAACATATTACTTACCTCACCCGAAAACGAAAACAGGAGTATTTCCAGGAGGTACATAACAAACATAAGAATGATTCTAAGAAACTATGAGCAGAATTAACTAAGATTTCTAGCATGACAAAGTCTAAAGAGTTGAACTGTAATATTGAATGTAATGAAATGAACGAATTCTTTACTAATGTAGGTACCAATATCTCGAAATCTTTTGTTAAAGAAAAACTACAGTGGAAACATCCGCCCTGTATTTATGAATTTATTTTTCAACGAATCGAAAGTTCGAACATTCTGAAACATTTAAGTAGTTTGGACAAAAATAGCAACCTAGATGTCTTAGACTTTGACACTGAATTGTTGAAATTAGGTCAGTGCCCCATATATTGCAAATTCCTCATGTGATATTTTCAATGCATTTTTGTTTGTTTGTTTTTGGTTGGTTTGTTTGTTTGCTTGTTTCTTTTTTCTGTTGTGGTTATTCGGGGGTTAATTTTGCTACAAGTTAACATGAGCACAGAAAGTTCATAACTCGTTATAATAATGGAATGACATCTTCTTCTGGATGATATTACTTTGTGGTAAAAACTGTGAGTGAAATATTTTCTAGAAATACCCAGATCGGTGTATTAAAGATGTCATTTCCAATACGGAGGAATAGGCTTTATTGTTGTTTGCCATTTTAGCTTGCTGTGTTAAAATCCTTTGTTGTTGAAAGGATATACAGTGGCATCTTTATTCAACTATGGTTATTATTTTGTATGGGTGTAATGTTTAATTTTGATGCCTGTTGTAAACTCCCTACAATCCGTTTCACCAATTTCACAGTTTCATTTAATAGAAAAAGAACAGTTGTATTAGTGAGGAGGTATCTTGAAATAACAGGACCTATGTGAGAGAATATAAGTCTTATGAATAGGATGTTATGTACGTTAATTAAGGTTTTTATAGAATCTAACTTATACATATAATTTAAAAACGTCATTATTCACAAATGGATGGACACTTTTTTTTCCAAAATGTATTATGCTGTTGCTGTTCATAATGCTTGAACACCCATGTATTGATTTCATCGTATATTGCCATGCATGACCTGTTTATCTGTAACAATAAAATTTCATAGGCAAATTGTGTTTAAATAGTCGTAGATTACATGCAATGACAGAAATACCTCCTATCATAATGTCATATTGATTATGATCAAAGTTGTGGTCAAAGTTCTACAGTCCCTACATGAATGATAACTATTTATTGGTCAGACCCGCAATTTCTACTTCAGTGTTGTAATTCATGTTGTTCATGGTCTGGAATGCAAGCAGTAGTAAGTTGAGTTTCTAAAATTAATTTGAACGTCGGAAACCATGTTATATGGATCGTTAGTATTCTGGTTGGGGAAGGTCGACAGGCACGCAATGACAGGAGCAATGAATTGCTGAATTTATCCTGATTATACATGTAGTTCCAAAGATGCAATTAAAAGTTATCATATACAGATTGAAGTATATAAAGACAAAACTTCTTTAAACTTCGCATAAAATTCACAAAATCGAAAAACGTAAGTACTATCGCCGTCAAAAATACAAGAAAATATAATGCTGATTTGATGAAATTCAATTTAGTATGCAAACATGCAGTAGGGGACGAGTTCTGTTATACCTTGCAATGTGAGAAGTTCAGGGTAAGATGAGAACTAATCTTTCACAAATAATTAATAAAACATGAACAGCATGGGAAAATTCCTAAGTCACTCAAAGAAGACGCTCTCATACAAGAGTTTACCAGATGTTACGATATACTGTTGACATGGCTGATCAAAGTGAGAACCAGTGATTTCGTTTTTCCCAAAATGCCTTTATGTAGATGATGAAGAGTTTCTTTTTTTTTCCAAAAGGCGCTATTACATTTTTCACCGAAACCAAAGTATAGATAGGATTTGATGCTTGTTCCATATGCGTTTCAATATGGCCATGATGTCTCAAGTTGTCAGCGACTGGGTGGAGGGTGTTGATCGTTCAGTGGGACTCATTAACTGATCGTCGTAAGGAAGTAAGGCTTAGTCAAATGTACCTTATCCACACTGGAATATCTCCACTGTCATCATCGTGGCTGGAGAGAAGAAATATCAAGGTACAACAATCGCCATTTCATTGTCCATGCCTATAAGCAAATTCAAGTTCGAACCAACAGACACCTCAAGTCCTTTTTCCCAAGAACAATTAATGATTGGAAGAAATTGACGCTTGCAACAACTTCGCAGCTTACACTTTAGGGCTTCAAAAATGCCCTCCAAAATTAATACCAACGCAGAAAAGTCTGCACTCCACGGCGCCATGGAGATCATTCTCTGTTGCCGTGTATCCCATCAAGATCAAGATCAAGATCATTTGAATTCTTTTTAATTCAGGAAAGTAGAAAATGGGTAAAACATATGTTTATTTCCAAAAGGCGCTAAATACACCTTGCGAGAAGAGAAGATTTTCATTCAAATTTTTTTTCTTCATTTAAAAAACAAAACTTTTAATATTTGCAAGTACCAACATTAGTCATCATATGAGAATGAAAGAAAGTTTATGAGTAGCACCTTTTCTCGAATAAATATCTGTTGTTGTTTTTTTGTACGGATTTAGCGCCTTTTAGATTTTTTTTTCTTTCACCATTAATTGGAGGTAAAGCGTACAAATAAGAAAGAATTCTAGAAAAAAAAAACACAGCTTACTCATGCTGGATTTTTTTTTTTCATTTTTTTTTAAATTTACATGTATAATGCTAGTACTTCCAACTGTGAAAACTTTCAAAGAAGGAAAATAGATTACAAAATAAGAATCCTTGATAAATCCCTCAAAGTGGATTTAGCGCCTTTTGAAAAGAAACTCTTCATAATAATGTTAAGTGTATAAGTACAATGTATCACTATGCTTCTTGATATTACTTGAGATTTGTTACTGATGTTATACTTATTCTTTCATGCATTTTGTATTAATCTGGTTGATGTGTGTTTATATCGATGGGTTACATTTAAAAAAGGTTTCTTATTGGTCATATTCGTTCTTCTTGCCATTGCATAATTCGTTATGGCCACGACCGTGGTATATATAACGCGGTATATTGCACGCTTATTTGTGTACAAAATCCCATAGGGCCAATTAAAACAGTGGTACGCGCAAGGTGCTTTTGATCCGCAGTCCCTTAATCAAGTCCACAGCAAGTTGAAATTCATTTCAACAACAACAACAAAAACAAAAAAAATTCAAACAAAACAGTGAAATTTGATGAAAATTGGTTGCAAAATAAGGACGTTATTTTTTCGCAAAATAACAAAAAGAAAATAGTCGATATGAATATTCGGTGAGTCGACGATGTCATACCACACAATTTTCCACACATTTTGTGTACAGAAATGACAAAAAAAACAAACAATATTTTAGCAATAGAAATATACAGTTTGTCCTATATACTCATTATGTACTAAAATGGTATTTATTCTAATAGACATAATGGATGACTTTTCGGTTTTAGTGAAAAAATTGAATTTGTATAGATTATCATGGAGAATAGTGAGTGTCTGACATCATCAACGCTGCATATTCACATCGACTGTTCAATAACTATTTTGTGAAAAAAGTGTGAAAATTTGTAAATTCATTACTTTCTTATTTTGCATCCGATTTTCATCAAATTTTCACTGTTTTGTTTGGCATTGTTTATTCTTTTTATTTAAATGAACTTCATCTTGCTGTAGAATTGGCCCTCTGTTTTTCACTTTATGACTTGTGACGTATTTTGCAATGTAGATAGTTTAGTGAGCTCCCACAAGCAGTTGCCAATCTTATATAACATATAGTACATGCTTATTTTCAAAAATTCCATAAAATGTGCATCCATAGATATATAATTTTTTCTCGTGCATTATATCTGACCTCTCCCTACGGACTCGGTGGCGTATAACTGTATAATGCACTTGAAAAATTTTAAAGCAATGGATCCAAATGTTACCGGATATATTCAACTCCAGATGATCATGAACTATATGTATAATATTATTATCAGTATACTGTTTTGACCTGAATGTACATAAAACCCCTTTTTCAAAATATTTTTAGATTTCGTACATGTATTTTTTTCTGAAGATAGGTTTTATGAAAATGTCATGAGTTTATAGTGCACGTACGGTAGAGGTATTTTGCACCCATCATCTATAGGTTCCTATCCCGGTTTAGTGAGTTTTACATATCCTTCACCATGTGAAGGCTTTGTTGATTGAAAAAGGGGTATCAGAAGTCCGCCCCTTTTATCTGACTGTTTTTCATTATGGAACTCCCTTCAGTACATTTTCTTCTAGGATACTTTAAATATTAAAGAACGAGTGCTTATTGGTATCCGCTTGTAGTTTTTTTGTGATTAATTGACTGTTATACTTCGTAAGGTATTTCATCCGTACAAGTGCTCCGTACAAGTGCTTTAATCTGTGATCGTTTTTATCAGTTTCGTGCATTCTGTTACTTGGTTTATATCTATGGATTGTTTATAAAACTGAATTGAATTGGTCAGACATACATGTATATAAAGAACTATATCGTTACAGAAAATAGTTGTAGTATGTATAAGCGCAAACGTATATGCACACCATTGAGGCATTATCTAAGCACCTTTGGAAATGTGCTCTCTCAATCATTGTGCTAACGAATATACATTTTCTTATTAGTACTTTATTGTAAATGTGTTGCTTCATTCAGTGTGCTAAAGAATATTCCCTTTTCCGCATTATTAATTTAGTTGTACCCTTCCCCCTTCATTGTACGCCTATGACTGCTCTAATTACAATGTTTAGAAGAATGCAGTCCGCAGGAGACAAATTTTACGCGTTGTTCTTCAGTTCTTTGCCCCCCCCCCCCCCCCCCCCTTACTCGATGATGGTAGAAAGTGCAATTTTCAGTTTAAAAATGGACATTAAATAAAACGGGTTTTCCTTTCTAAAAGATCGATTTTCGGAATAATGGTTATTCGCAATTCGTAGATATTGTTAGCAAACTATTTTCTAGCTAACCTTGTTATTCAAGGATGGTCTATTTTTCGCTGAAAGGCTCTTAAAGGAGAATGAACCCCAGCAAACATTGGCTGGTAATCATGCGAATAATTGTCAACCTATTTGATTACTTGGTAATGAGAACAATCTCTTCAAAGTTTGCACTTTTCTTGCTAAACATCCTTCCATGGGGGCTGCCATTTTCATTAGAATAGTAATGACAGAGTAAGTCAATTTGTGAGATACCCACTTCCCATGCATACCAGCTACAACGTAGGACATTCACCTGTGGAATGTATTTTCTTATGATAGACACTTTTGGTAAAAGATTCATTTCAAATGAACAGATTCTTATTCTCTTATAACCAGTAACTGAGAGGAGATTGTGGTTCAGCTGTTTCAAACAGTTGAGCAGTTTCTTTTGGCAAGCAGCTATGGACATTCATGAGTCAGATAGTCAGATAAAGTCAGATAAAGGTCCGCCAATTAATATGGAACAGAGTGACAGAAATCATCTGTGTGAGATGCCGGGGTAACAAGATGGCTGCCATTTTGCATCGGAGGCTTTGGTTGTTTGATAACCAATCTTATGTAACATCATATCCATTCTATACAGGTCAATGAACATGTACTACTCTGTCATCACAGTTTTCAAAATGGCAGCCCCCATGGGATAATGTGAAGAAACTGCATCCATTGCAAAGATTGTTCTCCTTACTGGAGTCAGACCCAACTTCGGAAAACCGAGCACAGGCATATACTCCGAAAACGGCATATGAATATAGAGCCCTCATCGTTCAATGTGAGGCAGTGTGTACAACAAGCATTTGGAAAATCCCGCAAATTCAACCTGTCAATGATATTTTCTTTAAAAAAAATGCTGCGTGTAAATTCTCTTCTAAATCCGTGAATGATTCGCCATATGAAATGACATTCAATGACAAAATCCTTTAAAAATGTATCCGCAGCATTATTTTTGAAAAAATTATTATCAACAGCAGGTCGACATTGCAGAATTTTCCTCATGCCTTTTGTACACAATATCTCGCACTGAACGATGAGGGCTCTACATTCACCTTGCTCTATAGGCCGTTTTCGGAGTATAAACCTGTGCTCGGTTTTCCGAGGTCTGACTGTACTGAGTAATCCAACAGGACTACTTTCAAGATATTTTGAACAGGCTGACAGTTATGAATAAGATTATCAGCTAATGTTTGCTGGGCTTCATTCACCTTTAAGAGTGATGTCAGTACTAAATCCTGTGCTGGTTTCAGGGATTTAATTACAGCGGTGCCAAGGGTCTGTACCCAGTCTCACGATTTGTTTTGTTTCGGTGGGGTTTTTTTTTGTTTGTTTGCTTGTATGTTTTGTTGTTTTGTTTTGTTTTTTGGTGATTTCCTCCTTGCATAAAGGTAACACTCTGTGCAATATGTGTATGTATTTATATGTGGCATAACAGACTTGAAACGATTTCTCATGTCAGAATATTTGGGTTAATTCGGATTTTAAAATACAAATTAACCAAAATATTCTGATTAACCAAAATATTCAGATCTAAGTCTGTTACTCTCAAATATGTTACGTTTTATTCATTTTGTTTTTCTTCATTTGCCCTTCCTAAAAATCAGTGATTGCCTTTCAGTTAAACCCTTTAGATCAAAGTGAAGCGCTCTTCAACAAATTATTTTTGAAAATCGTTATCATATCTGTAATCCGACTTTTAGTTTCTTATATGAAATTGATTGCGTTAGGATATATGAATTAATTTTATAACCAATATTTGTTAATAATTTTTGATAATTTCAGCTAAAATGTATGTTTTCATTATATTTGAAGGCGGCTATTTTTTTTTTTTTTTTGCATTTTACAGGAGTAAATTAAAAAAAATATGCAAGGGCTCCTAGGCCTATATTGATTAGTAGGCCATACGGAGTATTCATGGCAAATTTAGTGTTATAGATTTCGAAAATAAGGTATCACTCATGGTATTTTGAAATATTTTCGTGTTACGCATTAAGTCCTGTATGCATACATTTCTGTCAAAATGTCCCTTCAGACAAAGGACACGGATCCTGCAAAAGTGATAAATTGATAACGTACAAACAGATGTACTTCTCGTGTATTGTAATGTATTTTACAGTATATTAAATATTTTCTTTAAATGAGAATGAAAACATGTGGGAAAATCTATGTTAATGAAAAGAGATGAAAGAGAGAGGCAATTCAAAAAAATTTTCATTAAAAATAGTTACGAAATGAGAAAGTTATGAAGTTTGCAAAGTCTTACTTTACTTTCTATGATGATCCTCAAATTTGCGATGTTGCTTCAATGTTGCGTCAAAAATTACTTTTTGTACATAAAATTTCATATTGTCTCCATTATCTCTGAAGGTGTATCTTGTCTCCTTCTTAGTTCAGGACATATCTTTGGAAAATGCATTTGGCACAACATAATGATCTTCAGCAATACGTTAACAACACTTCCAAAACATCTCACCTTTAACAATAGTAAAATTACTCAAGTCCACAGTACTAAATTTCTAGGAATTTATATTGACAGTGACCTTTCTTGGAAATCCCACATTAATTACTTAAGCAAGGTCCTCTCTAGAAACACTGGAATTCTAAATAAACTTAAATATATGTTCCCAAACAAAACTTTACTAACTGTATACTCAACATTAATAACCCCTTACCTTAATTATGGCATTCTTGCCTGGGGGAATTGCTCCATAACTTTGTTAGACATTCTTTTCCGAATACAAAAGCGTGCAATAAGAAATATTAACCACGCGGGGTACTTGTGTCACACCAATCACTTTTTTCACGAAAACAAAATACTGAAGGTAATTGACTTGTTTTTGTATAACATTGGTATATTTATGTATCATTTATCCAAAGATGAATTACCAGAAATCTTTTCACATATGTTTCAAAAAAATCAATCATATCACACATATCCTACGCGTCAGAGTAATCAATACCATCTCCCTCGAACTCGAACAATTTTTACACAAAAAACAATTATATTCACAGGACCAAAGTACTGGAATACTCTCCCGTCAGATATAACAGGATGCACTTCCCTTTTTTCTTTTAAACGCAAACTTAAGGAAATGCTTTTTCTTCGTTATCTTGATCTCCATGACTAAGTCACACTTGTTTTTTGGGTTTTGTTTTTGTTTTGTTTTTTGTCCTTTTCTGTGGCTTTAAACTTTATTTCTGTTATAGTTTATCAGCTGAGCAATGTGCTATAGTTATTTGCTTTTTTAACCACGTTAACTTTACATGTATATTTCGACAAAAAATATATAGGCCTAAGATATTATTGACTAAATTATGTATATACATGTATATGTTTTTTTTTTTTTTTTTTTTTTTTTTTTTAAGGATGCATATTATCTTTTCAAAACATGTTAGCAAATTGTATTGCCTTGACCCCTTAAATTTTCTATTTTCGATTTTTTTTTAACTGTATTTAAATAAAAATTCAAATCTGAATATTTAAGGTCTTAATTTATCCGTCTTCCACAATTACTCACAACTTCTTTTTTACCGGGGCCTGCAGTTTTACAAGTTTGCTTTTATGTAGGTCCCATCATATTTCTTTGACTTAAATTAAGCTTTTACCATAACTCGACCGATTGTATCTTTATATTATGTTATTGTATACTTCTCAGTTGTTTATAATTTAATAGTTATGTATTATTGTTGCTGCCTTATTTTTATGTCAATCAAATGTAATTGAGAAATATGAAAATAAATGAAATGAAATGAAAAATGAAATGAAATGTTGAGTTCGCAAAGATGCAATTATTATTGTACATGAACATAGTATCGGCAAAAAGCATAATAAATGATACTGAGGCATTTCGGTATCGATAAGACTAGCGAACGCCCAGCAAATGCTTTTTTAACCTTCTGCTTGTATCTTCAGATATTCCAAATAAGTCATTGCTGCAAAAGAAGCAGAAGCTTGTTTCTTAGACAGCAACCGCTAATATTCCTATTCAAATTTCCATGAAAATCAAAAGGAAAGGTTTGTTCTTGTACACAAAGGCTTGCCGGATTAGGGACTGCCTGCTATGAAAAGGACGAATATGCTTTCTTCAACAAGCATTTGCTTGATTTTTGCAAGCTACCCTCCTAGTAGCTTACACTTTTCTTCCAAAACCATGATGTAAATTACCAGTCTTTATTTCTAAATTTCAAATTGCCCTCACTTTCTTTTGAAGACTATTGGTAAGCTGATACATGTATTCATCTTCAGTCTCAAAATTTTGTAATAAAAATGAATATTAAAACTAGTTTGGTTACATTGAAAAGCAGTAGGTCTGCAAGAAATTTGGAAAGCGAGCACAATTTCGACAAGGCTTACGCATCGGAGCACAAATCTCCTTTATACTATTTTTCCCGAAGTCATCTTGATCTGACGTTGGAGTGCATAGTCCTGTTGTAAACTTTCAAACAATATGCCACCTGGCAAACAACATACCACTTACAATACTACGCCCTAGAAACATACTAAGAGCACATGGAGATGCCCATTAAGAAGAATTTTTGGACCGTAGCCCTGTATTTGAGCTATACCAGGTGTCAAAAAAAAAAAAAAAAAAAAAAAGCTTCACGGCAGCTAATGAGCTCTTTGCCTTCGTATTTGAAATAGCTTTAAATCATTGGGAGCAGTGGGTAAGATCATTGAAATTGGTAAAGTAAGTTTGGTAATATGCCCTTTTATTTAGATAAGGTCATTTTCAAATTTCGCGTGTTTTATGTGATCGATGAGAGTAGAGTTGTTGATGTTGTTGTTGAATTGGGTTTTTACAGACGTGTGTCAATCAAATATGATTATTTACGTCTGGGACCGATCTTTTACGTCACCATCCGAAAGACATGGCAAACGTAGATTCATATCTTCCCAAGGGACGTTAGTGCCGCGGCAGGGATTCGAACCCCGGACCTTGTGGTTCGAAGTCCGGAGACTTATCCATTGAGCCACAACACTTCTTGTCGAGAATGGCCTTTATATCAGTGTATTCAGTGCATATGTAACCTTTTACAATGGTTGGAAATGCCCAATTTACATGAACGATACATTTCAACATAAGGAAAATGCCATAAAAAGGCAATTTTAGGAAATGGGCATAGATGATCTTGTACATTAGTTTTCTTTTCGGTAGAAGATGCTTTAAAAATTATGTATATAAATAATATAATTTTTGAAGGCAAAATAGGTCTCCTATACTGAAAATCTCCCATTCCACTTTTTGGGACACCCTGTATAGATCTGAGGCCAAGAAAAAGGTCCGGCGCAAGTGATCGCTGGAGTATTTACTTGGGCATTATAGCTATTACTAGGTAGCTTTAGCTTCTTAGCAAATGCTACTTTATCGATACGGCCCATTGTGTTGCAGCTAAAAGTGTCTGCCTATTACTTGCTTTTCTTGTATCGTACAGCTCAATTCATTACGGTATGAATTGCACTTGCATCAGTGCATGAAATATAAAGGTAATAAACACCATCAAAAATTAATGTATATGAGCAATTCCATGATTAAGTGGACATCGCCTCAAACTTTATTTTGCTCTTTCTAAAATTCAGGTTAATTTGGGGGCTCGAAATTCATACAGAATTTAAATGCAAAGAGGTTTCATACTCACCAAAAAAGATTTGTGCCAAATATCTCCTTATAGCAGAATCCGAACCATATAAAAACAGAGATATGGGACTACACACAACTTTTTTATGGACATAAAATTATCGCTTCCTTTGTAAATTTTTCATTTGGAAAATCTGAAGGACATTTGGTCGTATCGATGAAAGTAGTATTCGCTTATAGCTAAAGCTACCCAGTAATAACTATTATGCCAAAGTGAAAACTGAACGCGGATTCTTGCGCCGGAGCTTTTTCTATGCCAGAGATCTGTACCTGGTGTCCCAAAAAGCGAAAAGGCTGATTTTCATTTTTTCAGCATAGGGGTCCTACTTTGCCTCTAAAAATGGCATAATTTTTTTAATATCATTTTTAAAGCATCTTCTCTCTGAGAGAAAAACTACAAGCATCATCTATGTCCATTTGTGGCATGTTTCTTTTGTTTAAATGCATCATTTAGTGTCCTTAGGTTTTCCTCAATCGTTGTATCATGTTACAAAAACGCTGATAAAGGAAATTCTTTGCAAAACTCTAATCGGTTGCAAAAGTCGAAATAAAATGGCATAGAATGCAACTTATTAACCAATCTCAGTTATCTAAACCAATGAAAGCAAAGTGCTTATAAACTGCAGTACATCTTTTTTTTAAACGCCTGGTCTAGCTCAAGCACAGGGCTACGGTTCAAAAATTCTTCTGAATAAGCCTCTCCATGGGCTCTTAGTAATACTTTATTAATCAAATATTTCTGTAGAGTCCAGCATTACCAGGTAAGCGGTGTGTTGTTCGACAGGTGGTATATTGTTTGAAAGTTTTCGACAGGTCATGCACTCCAACATCAGATCAAGGTGCTTATTAGTACAAAGGGGATTTGTGCTCTGATGCGTAAGCCTTGTCGAAAGCTTCACTCCTCGCTCACTTTCCAAATTAGATGCAGAAAGCGATTTGACCTGCTGCTTTTAAATGTGACCAAATTGGATGTAATATTCAATTTTGTAACAAACCTTTGGGAATGAAGATGAATACATGTATCAGCTTACTAATGTTCTTAAAAAGAAAGTGAGGGTAATTTAAAATTTCAAAATAAAGACGGGTAACATATTTTTGCAAGAAAAAGCGTAAGCTACCTGCAGAGTAGCTTGCAAAAAGCAACCAAATGCTTGTTGAAGAAAGAATATTCTTTCCTTTCATGCAGGTATTTCCTAATCTGCATGGCACACCTTTGTGTACTAGAACAAAATCTTTCTTTTTGATTTGGAATAGGAATGTTAGCTCATGCTGCACAAGAAACAACCTTCTGCTTCTTTTGCTGGCAGTGACTTAATTGGCTATCTGAAGATACAAGCAGAATGTTAGAAAAAGTATTTGCTAGGCGTTTGCTAGTTTTATCGATACGGTCAATTGTGTCACACCAAATCAAAAGAAAAATCTTCGAAAATAAGTTGCAGAAAAGGTATAAAAATCTAAAATATGTAGTGCTGGACAAACTATAACATGACTAACCGTAACTCGGCTAACCAAGATTTTGGAGTCTACTTTTTAAAAAAAGACAGAAAGGAAAACTTTCGAATTTTTGTGGATAAACATTTGTTATCATATCAGAAGTAAAACTAATATGACTCTAAGTTTGAGGTACAACGCATTATTATAAAGGAGGGATTTTTTTTCTCAAAAACACTGCTTAAGTTTTTGTGTCCCTTTTTTTTTTCTGTTTGTAACGTTACTAACCATGGCCAAAAGTTTTCATTGCAGCTCCGGCATTGTCCAGTTGCCTTTTTTATAAATAGATTGTAGACCTTCTGTGGGAGACTATATTTTTTCAGGATTAGGACTTGAAATGAAATGGATATTTATTTTCCTGTGTCAAACGGTTTGAACATTTGCTAAGATGTAACGTTACTAATCATGGAATTGCCCATATAGTTTCCAGTTCAGTGGATGAAAACACCAATACTAGCGAGAGGTAGATCGAGTTCTGGGAGCTGGAGTGATGGAGTGATGGAGTGAGTCTTATGATGAATTAGCCATCCTGGATGTGAGCGTTCTCCTTTTATATGGCTTTAATTCATTGTAGAGGCCTAGACGTGGTTCCGTTTTCCCAAAGTATATTTTGGGGTAAAGGGTGGAGAGGTAAAGTGTGCTGGCGAATACAGGGTAATAGGTGATCTGTGTAATTGGACCTGTGTGTTTTCTATGGGTGGGCTTGTAATGTGGAAGTCGATAGAGACACCATTAATTACACAATTTCGAAACGATGATTGGTTTTAGTGTATGCAATTTTCATACTTTAGTTTTTTTTCAGTGGAACACAACACAATGTTCAAGTTCAAGTTCAAGTTTATTTCACTCATAAAAAAGTTGATATACAACATTATGAATAAATACATTTTACAACAAGTGACACAAAAAACACTAAAATGCAACTTAAATACAAGCATACGTAACAGAAAGTACACACTAATAAATTTCTGAGTGGAGAAGCAAGTGAAAGCAAAGTGCCTGTCAAGACTGGCTCCTGTATTAAATAAAAATTAAAATGTCAAAAAAAAAGAGAAAAATTGAAATAAAACATTTAAAATAGAAGCAAAGATAGGGAAAGGGAAATAAATATACCAGAAATGGGATACATTTTAGGAGTTTATGACAAAAAACAAAGTTTGTATTTTGTTTCCTTATAAATAATGCAAGCGAGGGTGAATTTCTAATGACAATTCGGATAGAATGCTAAAGTTTGGGGCCATATAAATTGAGAGATTGTCTAGAAATCTTGAACTTTAAAGGAGGTATATGTATAAACATATCCGGTTCCTTGTGTTGTGTTCAAAAAACATATCATCAAACACTGAGGGTAACATTCGTGAGAAAAACATGTACATAAAGGATGCAATTTGCAGTTTACCTATCATGGATGGGTAAAATGTTATATTTCATAAAAATGCCTAATTAGGTGTTCTGGAATGATGATTTGTAATGATATGTAATGCAAGTAACACCAACACCTTTTATCTTAATTTCAATGCAATGTTTAAGCAAGAATACCATAATAGCAAGATCTCAGTTCCTTAAATTTTCAACCACTATTAATACCTTCTGGATAATTTCTTGGGAACCAATCTGGATAGCAGGAGAGATCGCCTTCTGACAGTGTTGAAGTGACGAGTTCTCCGAAAACACTCCTATTTAATACCCGTCCCGAAAGGGGATCGCGCAGTGACGCTTATGCAATTAATAACACTGCGTCATCTACGTTTTCTGCAAGATAACCTAACCTAACAAAACGAAAGTAGTGGACTGCTTCGCTACAGTACAGAACTGCGAGAAATGGTTCTATATAAATGACATTGTGTCAGCCACATCTGAAGATGATACGTCAACTGGCTCTTAGGTTATCGCGAAAACGAGTTATTTCCATGTATATAACGACCTTTATGACTTTTGACCTTTGACCTCATGACCCCCAAACTCTAAGCAGATCCTTGTCTCTCCCATATGCATACATCACCCAAGTTTGAAGTTGACCCGTCGAATGGTTAAGTTATCGCGAGAACGAGCCATTTTCAAATAGGTATAATGACCGCTATTATCTTTGGCCTTTGACCTCGTGACCCCACAATCTGCATTGCCCCTCCCATGTGCATACATGAGCTAAGTTTGAAGTTGATCCGTCAAATGATTATCGCGAGAACGAAAACGGGACGGACGGACGGACAACCCGAAAATATAATGCCTCCGGCACTTTCGACTTCATTTAATATCGACTGAGAACTCAATCGTTGCATTTTTCCTTTAACCATGTCTTTTTGACACTCTCTCAGAGTGACAGCATGTACATTCATATATTCAATAGAATACAACAATTATGATATAACAAAAAATTGTGTATCCTCCATCAGTAATATGTATAGGGAAAGATTGAGCAGGTTGGAGAATAATATTTAGACTTGGTAATATCTGTTGTGTTTTTTTTTTTCTTCTTTTTTTTCAGAATAAAGGAGGAATACGGTAGGAGCCGCACGTGTTTATGTATATATATTATGTCTTGCAATTACAGAAAATACAAACGATTATACTATTTTCGTATACTTTTACACTTTTTTTTTGTTTTGTTTGATTTTGGTTCCACTTATTCATTGAGTTTGCCAAATATGTATACGTTTACCTTAATTACGTTTATGGTTATGTATATCCTTTGTTTTGTATTGCTCATTTTGATGAGAATCCCAAATTGTGGATTGAATATCAATAAAATTTGATTTGATTTGATTTGATTTGTACATTAGAGCCCCCCCCCCCCCCGAAATCTTGGTCCGATCAAAAAGTTCATTTTTATATACATCATCAATTACATTTTTAATCATTCAAATGTTAATTTGTATACGTACATGAATGGATCGTCGTTAGCTTTAAGAGCTTAATGGAGATGTCGAAATAAATAACAGTTGAATTGTTTGATAATGCAAATTCACTAAGGAAAAGAGAAAGAAGGACAGAGAGGTGGAAGGTAAATGTATTTATGATGCAATCTGCTCAGATAATATATGTATGTATATATGTGTGTATATATATATATATATATATATATATATATATATGCGTTTGTGTGAGTACACTCAGCAAAAAAAAAAAAAAAAAGTAAACAACTTTTTCCAGTTCAGATTTTCCATAGAAGACTTTGACGAAAATCAATATATAACATTAAAAAAATTAAAGGAAATTTAATGGTCAGTTGATCTGGTAGGTGAACATAAAGGGAAGACTTACGCATAATAAACATATTCGTTTTTTCTCTTCAAAGGTACTAAAGTAAATATTACTCAGTTTGCCATTCATGTGTAAATGACCTTCCACTTAACAATGAGAACAAAAGGTTCAACCTATACAATGGAACTACATAATAAGGGGCCTTCGCTCTCTTAATTTCTTTCCAGCCCCCTCCCCCCCCCCCCCCCCCCCTCCCGAGGAAAAATAAAGAAAAAAAAAAAAGAGAAGAAGCATCTGTTAAGTCCAAAATTTAAGTGATATCTGGCGTATACAAAAGAGTGACCAGTTCGCCACTGAGGGCAGCCTTAAATCATACGTTTCTCCTCGGGTCGGGCGGTTTGAAACCCCCCCCCCCCCCCCGCCTCCCAAATTGGAGAATGCCGGATCCGCCCCTGCTCAATCATATTTTTGTCGACGCACTGAATGAGTTTTGTGCTAACGAATCAAACTTTGTCAAACACTCAAAGGAAAGGTCTCATTACACTACTACAAAAAGGGAGACCGACTAAATTTTAAAAAGTGGAGGCCCATGACTCTCCTAAATTGTGACTACAAAATTATAGCAGCTGTGACAGCCCGTAGATTAGAAGAGGTTAAAACTCAAATTATTGGCCTGAATCAAACTGGCTATGTTAAAGATCGCTTAGAGACTCACAATGAACGACTCATAAAATATTTAATTGATCATATGGTAAAGAACAATGAAACTAGAGCAATCAAAGACTTCAATAAAACATTTGATGTTATGAATATGTTGTTTGTAAATAACTCTTCAGAAAAAAACTTAATCTTGGACCATCCTTTCAGAAGTGGGTGACGGTTCTTTATGCTGATATTACAAGTTCAGTTATTATACATGGTTGGTTATCAGAACCACTCCCAGTCAAAAGAGGACTAAGGCAAGGCTGCCCCCTCTCGACGCTATTGTTTAAACTGGCAGTTGAATTTATGCCAAATAGAATAGAAGACTAGCAACAGATCTCTATCTGACCTAGATCTTAGTTGGACAAATGAGCATGGAAAATATTTAGGGTATCCACACATTTACACTAATCAATCAAAATGAATTGGGAAAATAAATTGTCCAAATTGCACAAACTCCTAGATAAATGGATAGTCTGGGAGGCGGTCCCGAAATAGTCACCTCATTTTACATATGAGATTTGACTTTTTAAAATTACTTAGACCATCCATCCCATTCACAAAACGCTTGTCAGACCAAACATAGCCGCCGGGGTAGCCCCCACCGCCTTCTGAAAGGGCCCCAAATTTTGAAAAATTGTATTGCTTTTTCAGGAAAACAAAAAACAAAACAGCAAATCAATTTTGTGGGGGTCATGTAAACACACCTTAAACACATACCTTCACCTGCTTGACAAGACAAAATTGGGCAGCTTGCCAAGTATCTGGGCTATGTTGCTGCTAGGCTGAAATCTACCATTCATTTGTTAAAGGTCCACTATTATGGAAAAGCAAGTTGTTCCCTATTTGTAGTACTTTTTATGCCAAATCCAGATATAGCAACCATTTTCCCTGAATATCACTCCTAAACACATGAATTCAAAAGAAAGAAGTTTATTGGGAACGCCCCTAAAAATTTAGGCTAAGCCTCGCCCCGCACCGTGATTGACATCTGACGTCACATGCAGAACCAAGCACCCGGAAGGGCAGGGAATCTGTACATGTAATACGCGGGAAATACGAATGATCCGTCATTAGATTCGGAATTTCAGCGAAATATCACCCTAAGAATAAAGCGAAGTATAATAACAAACAAAGATAATGTTGCTTAGGAGATGCTTTTGATCCAAATGATGTTGTGGATTGGCGAACACCAGAAATTTGACTTTGAACTGCAGAACGACCATTACGAAGCGAGTTTGACTGGCTGCCGAATTTATGCAAGCCATGCTATGCATGGATCTATACGACGTTCGATGCAGCTAGCTGGAAATTGCGTTGCCGTGGTCAAGCTCGAAGCCGAGAAGTTTGAAAAGCAAAAGGTAAGACTCATCTTTGAAAATGTTTTTCGGTAAATCCCGAAGGAGCTAGAGGCACAGATTGAACGTGATATTTATTTTTCCTTCCCTGCAGAGCTTGCGAACCCTCAAATATGCCTCCATAATAGTACATGTAATACTCGGACAATGTCAGGCAACTGCAGATAAACTCTGCACTGCAGCAGCTGCAGCATGCAGGGAGCTCCGCCGCCGCGGAGTTCCTGCCCTGCCTGGCATTGTCTGGAGACTTTATGCACCATGTACCACGGTGAAGGGAATGTTGTTCAGTGCAGTTTTACTTTTAAAAGAGGGTCTCATGATTAAAATGAGGATTTTTAAATAAAAAATCTGTAGACCTACCTACTATAGGCCGAATGCAGGAATTTTTTGCTTGGGTGGGGGCAAGAATGTGTTCTGTTAACTGGCTATCAATCATGGCTGTTGTAATTGTAATCTTCAAATTTGCCTTCTTTTTTTTTTTTTTTTAATAGAAATGTCCAATGAAATAATGCCTTGATTCAGTTAGGAAAGTTGGGAAGATAAAGCCAGACTAGAGACTCTAACGTTACATGTACATAAAATTTGCAAGATTTCTTCTTTTTCTGATTGCTGTCTGATTTTGTATTTATTTTTTTAATATAGAGGGGGTCTATTTTTTTTTCTTTTCGTTAGTGCCCACAATCGCCACTTAATTCTGATTGCAGTACATTAAGGGGTTTAGATTTTTTGAAAATACTTTACTTATGATTATATTATTTTTTCTTATTCTTCCATTGCAGAGTGGAAAGTGGCTGCTTCGGTGACTACAATATCTGCTTTTATTGCACACTGACAGGAGTAAGTTGTAACCTGAGGAGAGTACATTGTATAAACGTTGGGGCCAGGTATAGTTCTCTCATCACTGTCATTGTAGCAGTCTACTGGCTTCCATTCATCGACATGACCGATCTCTTCACCGAGCCAGGCAGAGACGAACATCGTCAACATCATCATCATTTTTCATTGGTAGAACACTCATCTAGCTCCATCTTCCTGCACCTGATGACGTGGTTTTTGAATGAACTCTTCACCGTGCAGACTTTTATCCTGTTAAAACAGTTTACCATTCATTTGAGCTCCCCTAGACCTATAGGAATGAACTATTGGATTCATACTGGAATAATTAATTTCCAAAAAGTTTTTTTAGACTGGGACTATCATACTCTAAAAAGTTATTTCAGTACAAAACAGTGGACTCTCGCTATAGAAATAGACCACCTGTTATATATTGTTAATATAAAATGTTGCATCTTGTCCAATTGTAAACAGATGCATGTCTGTACCAAAAAAAGAGGACTCTGAAGTTTGTATGATTGTGATCATAGTTTGAATTTCCTTTAATAAATAATCAATATGGGATTTTTTTCGGCTGCACTGTTATTTTTTTTTGTAAGATTAAATTTCCATAATTTTTTTTTGACACATTAATTCTCCATATCACCTCCAAACCCCTTCACAACATTTTCCCTTCTCTGAAATGTCTTCGATAGAGGATGTCTGTGAAGTCACAGTCTCATAGCATGATAGCGATGGAAGTAAGGGGGCATGTAAAGTCTGATGACTGATGAAGATGATGATGATGTATGCTTGGTGATGATGTGATAATGATATACAGTTACGTGTACATGTATGATTGAGGTAGCTAATGCAGGGCTCTACAAATCCACTTGCCTGCTTGCCCAGGGCAAGTAAGAATCATGTAAGGACAAGTGAATTTTGAAGTCACTTGCCCTTTCGGGCAAGTAAATTCACTCAAAGCTACCATGAGAACAAATAAAAAACAACCAGTAAACAAAATGCTCATAGTGCAAGTAAATTTTTAGCAATGGCTAAGCAATATCAAGGTTGCAAAATGTAATTCAAATTCTCATGAATTTTCATAATTTGTGGAAATTGAGCAAGTGAGATATGTTTTCGGGCAAGCAAGATTATGTTTTGGGCAAGCAATTTTCAAAGAAACTTGCCCAATGGGCAAGGAGGAAGATATTTTTTTTTGTAGAGCCCTGGATAATGCAATTAAAAAGAAAGGCATAGAGCATGATGATGATAATGAAGGCAACTGTGATATGAATTTAACATAAATACAAGGGCAGCCTAGTAGCAGTACCAACCTGTACCAGTGACCTAAAAATATTTTCACTTTTGTAAATAGGGCTTCAATGCACTTTGTGCTCTAAAACCCCCCCCCCCCCCAAGGATTTTTTTTTTTTTTTTTTTTTTTTTTGAAGTAAAAAGGTATACAATTTGTTTTTTATAGTTTAGATAATTTTCTATTTGAGGTGATTCTGAGGGAAAAAGAATATTTCTATTTTTCCTGAGGGAGTTTCACTCTGGGCCTGTGTAGAGTTACGTAGTAGTGGTGGGTACAGAATACGCCAAAACAGGCTGCGTACTCGTGGAAAATTATTTTGCTGCCCTCATGAAGTGTGGATTTTTCCTCGGAATGATGTAGAGGCCGGAGTGTAATCTTGCATAGCAGGGGATAAATACATGGGGGCTCGAGGCGAATTTGCCCCCGAAACACCAAAAAGAGCCCTGGAAAACTAAAAAAGAGCCCCTGAAATTTTCATGTGTTGCAATGTAAACTGTAATACAATGTAGAAAATTCGGGAGGGTGGGCTCAAAAAATAGCCCCGGAAAAACCTTGTATAGAAACTGCATTCCAGTGCTTGCGCAGTACGCTAAAAAAATGTTAAAGTTTAATTTTTGTTGCGTCCATCTCGCTTACCCATTTGCATTCCTCAGCGTAGAGTTATGTAGGCCAGTGTAGGGGCACATATGCAAAGTGTATTCCATACGCAACACTACGCAACTCTATGCAAGGCCCTGTGTGGAATCCCCTGTAATTCCTTTTTTTTTTTTTTTCCTTTTTTTTTTTAACATTCTCCTTCACTTCTTGTTCATTCATTCCAAACCATGAAAACTTTGGTTGCTGTCAGACTTTCATTCCAAACCATGAAAACTTTGGTTGCTGTCAGACTTTCTGGGTAGATAAGTGATTTAGCTTACAATAACTATAAAAAGAAATAATAACTTGATCAACATGAACAACACGGGAAAGCTACATGGTCACTGGGTCCATTCTGAACTCATGCAGTCTGCAGGTTTTTCACTCACTCACTCACTCAATCACGTCACTCTCTCACTACACGAAACAAAGCATGTGGGACCGATCTAGAGTATTCCTTCCGATTTACTCTGACTGCCTGCTGTCAATATTGAATAACACCCGTCTACCGTGAAATAACTGGTTATCTTCACGTATATTTAGAGTAAAATCCTTATTTTTCACACTTTGAGCTGTTTTCTGTTAACGCAAATTGACATGATTCCGTCTGCTACTCGCTCGCCTCACACTCGACACTCGCAGTTGCAGACTCAACATGCGTGCGCCTACTGCCTGGTTAATTCGCGTCCGGTGTCAGAGCGAAATGGGCTCAGATTTGCTCTTTTCAAGCTATTTTCAGAGTAAACAATGGATAGTTATACATTTTTACAAGAAAATATTTGTGCCAGAATAAAATGCAAACATTTTTGCGGGCCACGAATTTATTTCAACAGTCTATGAAAGGGAGATTCCGTGGCATGCAACTTCAACAAAAGTGCAATTTTTGAAGGCTTGATCCGAACCGTAAATTCTGTTTTCCATGGAAAAAAAATGTTTTTTCAACTATTTCACACAACACAAAGGCACAAGTAAGACTTATATATTTCATATTTGGTAGAAACAGGCGAAGATAATGCTCTAAAATTATGCGGGGAGTTACTTTAGTCCAGGCAGTTTCACGGGCTTTCCAGTAGGAAGTTGCAGTGAACTGCAGCTGAATGACTGCATGTGACGTCACTGGCGTATTTGCATAATAATCGCGATTCTGGGCTTGAAAAGGGGGCGGGGCTTAGTATACGACTTAGGGGCAAAATCAAGTTACAATAAAATTATTTAAAAATATATGGTTGCACAAACTCTTGAAATGAGTGTTATTTTGAACGTAGAACACCTTTATCTTCCAAATAAAGGTTATGTTCAATTCCATAGAGGTGGACCTTTAAATACACAAATATCTTGCAGGTGCTCTATTGTATCTTGTCCACGAGGCAAGGGGGACAGTTACTGTAGGTGTGTTCACATGACCTTGACAATATTGCTTTGCTTCTTTTTTTTTTTAGAAAGCAATACAATATTCAAAACGTCATAACCTATTACTAAAATTACCATTTTACATCCAAATTCCATCTAAAGAAAACTACGTTGTTCAAAATTGTTCTGTGTGTATCTAACTTGGATTGAATGAGACACTTTAAAGTTATCTTGGTTGGTAACTAATAAAATGAATTTTCTCTGTCATTGAGAGCACTTTGGGACAGTCTAAAGCTTATAGTTGAAGGGCGCTTCGGTGGTTTTTTTTCAGGAAGTGTTAGACCCCCCTTCCTGAAAGAAATATTGGTCCGGGGTTTTTTTTATATTTGTGGAATGCATAGCAATAGCTCTTCCTTCTGACAAAATGTGGTACAAGGGCCTTATGTGGAAAAAAAAATCCTCGTTTGTTTAAGAGCTGTCTGACAACCCCTCCCAACCGAAAATTTGGCCAGTTTTTGTGGTTTGATAATGTATAGTCATACAACTTCATCCTGACAAAGTTTGGTGCATATGTTAGATGGGGTTAAAGCAACCCGACTTTGGGGTCCGGGGGCGGGGCTCTGGGGGCGCTGGGGGCGACCCCCAGCGGCTATGTTCGGTATGACAAGCATTTTGTGAATGGGATGGTCCAAGTAACTTTAAGGGGTCAAATCTCGCATGTGAAATGGGGTGAATATTTCGGGATAGGCTCTTGGGCTGAGAGAAGCAGAAATCTCACTTTATTAGGAAGAATTAATGTTGTTAAATCGTTCGCTTTATGTCAAATAGTTCATCTTATGATAGTATACGCGATTCCACAAAAAAATAACTGAAGAAAATTAAATAAATTCATTTTCAACTTTACTGAGAATTCACAATTTGAAAAAAAAGTCAAAAGGTGCACCCAGATTACAAGCAAAGGTGGGTTACGGATGATTGATCTCACAAAACATAATGAGTTTTCGTTTAAGATGGCTCGGTAGATTATTAGAAGATAGTGAAGGTCCATGGAAGAACATAATTCCATTATTGGTATAAATCTCCTGTTGCATACTACATACATGACCACAAATCAATGGACGTTCAGAACATTACCTGATTTCTACTTGGAAATATTACAAGCGTGGAATTATGTTAAGATATATGGTGTTTGTGAAAATGATTCTATTCAAAATCTGGTTTTTCATAAACAAATAATATAGCATGATAGGAACCATGTTTGGAAGACGAAGTCTTTGTTTTATGAAGATTGGTTCAATTGCGGAATTATTTATTTACAAGATCTATTCTAGGGAGAATATTGTGTACAAGATTCTAGCTCGTCTTAAAACAAGGGAAAGAAAGCAAAATCTATTATTTGAATATCCTAAACTAAAGAAAGCTGCTTCAAAAATATGAGTCAAATGGTGTTTTACAAATACGCAGCCAGAAAATCAAATCCATGGCTCACTTGAAATTCCTATCTTTTCTTTTGGAAAAGTGTCTAGCGATTTGTGACAACAGTAGCAAACGTTTTTAACTTGATTTGTTTTAGACCGACTTTCTCTAATAAGTGTTGCCTCTTTTGGGAAAATAGATTGCATATAGATATTGTAACACTCTCGATTGTCGATATAATGCTAATTGATAGTATTGTCGATGGCGTTCATTGGCGAGTGTCACTTAGATAAATATACGCACTTTCAGGTCACAGAATAACACAACACAGGTGTTTTATCAGTTCCTCTGTCGATTTATTAGTAGGAACTAGGTGATCATACACAATGTAGCTAGGAACTGACAGCTCCTCTCTCGATGGTGGAGAGGGCTCTGAAGACCCCAGTTTCACTTTAAATCGACCTTTATATACTTTTCAGGAGAATTGGAATATATGAATAATCATGATAATAGTTTGGAAACATGAATAAAACATGCATCATTTTTTGGACCATATTTAGTCATGGTCAGCATCTATGAATAAGATATGAGGACATCATCATTCTCACATAAATTAAACATGAGGACTTCCTGACCATATAAGGTCATGATAAAATAATAATTCCCAGTAGAAGGTGGTCGACGGAGTCCAAAGGAATGTGCTTATCACCAAGTGTTCTGGGGTTTTATATGGTTGACCGTGATGAATTATTCCAAAGTGTGGATGTGTTTAAAGCACTGTTTTAAAGGGGTTTCTTTATTGAGGACTGTAATATTGGGTCTTACATTAGATACCTCTTCTAAAAAGAAATGTCCTCGTTTCATACATAAAATAGAAATCCTGTCGTGGATATCGGGAATAAAAATAAAACAAATTAACATCATATGGGAAACTACTACAGCTAGAGGACTACATACAAACTCAAAACTTGCATACAGCTTCAACTAAAACTAAATCTAATATCATACATTTACATACGAGACACCGTTTTAAAATGATATATAATGAAAACTACATGTAAAATAAAACAAAACACTTTCATCTCTCCCCAAAAGAAAAAAATACAAAGGCGATATAAAACCTGTGCACATAGTATGAGGGAACAAAATACGCAATATGCTAATCAGAAAAACAGTAAAAAAAAAAAAAAAAAAGGTACAAGCAACAAATAAATGACATAAACATAACATACATTGGCATAGGAGTTTATGTGAAACTCAACGCTGTGCATAGTATAAATCACAGAGTAAACTGAACATTATAGTGTAATAGTGTACTGACCAAAATGAAAGAAACACATTTGATTACGTGAAACAACAAAATATTTTCAGCAGGGAATGTAAAGAACGAAATACGCAGAAAATTTACTAATTAAGAAACGAAAGTCAAGAGGAGACTGGGCAACCATAGTAATCAGGAGGTGTAACAACCCTGCCACTACGGGTACGAACACAAGGGTCATGATTACGGGCGTGACCATCATATGATGGGGTAGGGGGAGGAGGGACGAAGTCACTTTCTGGGGGTGTGATGCTGGGTTCAGGGAACACAGGACGGGGCAAGGGTTGCGGGATTGTCCAGACAGTGATAGAGGGCTGAGTACTATGCGGAAGGGAGGGAGGGGAGTCACTTACTGAGTGGTCTTCAGGTGCTGACGTTGCGTTGGAAGAAGGTGGGAGGAGGTATGGTTTCAAGCGGTTATAATGAATGACCTTTGGGGGTGACGACGGGGATGAGGGGTCGGATAAGTGGTATACAATACCATTCTCATCCTTATGGGAGACAGAGAAAGGGCCTCGCCATTGCGCTGCTAATTTGTCCCGATACATTGTAGGGTCTGTCACCCATACAGGATCACCCACCTTATATGGGGCAAACCGGGTGTTCGAGTCGTAGTGCTTCTTCTGACGATTATGTGCATGATGAGCATGATGGGAAGCAGTTCCGAATGCATAATCAATGCGGCACAGTAAATCATGAGCATAATCATCAGGGGAAAGGGAGGAAATAGGTGGGGTAAGGAGAGAGAGGGGGAGACGTGCTTCTCTGCCATGGACAAGGAAGAATGGCGTGTACCCCGTGGATGAATGGGGTGTTGTGTTGTAGGATAGTTCTACCTGACCCAGTATGCGGTCCCATGATGAGCCAGCGTGGGCCAGACGTTTACCCAATTCACGCTTCAAGGTGCGGTTGAACCGTTCTACCATCCCGTCTGACTGGGGTGGTATGGAGAGGTCCTGGTTTTGGAGATTCCCAATTTTTGACACAAGTTCTGAATCACCTGGGCCTCGAATTGGCGGCCTTGGTCCGTATGGAGGCTTTCAGGGATCCCATGCTGGCGCACAAATTTATCAAACAGACAGTCAGCAACTGTATGTGCTCTCTGGTCAGCCAATGGGAAAAGATTAACGTACTTGGTGAAATAGTCCATGACAACCAAGACATAACGATTCCCATTAGAACTGAGGGGAAGCTCCGTGATGTCTGCAGCGATCCGCTGAAAGGGATGGGAAGAAGGGATGTGTTGCAAGGGAGCCCGCAGGGTGGGGACTGGGCTCCTGCGCTACTGACACTGTGCACACCGTGCGCAGTAGTCTGTGATATCACGCTTCATCCCATGCCAGAAACACAGCTTTTCAGCTTTTTGAATGGTTTTTGCTGATCCAAAATGGCCAGACATGGGGGGGGGGGGGGGGGGGTCCCATGCAGGACCGAGAGGACGTGAGGGACCAGGGACTGGGGAATGACCGCCTGATAGGTGGGGGCTCCAGAGGTGGACTTGTTCACGCAAAGTAATCCATCTTGCATGGAAAGCTTCTCAAAATCGGAATGGTACTTACGAAGGATGTCATCAGAGCGGGAGAGAGCAGCGAAGGGTGGGGGCTGACCAGCGCGCACCCATGATATTACTGTCCGGAGACAAGGGTCTTGATTCTGGGCCTGGTGGAGGCGAAAGCCATCATTCAGGAGCCAGGAACATAGATCAGAACTATCATGAAGAGATGAAGATTGCGCAACTAATGGAGGACTGGACGAAGGGGGAGGTAGTGCACCACGTGCCTGAGGCAGTGGGGGAGGAGGGGGAAGAGGAGGAGGAGGAGGAGGAGGAGGGGGGAGGAGGGAGAGGAGGAGGAGGAGAAGGGTCAGTCTGAAGGGAGACGGGGCAGGCAGAAGGGAAAGGGACAATGCCATCAAGTCTCTGCTCACCTGCTGTAACATAATGAAGAGGAGAGGGATTACGCGAAAGGGCATCAGCATTGGCATGCTTAGCATCCTCCCTATGCTCAATGACACAGTTGAAAGGGTCAAGCTCAAGAGCCCATCGGCTACGCCTGCCAGAGTTGTCATGGTTGACTGGCAATTTCCTCAGACCAACCAGGGGCTTGTGATCGGTTATGATGGTGAAAGGGGAGGCAAGCAAATAATGCCTGAAATGACGCACAGCCCACACAATAGCCCAAAGTTCTCTATCGTAGGTTGACCAGCGCCGTTCGGTCTTAGAGAGGCTATGACTTGCATAAGCAATGACATGTTCAGTACTATTGAGACGTTGAGTGAGAACAGCTCCGATAGCATCATTTGAAGCATCCGCGTGGAGAACAAAAGGCTGTGAAAAGACAGGAAATGCCATAAGAGGAGGGGATATGAGAGTCTGTTTGAGAACATTGAATGCCTGACTAGACTCCTCCGTCCAAACAAAGGGAACACCCTTATTGGTAAGGAAAGAGAGAGGTTGTGCAACCCTAGCAAAATTCTTGACAAATCGGCGGTGGTAACTAGCTAAGCCAAGGACAGCACGGACTTCAGTGGCATTGCGAGGTGTAGGCCGATCGCGAACTTTGGCAATATTGGCCAGATCAGGAAGTACACCGTCGGGTGATACCACATGCCCAAGGAAGGTGACTCTCTCCTTGAAGAAGGAGCATTTCTCTGGGCGTAGCTTCAGGTTTGCCCCCCCCCCCCCCCCGAAACGATCAAAAACATCACGTAAACAGTAAAGTTTGTCCTCAAATGTCCGGCCAAAGACAATGACGTCATCAAGATAAACCAGAACAGACTCCCAGTGCAGCCCACGCAGCACAAACTGCATTAGGCGCTGGAAGGTGGACGGTGCATTACGCAACCCCATAGGCATCACCTTGAATTGGAAAAAATCAGACCCGGTAGTGAAAGCTGTTTTAGACATGTCATCAGGATGCATGCCTACCTGCCAATACCCGCTAGAAAAGTCCATAGTGCTAAAATAGCAGTTGCCAGCAAGGGCATCTATTGTGTCATCTATGCGAGGGAGGGGGTGGGAGTCTGGACAAGTAACCTTATTCAACTTTCTGTAGTCCACACAAAAGCGATAGCCACCGGTCTTCTTCTTCACCATAACAACAGGAGAGCTCCATGGACTCCAACTATGTTCGATGACCCCTGCCTCCAAGAGAAGATCGCACTGTCGCCTGATTTCATCCCGTATAAGGGGGGGGGGGGGAGGCGCGGTAAGCCCGTTGGCGGATGGGAGAAGCATCACTCGTGGGGATGTTATGTTGAACAAGGGCAGTATGGCCATAATCACTGGGCGTACTACTGAAAATATCAGCGTAGTCTGATAGCAAAGCCTGGACCCTAGCCTTTTGGGAAGGAGAAAGTGAGGTAGAGGATAGGTCAAAGAAGGGAGGGGTAGGGGATACGGTTGGGGAGGGAGGAGATAGCGGTTGGGCTGCTACTGCACAAAAGAGTTCACCAGCACGCCCAAGGAGGGGGTGGAATTTGCCAAGATGCATCCCAGAATAGAGAGATACAGGCAAGGGAGTAGGATTGACTACCCTGACAGGAATGACACCATCAACAGCACATGCAATGGTACATGCAACTACGACAGGAGAGTCGATACTAGGCTCGAGGACCCCCTCTAGGGGAGAGTCAGCAGGGATACGAAAGTCAGAGTAGATAGGAACAGGGAGTAACATCTCACTCCATGCCGGTACTATAACAGCTTCGTCAACAGATGCTGTAAAGGAAAGAGGGGTGAGCTCATTAGGGAACATGAACGGAAATACAGAATCACCTATAGTCATACAGCGAGTCTGCATGTTTATGAGTGCTCCATGAGCATTCAGGAAATCAGAGCCGATGATAAAAGGAGGATGAATGTCATCTCCTACTCTGAAGGGAAAAGAAAAGTGATGGGAGCGTACGGAGAATTCAATAGGGACAGATCCCAGGATATCTAATTTGTCGCGTGTCACAGAAGATACCTGAGGTGGGGTAGAGAGAGAGGAGAGAGACGATGGTGTGAAAGGGAAGGGAGAGAGAGACGCAGCTGATTACTAATAAGAGAAATAGCAGCTCAGAATCTATAAGAGCTGGAATTTGCACATTGCCAACAGTAATGAGAAGCCTGGGAACGATGGAATGAAACTGAGAGGAGGTACTGGGTCCAACAGAGTGAAGGGGGGCTGGCAGATGACCCACTCTACCAGCTAGAAGCGGTTTTCCGAGTCAGAAGCTGCACTCCGGGAGGAAGCATCTGCAAAAGATACACGGCGAGACGGGGATCGCTGAGAATCTCTCTGAGGGAGGGGACGAATAGGCTGCTCAGAGTAGGAAGTCATATCTAGTCATAGTCATATCTACTGCTGGGGCAGTCACCATGACGCCAATCATCAGGGAGGACCCGCTCACGCCGATAGGGAGAAGGGGAGCGCTGTCGATATCCGGAAAAAGAGCCAGGTCGATGAGGAGAGGGGAAACGGTCAGAAAAAGAACGGGAGACACGGTCATAGTTCTCGGGATCACGACCACGGGATCGCCTGCGGTTATGAGGGGAAGGAGAACGAGGTCGTTGGGGTTGGGACTTGAAGGACTCAGCAAGATTCTGAACTTGAAGCTGAAGCTCAGCAACAGTTTTTGCGAGATCTTTGACAGGGTCGACTGGAGGGGTGGCGACGGCAACAACCGGCAAATCGGGCAAGGGCATAGCATATTTCAAGGCTTCATCAGCCCGTTCAACCCGCTGGGCAATACGCAGGGCCCCATGAATATCCGTTGCCCCATGCTCATGACACCTCCTTTGAAGGTCGGAGCTCAAGCCAGCCACGAATCGTCGAAAAACTTCATCCTCCCGTGTCTGATCATCAAAATGTGGGAATGCACTCAAGGTGAGGCTGCGCAACGCAGCCACATACACCTCAAGGGGCTCCTGGGGAAGACAGGGACGACCAGTCAAGACACGACGAAACAATGAAACCTCTTCCTTCTTAGAAAAGGCATCAGACAATTTCTTTCTCATAGAAGAGAATCATTTTTTGTTTCTTTAGAGAATGAGTCCCAGAGCAGAAATGCTGAACCATCCAGACGGGATGGGAGCAGGCGTGCAAGATCCACACTATTCCCCATAGATGAGGCAGCAACCTCAAACCTTCGGCACCATAAATTGAAGTCATCCCGACCATTGCCGGAGAAGGGAGGGGAGGGGTCAAGGTGATGGAATGTGGAGACCATGGAAGGTGTGTTAGCTTGGAAACGGGGGCAACAGGGGTAGTAGACGTAGTTTGCGTGGATTCAGTGACTTCGGGCATGGTAACAAGAATCAACGAAATGTAAAAAAAGAACAAAGATAATGCCAAAACAAGAGGGAAGGAGAGCAGAGTACAAAGAATATATATAAGGAAAAGCTGAATATCAGTATCAAGTAGGAAAGACAAAAATAATGACAACTCATTAAAGTACGTGACTAAGTGACTAAAGATCACCGGAAAGAATGCAAAAAGAAAAGTGTACCTAATTTTGTGAAGCATAAACAGAATAAAACCAATAGTACAGGCAAATCAAGTGTAATGCGAGTAACAAAAACATAAAACAAAACAGAGAAATCCTGACATTGAAAGATAACCGTTTTATGAAAATGCATGAAAAAACAACCACCCAGCATAAAAGAACTAAAATGATAAAACAAGAAACAGAGCATAGAAAACTTAGAGATCATAAAAAAAAAGAGAGCATATAAAAATGATAAAAAAAGAGAAACAAAAGCAAAGCGGATTAATGATTAAAATCAAAGATAATACATGTGTAAAAAGTGTTAAGAATTAATCAAATGGAACAGACTCACTCAGAAACAGCATACTCATTCTAAAAAGATGCATCAGTCTGAGTCACAGCAAGAAATTTCTTTTTCCAATTCGCAGTGCTGATTTCAAAAGTCCAACAAAATCGCTGACAAGAAGTGAAGAAACCGAGATGACGCGGATCTGGAACCGAAGAGTAATTAAACAACTACACATTCAGGCACCAAGGATGAAATAGATGAACGCAATATTCTAAGATAGTCACTTGATTTCCCGGGTTGAAGACAATAAGATGTTATAAAAGTACATTACACCTCTCAAACAACAGGACTGATAAAAAGAAAAGTCAACAGCACAGGATCCAGTAATATTGTTGAAAGTATTAAAGGCATTGGCTAACATTGTTATGATTTAGAAAAAATCTCATTTTGTTAATTAAAAATGAGATATACATTAGGGTTAGAGTGTAAAAATACCAGTGTGAAAGTTTCAGAGCATAATATGCACGGGAAGTATTTTTAAATATTAGAAATGTGAACCAATATTTGAAAAATATACGAGGGTCGGTTGCATAGACCCAACGTAAAAGGAGTACGCATGCGCACATGACTCAACGGACCGCACTGTGTGTATTGACGTATCACGCGGCGGAAGGCAAGTAACGGTATTTTTGAATTCGTCCAAACGGTCCTCTTAGTTCAGTGTCTCTCGGGACAAATGCTAATAAAATCGCGGTTTGCGTCTAATTTACAGCTTTTCCTTCCAAATTATGGTTGGTTTCAGGGTTTTTGAGTATAAATACAAGTACTCATACACATGTTTCATCTTAGTTTGAGAATTTTTTAAATCAGCTGCTCACAAAGTTAGCCAATGCCTTTAAGAGAATGAGCCCGATGGATCAGATAACCAGCACCCCAAGGACATCTAAAAGAGGGGTTACGAGTGACGGCGACGACGACGAGGATGATCAGAGGGATGACGAAAATCCCGGACAACCAAGGGATTGACAGGATATAGGGCAAGAACAGATCCAGATCAGTGAGAACAGAAATTCAGTCGAAGTAGAAGTCGGGGAACAGTTAAAGAATGCATGCATATATGAATATGTTCAACTCAGTAGCATTCAAGAGTGGTAGTGATGAATCAGGAGATGAAATGAGTGATATAACATCACAATATCTGTTCACAACATGTACGTGGACACTTTTGTCCAGTGAGCGGATGAATAGTAAGTTCAAAACATTGAAGATAGAAAAACACGAACAGCGTGTAGAACTAGCAGCATTCCATGGACAATAGATGAAATAGAAGCATGCGCAAATTTGAAAATATCCGAACAATATCGAGCAGAACAGAGAAAAGAAAACCGCTTTCCGCTGCCACCAGTGTAACACTCTCGATTGTCGATATAATGCTAATTGATAGTATTATCGATGGCGTTCATTGGCGAGTGTCACTTAGATAAATATACGCACTTTCAGGTCACAGAATAACACAACGCAGGTGTTTTATCAGTTCCTCTGTCGATTTATTAGTAGCAACTAGATGATCATACACAATGTAGCTAGGGACTGACAGCTCCTTTGTCGATGGTAGAGAGGGCTCTGAAGATCCCAGTTTCACTTTAAATCTACCTTTATATACTTTTCAGGAGAATTGGAATATATGAATAATCATGATAATAGTTTGGAAACATGAATAAAACATGCATCATTTTGGACCATATTTAGTCATGGTCAGCATCCATGAATTAGATATGAGGACATCATCATTCTCACATAAATTAAACATGAGGACTTCCTGACCATATAGGGTCATGATAAAATAATAATTCCCAGTAGAAGGTTGTTGACGGAGTCCAAAGGAATGTGCTTATCACCAAGTGTTCTGGGGTTTTATATGGTTGACCATGATGAATTACTCCAAAGTGTGGATGTGTTTAAAGCAATGTTTTAAAGGGTTTCTATATTGAGGACTGTAATATTGAGTCTTACAATATTGACTGGTTTTTCTGTATTTAAAAGAAATTTGACATGTATACGAGAACTTCGTTTACGAGATTTCAATTTTAAATTATTATACAATTTATTACCTGTTAAAAATAACGTTTTTTTTTCAAATGGGGTCTAGCAGATGACAAATACTGTCCGTACTGCCACGTTATAGAAGATTTGGTACACGTGTTTTTGAATGTGAACTGAACAAACACTTCCTTCCTATGTCTGAGTCACAGCAAGAAATTTATTTTTCCAATTCGCAGTGCTGATTTCAAAAGTCCAACAAAATCGCTGACAAGAAGTGAAGAAACCGAGATGACGCGGATCTGGAACCGAAGAGTAATTAAACAACTACACATTCAGGCACCAAGGATGAAATAGATGAACGCAATATTCTAAGATAGTCACTTGATTTCCCGGGTTGAAGACAATAAGATGTTATAAAAGTACATTACACCTCTCAAACAACAGGACTGATAAAAAGAAAAGTCAACAGCACAGGATCCAGTAATATTGTTGAAAGTATTAAAGGCATTGGCTAACATTGTTATGATTTAGAAAAAATCTCATTGTGTTAATTAAAAATGGGATATACATTAGGGTTAGAGTGTAAAAATACCAGTGTGAAAGTTTCAGAGCATAATATGCACGGGAAGTATTTTTAAATATTAGAAATGTGAACCAATATTTGAAAAATATACGAGGGTCGGTTGCATAGACCCAACGTAAAAGGAGTACGCATGCGCACATGACTCAACGGACCGCACTGTGTGTATTGACGTATCACGCGGCGGAAGGCAAGTAACGGTATTTTTGAATTCGTCCAAACGGTCCTCTTAGTTCAGTGTCTCTCGGGACAAATGCTAATAAAATCGCGGTTTGCGTCTAATTTACAGCTTTTCCTTCCAAATTATGGTTGGTTTCAGGGTTTTTGAGTATAAATACAAGTACTCATACACATGTTTTATCTTAGTTTGAGAATTTTTAAATCAGCTGCTCACAAAGTTAGCCAATGCCTTTAAGAGAATGAGCCCGATGGATCAGATAACCAGCACCCCAAGGACATCTAAAAGAGGGGTTACGAGTGACGGCGACGACGACGAGGATGATCAGAGGGATGACGAAAATCCCGGACAACCAAGGGATTGACAGGATATAGGGCAAGAACAGATCCAGATCAGTGAGAACAGAAATTCAGTCGAAGTAGAAGTCGGGAACAGTTAAAGAATGCATGCATATATGAATATGTTCAACTCAGTAGCATTCAAGAGTGGTAGTGATGAATCAGGAGATGAAATGAGTGATATAACATCACAATATCTGTTCACAACATGTACGTGGACACTTTTGTCCAGTGAGCGGATGAATAGTAAGTTCAAAACATTGAAGATAGAAAAACACGAACAGCGTGTAGAACTAGCAGCATTCCATGGACAATAGATGAAATAGAAGCATGCGCAAATTTGAAAATATCCGAACAATATCGAGCAGAACAGAGAAAAGAAAACCGCTTTCCGCTGCCACCAGTGTAACACTCTCGATTGTCGATATAATGCTAATTGATAGTATTATCGATGGCGTTCATTGGCGAGTGTCACTTAGATAAATATACGCACTTTCAGGTCACAGAATAACACAACGCAGGTGTTTTATCAGTTCCTCTGTCGATTTATTAGTAGCAACTAGATGATCATACACAATGTAGCTAGGAACTGACAGCTCCTTTGTCGATGGTAGAGAGGGCTCTGAAGATCCTAGTTTCACTTTAAATCTACCTTTATATACTTTTCAGGAGAATTGGAATATATGAATAATCATGATAATAGTTTGGAAACATGAATAAAACATGCATCATTTTGGACCATATTTAGTCATGGTCAGCATCCATGAATTAGATATGAGGACATCATCATTCTCACATAAATTAAACATGAGGACTTCCTGACCATATAGGGTCATGATAAAATAATAATTCCCAGTAGAAGGTTGTTGACGGAGTCCAAAGGAATGTGCTTATCACCAAGTGTTCTGGGGTTTTATATGGTTGACCATGATGAATTACTCCAAAGTGTGGATGTGTTTAAAGCAATGTTTTAAAGGGTTTCTATATTGAGGACTGTAATATTGAGTCTTACAATATTGACTGGTTTTTCTGTATTTAAAAGAAATTTGACATGTATACGAGAACTTCGTTTACGAGATTTCAATTTTAAATTATTATACAATTTATTACCTGTTAAAAATAACGTTTTTTTTCAAATGGGGTCTAGCAGATGACAAATACTGTCCGTACTGCCACGTTATAGAAGATTTGGTACACGTGTTTTTGAATGTGAACTGAACAAACACTTCCTTCCTATGTCTGAGTCACAGCAAGAAATTTCTTTTTCCAATTCGCAGTGCTGATTTCAAAAGTCCAACAAAATCGCTGACAAGAAGTGAAGAAACCGAGATGACGCGGATCTGGAACCGAAGAGTAATTAAACAACTACACATTCAGGCACCAAGGATGAAATAGATGAACGCAATATTCTAAGATAGTCACTTGATTTCCCGGGTTGAAGACAATAAGATGTTATAAAAGTACATTACACCTCTCAAACAACAGGACTGATAAAAAGAAAAGTCAACAGCACAGGATCCAGTAATATTGTTGAAAGTATTAAAGGCATTGGCTAACATTGTTATGATTTAGAAAAAATCTCATTGTGTTAATTAAAAATGGGATATACATTAGGGTTAGAGTGTAAAAATACCAGTGTGAAAGTTTCAGAGCATAATATGCACGGGAAGTATTTTTAAATATTAGAAATGTGAACCAATATTTGAAAAATATACGAGGGTCGGTTGCATAGACCCAACGTAAAAGGAGTACGCATGCGCACATGACTCAACGGACCGCACTGTGTGTATTGACGTATCACGCGGCGGAAGGCAAGTAACGGTATTTTTGAATTCGTCCAAACGGTCCTCTTAGTTCAGTGTCTCTCGGGACAAATGCTAATAAAATCGCGGTTTGCGTCTAATTTACAGCTTTTCCTTCCAAATTATGGTTGGTTTCAGGGTTTTTGAGTATAAATACAAGTACTCATACACATGTTTTATCTTAGTTTGAGAATTTTTTAAATCAGCTGCTCACAAAGTTAGCCAATGCCTTTAAGAGAATGAGCCCGATGGATCAGATAACCAGCACCCCAAGGACATCTAAAAGAGGGGTTACGAGTGACGGCGACGACGACGAGGATGATCAGAGGGATGACGAAAATCCCGGACAACCAAGGGATTGACAGGATATAGGGCAAGAACAGATCCAGATCAGTGAGAACAGAAATTCAGTCGAAGTAGAAGTCGGGAACAGTTAAAGAATGCATGCATATATGAATATGTTCAACTCAGTAGCATTCAAGAGTGGTAGTGATGAATCAGGAGATGAAATGAGTGATATAACATCACAATATCTGTTCACAACATGTACGTGGACACTTTTGTCCAGTGAGCGGATGAATAGTAAGTTCAAAACATTGAAGATAGAAAAACGCGAACAGCGTGTAGAACTAGCAGCATTCCATGGACAATAGATGAAATAGAAGCATGCGCAAATTTGAAAATATCCGAACAATATCGAGCAGAACAGAGAAAAGAAAACCGCTTTCCGCTGCCACCAGTGTAACACTCTCGATTGTCGATATAATGCTAATTGATAGTATTATCGATGGCGTTCATTGGCGAGTGTCACTTAGATAAATATACGCACTTTCAGGTCACAGAATAACACAACGCAGGTGTTTTATCAGTTCCTCTGTCGATTTATTAGTAGCAACTAGATGATCATACACAATGTAGCTAGGAACTGACAGCTCCTTTGTCGATGGTAGAGAGGGCTCTGAAGATCCTAGTTTCACTTTAAATCTACCTTTATATACTTTTCAGGAGAATTGGAATATATGAATAATCATGATAATAGTTTGGAAACATGAATAAAACATGCATCATTTTGGACCATATTTAGTCATGGTCAGCATCCATGAATTAGATATGAGGACATCATCATTCTCACATAAATTAAACATGAGGACTTCCTGACCATATAGGGTCATGATAAAATAATAATTCCCAGTAGAAGGTTGTTGACGGAGTCCAAAGGAATGTGCTTATCACCAAGTGTTCTGGGGTTTTATATGGTTGACCATGATGAATTACTCCAAAGTGTGGATGTGTTTAAAGCAATGTTTTAAAGGGTTTCTATATTGAGGACTGTAATATTGAGTCTTACAATATTGACTGGTTTTTCTGTATTTAAAAGAAATTTGACATGTATACGAGAACTTCGTTTACGAGATTTCAATTTTAAATTATTATACAATTTATTACCTGTTAAAAATAACGTTTTTTTTTTCAAATGGGGTCTAGCAGATGACAAATACTGTCCGTACTGCCACGTTATAGAAGATTTGGTACACGTGTTTTTGAATGTGAACTGAACAAACACTTCCTTCCTATGTCTGAGTCACAGCAAGAAATTTCTTTTTCCAATTCGCAGTGCTGATTTCAAAAGTCCAACAAAATCGCTGACAAGAAGTGAAGAAACCGAGATGACGCGGATCTGGAACCGAAGAGTAATTAACAACTACACATTCAGGCACCAAGGATGAAATAGATGAACGCAATATTCTAAGATAGTCACTTGATTTCCCGGGTTGAAGACAATAAGATGTTATAAAAGTACATTACACCTCTCAAACAACAGGACTGATAAAAAGAAAAGTCAACAGCACAGGATCCAGTAATATTGTTGAAAGTATTAAAGGCATTGGCTAACATTGTTATGATTTAGAAAAAATCTCATTTTGTTAATTAAAAATGGGATATACATTAGGGTTAGAGTGTAAAAATACCAGTGTGAAAGTTTCAGAGCATAATATGCACGGGAAGTATTTTTAAATATTAGAAATGTGAACCAATATTTGAAAAATATACGAGGGTCGGTTGCATAGACCCAACGTAAAAGGAGTACGCATGCGCACATGACTCAACGGACCGCACTGTGTGTATTGACGTATCACGCGGCGGAAGGCAAGTAACGGTATTTTTTAATTCGTCCAAACGGTCCTCTTAGTTCAGTGTCTCTCGGGACAAATGCTAATAAAATCGCGGTTTGCGTCTAATTTACAGCTTTTCCTTCCAAATTATGGTTGGTTTCAGGGTTTTTGAGTATAAATACAAGTACTCATACACATGTTTCATCTTAGTTTGAGAATTTTTTAAATCAGCTGCTCACAAAGTTAGCCAATGCCTTTAAGAGAATGAGCCCGATGGATCAGATAACCAGCACCCCAAGGACATCTAAAAGAGGGGTTACGAGTGACGGCGACGACGACGAGGATGATCAGAGGGATGACGAAATCCCGGACAACCAAGGGATTGACAGGATATAGGGCAAGAACAGATCCAGATCAGTGAGAACAGAAATTCAGTCGAAGTAGAAGTCGGGAACAGTTAAAGAATGCATGCATATATGAATATGTTCAACTCAGTAGCATTCAAGAGTGGTAGTGATGAATCAGGAGATGAAATGAGTGATGTAACATCACAATATCTGTTCACAACATGTACGTGGACACTTTTGTCCAGTGAGCGGATGAATAGTAAGTTCAAAACATTGAAGATAGAAAAACACGAACAGCGTGTAGAACTAGCAGCATTCCATGGACAATAGATGAAATAGAAGCATGCGCAAATTTGAAAATATCCGAACAATATCGAGCAGAACAGAGAAAAGAAAACCGCTTTCCGCTGCCACCAGTGTAACACTCTCGATTGTCGATATAATGCTAATTGATAGTATTATCGATGGCGTTCATTGGCGAGTGTCACTTAGATAAATATACGCACTTTCAGGTCACAGAATAACACAACGCAGGTGTTTTATCAGTTCCTCTGTCGATTTATTAGTAGCAACTAGATGATCATACACAATGTAGCTAGGAACTGACAGCTCCTTTGTCGATGGTAGAGAGGGCTCTGAAGATCCCAGTTTCACTTTAAATCTACCTTTATATACTTTTCAGGAGAATTGGAATATATGAATAATCATGATAATAGTTTGGAAACATGAATAAAACATGCATCATTTTGGACCATATTTAGTCATGGTCAGCATCCATGAATTAGATATGAGGACATCATCATTCTCACATAAATTAAACATGAGGACTTCCTGACCATATAGGGTCATGATAAAATAATAATTCCCAGTAGAAGGTTGTTGACGGAGTCCAAAGGAATGTGCTTATCACCAAGTGTTCTGGGGTTTTATATGGTTGACCATGATGAATTACTCCAAAGTGTGGATGTGTTTAAAGCAATGTTTTAAAGGGTTTCTATAGACCAATTTCACGGCCGGTTTATGTATTTGGCCCTCTATCGGCGACGCCATTGCTGCTGTGGGCAAGCGCGCTGACCGCGATTGGCTCTGTGTACAAAATGAATGTAAGATATGAGATATGCCCCGATATTGTTCCATTTACTTTATTCTAGATCAATAAAATAAAGCATGGATACATGGGTAGATGAGGTAAGACAATGGTCATATCTGACGGATGAAGGTATGATGTATTTTTGTAATTTCGATGGTTTTTCAACTTAGTTTTGTCAGTAAAAGTTCGATTGCAGCATAGAAGCCGTAGTAAACGGGAGCCCTAAATCTTACCCTGTTTACAAAGTCAAGTTTTCACTCATTAAATTTTACGCCAAAGTACATAATGATAATGTTTCTTGACTTAAAAGTCCCTTCTGTTGATGTTTTTACCCACTGGCGACGAATTCCTTAACATTGCTTACGGAAACCTGTGTAGGGAGTACGGCTTCTCACACAAACAGGCTTCATGAGTCAAAAGCGAGTGAATTTCGCACTCAGTTAGCTTCCATTTTTTAAACTTTCTCTAATTCTTGTGGCATTTGAGCACCGCACAGCTGCGACCTGAACTTCCCTGATAATTTCTCATTGCAAATATTAAAATAAATCTGCATATACTGGTCAAAATAGACAAAAAATCGAACGAATGTACATAACGCGCTATTGACTTGTGTACTATAAAAGTTGGAGCGCCCACCCCAGTATGTCGAACTGTGTCGAACAGTCTGCTGCCCTCTTGCGTTGTGAAATTGGTCTATATTGAGGACTGTAATATTGAGTCTTACAATATTGACTTGTTTTTCTGTATTTAAAAGAAATTTGACATGTATACGAGAACTTCGTTTACGAGATTTCAATTTTAAATTATTATACAATTCATTACCTGTTAAAAATAACGGTTTTTTTTTCAAATGGGGTCTAGCAGATGACAAATACTGTCCGTACTGCCACGTTATAGAAGATTTGGTACACGTGTTTTTGAATGTGAACTGAACAAACACTTCCTTCCTATGTCAAGCAGATTGTTATGCATACTTTCAATAGCAACATTTGTGTGAATACCTCTTGTTTGCTGAAAATTAATACTGACAGAAAAGCAGACGTAGTAATGACATTTGCTTTTGGTGCATTTAAAAAATGTTGATAATCAGAAATAAATATGGCTTTGGCCAAAGAAATTCAAAGTTAAGATGGCTTTTGGAAAGAGAAATGAAACATAGAATATTGATAAACAAAGAAATGAAGAATCCTAGGTGCCGTTGCATGAAACTTGCTATTATAGTAACTTTTAATGGAATACTGGATTTTGATTGGCTGTTGAACAACGATACCATGGTAGTTACCATTGATAGCAAAGTTACTATTATATTAAGCTTTATGCAACGGGCCTCAGATAAAAGATTACTAGACGAAGTGTTGAACGTATTATGATATGAAGTAACGTATTTCTTTGCTAATGTCTTGTTGGTTTTTTTTTCCACTTTTTTTCCGTTTTGTTTTGATGAATGAACCTCTCGTTAGAGGTATAAAGGGACAAAAAAATGTCTCATTGAGGCCTTTACATCATCCGCGTACACACAGGTGCAAACTGCACTTTTTCTAAAAGGGTGCAACTTTGCACCCTAAAAGGTGCTCCCAGTGTTGCATTTGAATGGTGCCAGATTGCACCTTTTTTCTTTATGAAAAGCATCCTAAACGGGGATTAACATAGCAGGGATTTTAATACCCTTAACAGGGAAACATTCCCGACATCTTTGATTTCTATACCGTTAACAGAGATTTTATCCAAGAATTCCATCATCACCTATGATTTTCGATACCCTTAACGGGATACGCGAGTTATCCGCCTAATGCTAAAAAAACACCCCCCCCCCCCTCCCTTTCCCCTTTTTCATGACACTCCGAGAAAATTCAACGTGAATTGAATAAGCGGTGTTTTGATACCCAAAACATGGAATAATGTCTAACATACGCTTATACCCTTATACACATAACAGCTATTTAATTCAAGGATTTCATCATCATTCCTCTGAATTTGATACCCTTTGTTTCCAGATTTCTCCTGTTTTTGATACCCTTAACGGGATCCCCGAGCTCCCTGCTTGGTGCTGAAATACAACTCTTTTTCTACGTTTCCGCTAACAGGCCTCAGTGAGGCATGAGGCATAATCGCCAACAAATTAAAGCCCTTTATCAACATGGAGCGGACGATTCGGATTCAATTTATAGACGGCATTGCCATTGCCCCACTTTCTTTTGTTCAGTTGTTGCCAAACAGTGCACCCTGCTGAGTCATGTGAGTGCTCACAACAGTTGATATGGATGGCTATGGTGGCCCTGAAGTACGCTCGATGACAGGCCATGTGCGACGCAAACTTCACGACCTAGGCGCGAAATTGGCGATATCCGTCACCAATTTCGTGACCTATGACCTGAAATTCATGTCCTGGGACCCGAGGCGCGAACTTTGCGACAAGGGTTGCAAACTTCACGCCCTGTAGCGCGAAATTCGTGACTTTGGGTCGTAAACTTTGCGACTTAGGTCGCGTATTTGACCACCTAGTGTCGTGAATTTTTTTGTACATGGCTGAGCTGCCACGTGTTGACAGCTGACACAAAGTCACACACGTGCACCACAGACGTACACGTGCTCATCGTACCCATGATATGTTGATCTATTCACACCCGTCGCACTCGCACCGCTCAGCCATGTACAAAGAATTCACGACCCTAGGTCGTCAAATATGTGACCTAAGTCGCAAGGTTTGCGACCCAAAGTCATGAAATTCAGGACCCAAAGTCACGAATTTGGCGACTTCAGGGCGTGAAGTTTGCAACCCTTGTCGCAAAGTTCGCCCTTCGGGTCACCATAGATGGCTCTGAGCAAAACGCCCTCTGAAGACGGCAAATGATAACCATCTCGTATTGAACTCGAAGGAAGAAATAGATGAGGATTACATGTATAGCAGAGAATAACAATTGCAAGGATATAGCGTGACATTATTTGAAAACAATATTCTAAAGATTTTCTTAACAACTAGGGGAGACATTTTAGCTCAATCTTCTAAGAAAATGACATCAGACTAAGGTACTAGAAAAAAAAAATCATTTGACCAAGCAGTAGAAAATTCCCTCGGCCTTTATAGTTCTACTAACGAAAGTTGTGATTATTGAATTGATTTGAATCCTTCAAAATTGGACATTTCATAGCTTCTTTTTTATCAATGCCCCTGTCAAGACATTTTTTTTTCAAGATCTTTCTTGTTTGACAAGTCGTCCCATGAACTGGACAAATGTTTGGAAGTAATAGTAAGCGTGGAACATGAAGATATGAGAAAAATCTTTCATGAAATCAAGGATGAATGGAAATAAAAGAATAAATACAAAGAGAGAGAGAGAGAGAGAGAGGGGATGGAGAGAGATTTTGGGGAAAGAGGAGGTACGAAAAAGGGTGGAGAAGTGACTACATTTTCAAAATGTTGGATTAAAACTTTGAACATGCCGGATTCATGCTTGCTGGATTCCGATCTTTATATAATTGAATCCAGCATGCGCAACGTTTTTAATAACATTTTGAAATTGTAGTAACTCCTCCACCATTTCAAACGGTGATTCGACATTTTAGTTTGTAGAGTGTGCGATCATACTGATCAATAGTAGTCAATTGTAAAGGTACTTTTGTAGATGAGGAGATCCTGATAAGTACGACATAGCCTTATACTTATCTAATTCTTATTTTGTACTAGTTCGATGATATCTCACAGAAATAGGATAGGCAGGCAAGTGATTATATTCTTTAGGCCTATTTTGCTGAAAGTTGAATTTCTATATAAAAAAGAAAGTACTTGAACTTTCATTTACTACATTAGCTATTACATTTGAAGTGTTAAGATTATAACGCTATATTTTATAGAGAATGAGCATTTAGGATAGCCATTTCCTTTTCAAATGAGGAAGGATACTTAAAAAACATCTGCGAAACGCCTTGCAATGACAAACATTGATAAGCCAGCCGTGATTTCAATGGCCACGTGTACACATAAATTGACATAGCATTCAAAGTCTCTACTCGGATAACATTATGCCTGTCTCCTAATCCACTATTTGTTCCTTCTAAAGGCACTGTCCCATACTACCTCTTAACGATCGCGTCTGCCTCCGTCTAAATATTTATGGCAAATTTAAAATAAAACTTGTGGTCATGAACTAGTGCCGTCTGTCACCGTCTAGATACGTCTGTAAACCAGCTGAAGAACGAATTTAAAAAGTCCAATAAACGTACGCGTTCGTTTCTCAGACGAAATTGTTAAACGGTAGTATGGGACAGGGCCTTAAGCTTCGCATCGGTTAATAAATTGCCGTTTAGACAGGTGTTCACGTCGATTGGGGAAGCTTGTCAACGTAGTCGATAGTCTAGATTCTGGACTCTTTTTATGCAGTTTTTTATATTCCCCGAAACAGCTGCTAAACTCAATGTACGCGTCAAGTCGAGTGATGGCGCGATCCCGAGAACCTCAGAGAACCTGTCCACCCGGAGAAAAAAGAGTCCAGACCGATTGCTCTCTGCTGACGACAGAGGTCAAAGGTTCACGCTCACGTCTCATAAATATTCATAAATCGCTGTCAATCAATCGGTGTTTGCATGCGGCGAGCTTAGCGCACGTGGAAATGCCAGCCAGCTGATCGCGGTCGACCGTTTCTTTCGAAGAACGGACAGCTAGCTGGGTGGACGAGTTCAATTCATCAATTTTCATTCAACTCTCTGCAAATCTGCTCTTGCAAGAAACAAGGTGGTGAAATAGGAAAGAACTTGCATTTTCGCATGACATTTAAAGCTACATGTTACTACATCTCAGAATGGAGGACACAGGCCTAGATCTAGGCCTAGTCGAGCGACATGCAAAATGGCATCTCCTGTGGCTGTGTGTTGGTGCATGATAATTGTGTAAGACTCAACTGGTAACTTGTACTTGCAAGACTTGTTTTTGAAAAGCGAAAACGCGAACAGGAAGATAGGAAAGGTAAAATGGAGAACCTGAGCGGGTTGGGATTACTATTATTTTGACCGAGATAACAAAGATGTGTCTCGTCGTAATATGTTGTTACTTTTTAAAAATGGAAACTTTTATAGAATTTTTGAAAAGTGATGAAAAATAAAGGTAATTACAACTCGCATACATGCCCTCCTCCTAAACTCGTGTTTATGAGAGTTGAGAAAATGGACAAACGTTGATTAGTTCAGTTCAGTTCAAGCGTGTTTATTTCTCATGTATCATATATACATATCAAACAAAGAGAAAGTACAATATAAGAAAAATGATATACAAAAAATTGAAACAAGTTGGCAATACATATACAAAATCTATAGCATGATGATACAGGGAATAGAAAACATGAGAATGAGGAACTAAAAAAAAAGCAAAGCTTGTAAAACATTAGTTCCTCGGTGATCAAATACAATTTGCAAGTTATAAAGTCGGAATGAATTTGTATAATTATACCATATTATGGAGTATTATACATTGCCTTGTAGAAAAAATGAGAACCCCACCCCCATCAAATTAGAGAAAAAGAAGGCTATAAGAAGAGAGTGATAAATGTGAAAGAAGGAAGAGAGAAGGAACATAAGAAGAAGAAAGGAGCAGAAAAAGACATAGATGTGAATAGAGCGTTCCACGTGTCAGACATTTCAAGCTAAATAGCGGCTATGTAAGAGAAAAGAAAAAAAGAAGAAAGAATTAGATGTACGATTGTAAAATTAATTGCTTTAACTGTTTTTTGAACGGGGACAGCCTAGGAATCAATTTGAGAGATGGGTGAAGCTCATTCCAGTACTTAGGTCCAGTGAAGTTTACAGTTTTTGGGGGCAAGGGATGTCCTTGAGAATGGAGAATGATTCTGATTTGATTGTCGTGTGGGATATGAGTGTATTTCATAATTCCTTGTGAAAATAGGGGTGAGCAGCGCGTTTTGTGACGATTGAAACATGAATATTCCTAAGTGCCAATAATTATAGAGATTTTCCATTTTGAATATTTTGTTGTTGAAAACTAAGATGTCGATGTGAGAACGAAAGTGAACATTATGTATCATTCTCAGGATTCGTTTTTGTAAAATAAGTATTCTATTACTGAAAATCTTGGAGGAGTTGCCCCACGCTAAGATTCCATATGTACAATAGGGATAAATAAGTGTCATATAAGCGACAATAAAATCTGAAATGAAAACATATGCTTTAATTTGTTAATAACGCCAATATTTCTTGATATATACTAATCTATAATAGATATGGAATTTCCAAGAGAGTTTATCATCAATAAAGATGCAAAGAAACTTACTACATTGAATCCGTTGAAGATTATTTTCATTAATATGTACAGGGCCTGGGAGAGAGTCAATAGAATTACTAAATATCATGACTTTGTAATGTGTTTTGTTGATACTTAAGGATAACTTGTTTGCTCTTATATCCAGGCTTGTACATAAACTAATTCGGAATTGATTTTATTCAGGAAAATTTGAGGATTACGTTCGGAGAGGAAAATATTAGAGTCACCAGCAAATAATGTAAATGATAAGATATCAGAAGATTTTTTGAATTAATTGAGGTATAAAATAAAAAGGAGCGGACCAAAAAGGGAACCCTGCTGAACATTGCATCTAATAGTTTGAGTTGAAGATGTTGTGTTGTTTATATATTATGTAAATTGCCTTCTTTCGGTCAGGTAGCTCCTGAACCACTCCAAGGCCCTCCCTCTAATACCATAGTATGAAAGTTTATACAACAGAATTTCGTGATCGATAGTGTCGAAGGCCTTGGAGAAGTACAAGAACAAACCTACTGTACAACCATGCGAATGGCAATGGCACGAATTATTTGATCAATAAGAATTATCATAGCATGGTCTATAGCATTTTTTTGCGAAAAAAAAAATTGATTATCTGATAGTATTTTACAACTAGATAAAAAATTAATCAGATGAGAATAAACAAGTTTTTCTAAGATTTTAAAAAATGAAGTTAACAAGGAAATCGGTCTGTAATTTCCTCGATCGAGTGGGTCACCTTTATTAAAAATTGGAATTACTTTTGCTATTTTCATTTTAAGAGGGACTGTTCGCGGTATGTAATGATAGATTGAATATTTATTATGTGTAAGTGGGACAATCATTTCAGTCATGTTTCAAGAGAGAATTAGTAATGCCATCATATCCAGCAGCTTTTTTATCCTGTAAGTTGTTAGTAATATCAGTAATTTCTTCTGGCTATATAGGTGTTAGAAATAAAGATTGTGTATGAGGTTGGTCTAGACTTGAGTAAAAGGGTCGATTTGATGGGGGTATGTCTTTGGGCAAGGTTGGGTCCGATATTAACAAAAAAAAATCATTAATGCTTTCGGCTATTCCATCTGGGTTTTGCAAACAAGCATCATGAACCTTGACTTCAGAAATATGAGTTTTAGAGCTTTTCCAGTTGAGTGCATTATTAATCAATTTTCATATATGTTTGCTGTCATTTTTGTGTTGTTCAAATTGTTTGAAAAAATACTCCTTTTTGGCATTACGCAAGACAGAAGTCAAAGTATTCTTGTAACACTTGTATTTTCTTTCACGTGTCTCAGTAGGTTTAGATTTACATGTATATCTGAAAAATAAACGATTTTTCCTATTTATTGAGGGTAAAAGTGATTTGGAAGTCCAAGGGTAGCGCGGGATCTTTTTATAATCAGACTTTCGATTAAAATTTTTCAAAGGAATATCTCTATCAAAGCAATTTGTGAAGTGATCAAGGAATACATCAAAAGCCACGATGGCATCATTATTATTAAGGACACCTTGCCAATCAACTGTTCCTAAACTACGTTTTAGTTTGTCCATGTTTGACTTATTCATTTTACGATAAGTACTAATAGAATTATTCTTTGGTTTGCAAGTTGTAATTATAGGTAGGAACGAATAAATATTGGAAAATGGTCACTTCAGTCTGAGATGATGCCAGAATTAGCGAACTTCGGAGAATTGGAAAGAAATGTTGTCAATAAGTGAGACCGACGAATTTGTTATTCTGGTTGACTTATTGATTAGAGGTATAAATGACTGTGACAACGTAATATCAAGAAATTCCTGACTGAAGACATCCAGTTCTGAGCGCAAGAGATTAATATTAAAATCGCCCATTATAGGAAGCAATGTTTGGAGTTAAGATGATTCGATGAGACTATTGACTGTATAGCTGCAAAAAAAAATTACATGATTAGAATGTGGAGGTCGATATACAACTCCAACAATAATATTTCTACTGTTGGGTACATGTATTTCAATAAGAATAGTTTCAACAGCTTGTGACATAAAACACAATTCATGTAATAATCTATAACTTAGTTTTTACGAAATATATAAAGCTACACCACCGCCACGCTTTTCAGCTCTAGACTTTGTTTCAAGGGTAAAACCATCAAGAGAATAAGAAGAAACGAACTCGTCACGTAACAATGTCTCAGACAATCCCACTACTCAGCACGGAATATTCAAAGATTTTGTTTAAGCTTCTTATGTTGAAACGTAGTAAGGAAAAGTTTTTTTTTCGAAATGAGACTGGGAATCAGTTATATATTCAGATGATTAAGACATGTAATTCGTTTTATTTAAATTTGAATTTTAACATAATAACAGATTGAAATGAAAGAACAAGATAGAGAGAGAAAGGGGAGATAGAGAGAGAGAGAAAGAGAGAGAGGGGGAAAAAGAAAGAGAAAATTACCAAAGGAGGGGAGGGGCAGTCTATGTAAAATAATGTCCATGATAATTGATTTTAGACCGAAGTCAAACTTAAATAAGACAAAGTCTTAGTTGTTGTTTGGTGGAGGGGAAGTTAACGGAATAGACTAAAGAAAAAAGAAATACACAGGCAGTGACTAACATATAAAACAATAAATCCTACATGTAGATCGCGACGCGAATTTCCGATTACACTGTACATAGATGCTCCAAATATTGCTAAGCAAAAGAAAAAGTGATGTCGAGAACGTGGGTGGTGTACAAAAGATGCAATGCCGATATGGACGTGTATGCGTGTATTATTATGTGCAGTATATACTGCGTAGGCTGGGTATTGTGTATGTACAAGTCTATGTTAGTTTATGGTGCGCAGACCTAATAGTGCCTCTCAGGTCTTATTGTTAGCATATATTCATCATGTTTCACACTCATTATACATTTAATCATGTTCTAAAAATATTTTTATGCAAGATACTCCTTCATAACGGAAAACATAAAATTTTCATCGTAACATCATGCGAGATTTCCCATTCGCTAATTAAAGCGTTTTTAAGCAAAGACTAGCGTATAGCGGAGGAGGCGAGGCCAATTTAATTGCGCTCCCTCAAAATTCTGAGGGAAAGTCGTTAGCTGACAGCAATCGGTCTGGACTCTTTTTTTCTCCGGGCGGACAGGTTCACGGGATCGCGCCATCACTCGACTTGACGTGTACAGTGAGTTTGGCAGCTGTTTCGGGGAATATAAAAACTTCATAAAAAAGAGTCCAGAATCGACTGCCCCTGTTGAAATAGAAACCTTTCATATTTCATCAAATTTCAGCCGACCGTACGTCGACGGGAACCGAGTTAGGACTGTTCTCTATGATCCGTGAGCGCACACATCAGCACCACCATGTATGTACACAAATAAAGTGCACGTACGGAAACACAGCCTGGGAAGGTGAATTCGTGGGCAAAGTGAATTCGTGGGGATACCACATCAGCGCGCGCGCACGCATGCTCGGGAATTATTAACAGTTTAAAACGACCAGCAGCTGGTCTAGAACCGAGTTAGCAGTGAACGCAATGACATCATGAATGGGCGGCCGAGCCAGCACCAAGTGTTTCGCTCTCACCTATTCAAGCCTAATGTTCCCACTAAGAACGCTAATGGTTGCGAGCAGTGGCAACCGAAAACAGCTGCAGCCATCGGCGTATTTATTTGCCTCTCCTCCATCCTTTTGTGACAACCGTACACTGTGTTTGCCCTGGGTACAGTGCGAAGTCTACTTCATTCTCCTTGCCGATGCTTTTTTTATGTGTGTGTTTTTATTGAAAATGAAACTCAACGTCATAACATATTTACAATAACATCATATCAATACAATATATGTATATATGCACAACATGGTACAACACAGGACAACACAACACAAAACAACAACAACACAAAGACAATGCCTCATTTTAGTCAAGGCTCACCCTGACATGCATCAAAGTATACCATGTGAGAAAAAAAAAAGATGCACTCGCCAAGGCGAGGCTCCACTGAAATACAATAATATTAACAATATAGAATAACATAATTGACAATAAGTAATCTATTTAGCGCCAGGAGACCAAAACTCTACTAAAAGAGAGGGACATTTCCTAAAGTGGGAGCTCAATTTACCTTTTTTTTTCTATCTCTGCTATGCTTTATTGAATTTTCTGTTTCATTTTTACAAAAGAAAGGAAACCAAAGAAAGGTAATTCTACCTCCTGAAATACAGCGAATTATAGAATTTGAGGCACAGCAATAAAAAGTTAATACATACATCATGCCTGCCACCTAAATCAATACCAAATAAAAGAGCAAACTCAGAGTACACTGTTGTCTCCTTTCTCCTTGGAGATTATCCATATAATATCCAAGCATTTTCCACATTGGAGCAACTACTGTACATTTACAGAATATATGAATCAGGGTTTCAGGAACAGGAAGCTCCTGACAGAAGTAACACAAAGGACTATCCCGTTTTCCAAGTTTATATGAAAATGAGTTTAGGGCTACGGCATGATGAAAGATTTTCAAGTATAAGGACCTTAACTGAGTTTCTATATAATAACGCATTTAAAAATATTGTTTGTGGTATAACAGACCATTCAGTTTCATCTCTGTCCAAACTTAGCCACTGTTCCCACTTATTTCCAACCTTGGCCTGTAATGATTTATTTTTTTGTTTCGTAGTACATGATAACATCAGGCAATTTAAACTTCCTTATAAAACCATAATCAGCATGGCTAACCTTCGATTCCCCAGGCATAAAAAGAGGTTATTGTTTGCTCTTTCCTTTATTAAAGGTTGAACAACATTCGCTTAAGGTATCATGACAAGGGCACTATTGTTCATGTCATTCCGTCAGCAGTTAGTCATTCAATTCAATTCATATAACGCCAACGTCACTACATTAGTTCACCAACATTGGGCTATCTCAGGAAAACAAATTTAGCAGTAGACTTTCAAATTCAAAACACGTCCGAAACACGTGAATTAGTAGCAATGTTGTATCCGAGGCCGGCTCAGCCGAGACCGAGACCACTAAAAAATATACATTAATTTTTTGCGTGTGTTTAAATTTCACCTGTTTAATTTGCTTTGACCACTTTGGGGTCTTTATCTGGACCTTTTGATTGTTCACTAAAGTATTTGAGCCATGTATATTTCTGGATCCTCCCCCTTATTTCTTTTTGTTTTGTTTTGTTTCGTTTTTTTGTGGAAAACTAAATCCTTTGAATAAGACTTACTAAGGCTTGCAAATTAGCAAAAACAATCATAAGTCAAAACATCAAGTCATCAACAGACTAATTAAGTAAGTTAACAAGGTATGGAGGCAATTAAACCAGCTCCAGGCAGAATCATTCATGTTGGCATAATTCACGCAAGACCCAAGCAGAAGGGTTACATAGTACACAATACTAACACATACACCATACACCGCCATTCATGTAAAATACAACTTGAGCAACCGTCTAATTTAAAATTGTTTATATTTCAAAAGCTTACCAAAGTATGTATCCCAAATTTCGAACATTACATTTTTATCTTCCTTATCTTATCTCTCTTTTTTTAATGACCTGAGCGAGGAAATCAAGCGGCGTTTTCTTCCCGATCCTCGAGAGTTCCTAAATGATATTCGGGCTGGCGGAATGAGCAAAAAAAAAAAAAAAAAAAAAAAAACAACAACAACAAACAAACAAAAAAAAACCACAGCACCAGAGATTTGTTACTGCCTCGCTCAAGGCCGAGGCCGAGGCCGAGGCCGAGACATCAGTCTCCGAGGCCAAGGTCGAGGCCGAAAACGCAATTTTTGGCCTCGAGACTGGCCTCGACGAAGAGGCACACCTCGAGGCATACAGCACTGATTAGTAGCTCCGCAAATCTCATAGCTGCACTCTACGACCTGAGTGCAGAACAACCTAAAAAGCCTTCTAATGACGTAATACTATTAACAGGGGTAAAAACTGGTTTCTACATAATGCAGCAATTCAAACAAATTGACAAAAGAATCAATTTCACCATTCAAAAAAACAAATAGTGTCATCACCAAATAAACTAACATTTTCCTCCACCTCGCCTATCTTAATTCCTTTAATATCAGGACTAACCCTTAATGAAATAACTAAAGTTTCGATTGCCAAAACAAACAAATAAGGTGAAATAGAGCACCCTTAAAAAATACCACCCGCTCATATGGAAGGACTTTGTTTAAATATATATATATATATGTTATGATGTAGTTCTACGTGTTGGATTATATGAACAAAAAAAAAAAAAGAAAACAAAAATCAAGGCTCCTGGATCCTTATGTTTAATAAAAGTTGGTTGAACGTAATCTTGGAGTATGAATGATGATTATCGACGGAAACTCCTCTAAGCTGAGGCAGCCACAAAAGTACCATTGTCCGAAAGCAAATTCAGCACACTGCGGCAAACCACTCTAGTAACACCGACCACTGTGTATCGGACCTACGGTGCTGTATTCTGTGCAAACATCTGGACAACTTCAATGACAGACACCTCAAAGAATTGAAAACAATCATCAGAACCAAAAGATTTGAAGGACACGGACTCAACAATGTTAGTCTTGGCTCACAAACTATACTTTTTTACCACTAAGCAAATTCGAATGAAGATTTCCTTCATTAGAATTTCTATATCATACCTTGCTCATCAACAAGTCAACTCTCCTCCGTTATCATTATGAAATAACTCGTATATTTTTAATCAATGTGATGATATTTTGCCTTTCCACTTCTTATATCGGAGTGGATCCACGTAATATCTTTCTAGCTTTTATGACGTCATGCCTTTGTGACATATCGTGTTTCCATGGATGCGCGGGTTTGCCTTCCCTGCTAGAGCGCCAAGGGGTAAAGCTTGAACACGTCCGCGCACCCATTGTAACGCGCTTTCATCAAATTATTATTGTTGTTGTTCATCTTTTCATTTCTGTTATCCACTTGAGAAAAGAAGAGGCTTCCGAAAATTTGTGGAAAGAATTGAATTCCGTTGGATCAAAGCATGACATTCGCCTTGATTTTGTCGAATAATTATATATATATATATATATGTCAGTTAAGCGAATTTGGAGTCGCCGAAACCACTGGCCCCTCTCCATGGTCTAGTGATTAAGGCATTGGCGTTCATAGCCAAAGGCCCGGGTTCGATTCTCGGCGGAGACATTTTTTCAACCTTTACAAAAATTTCCAAAATGGTAGGACAGCTCTGGGGAACTTTGAGTCATGCTACGCTATTATTCTCTCAATTGTCTCACATGTATTTATTTCCATGAGAGTTGCCAAAGCTGTTGTATATGTTACCTGATCACAAAATGTTAATCATTCCAACATACACATTTATCCCAAAGCATTCGCTTGGATACAGTTGAGGTGTGCAGCAGGTGATTGTTCGAAACTCATCTGCCACCAATAAAGGAATTAATTGGTGAGGGTTGAAGATTTGTCAATCTGTCCGTTAAGCGAATTTGGAGTCGCCGAAACCACTGGCCCGTCTCCGTGGTCTAGTGGTTAAGGCGGGTTGAAGATTTGTCAGTCTGTCCGTTAAGCGAATTTGGAGTCTCCGAAACCACTGGCCCGTCTCCGTGGTCTAGTGGTTAAGACATTGGCGTTCAAAGCCAAAGGCCCGGGTTCAACCTTTGCAAAAATTTCCAAAATGGTAGGACAGCTCTGGGGAACTTTGAGTCATGCTACGCTATTATTCTCTCAATCATTTCATATATATGTGTATATATGTATATATATATATATATATATATATATATATATATATATATATATTTATATGTGTATATATATATATATATATATATATATATATATATATATATATGGGTATATATATATATATATATATATACACGACACAACTTAATCTGGGATTATAAAAGGTTTTTATAATATCAGTAAAATTCAGACTGTTCTAAAGACTCAAAGAAAAAAATGCATGCTAGATCCTATCAAAGGTTTTTTTTTTCCAAATGCAGTAAAACTATTGAACCAGGGACATTTATAGCATCGGTATGTTCAATGAGGTCTATAATAGTGCGAACATTTTCACTAATATTACGACCACCTAAAATCCCTGTTGATCTGAATGAATTAAATGATCAGTTCCCTTTTTTAGACAATGACTCATTACTTTAGCAACTTATTTATAATCTAAATTTTGATTTGTTTTGATTTGATTTAATTTGATGTTCATTTACTTCATTTACTTCCATATACATATTACAAATTAACAAATTTTCAACATGTATAGGCACATAAAATTATACATAGAAAAGGGAATCGTCATATTTCATTTACTTCCATATACATATTACAAATTAACAAATTTTCAACATTTATAGGCACATAAAATTATACATAGAAAAGGGAATCGTCATATGCAAATATTGTATAGTGTAAAGCAGAAGGCCAACAATGGAAAAAATAAATATAAAAGAGAGAGAGAGAGAGAGAGAGAAATGCATTCAGATAAGAATGGAGAAGGGTAATAAAAATAAATTATGTTATGCAGGGCCCGTTGGAAGATTAGCTGATAGCTAATGTGGTTACTCTGGGTAAATAAGGGCTATTGTTATTATTACCGTTATTATTACTATTATCATTATTATTATTATTATTATTATTATCAATATCATTATCATAATTATTATTATTGTTGTTGTTGTTGTTGTTCTTACTATTATTATTATTATTATTATTATTATTATTATTATTATTATTATCAATATCATTATCATAAATATTATTATTGTTGTTGTTGTTGTTCTTACTATTATTATTATTATTATTATTATTATTATTATTATTATTATTAGGTGGAACAAACAAAATTCCAAGCTGCTATAGAAAGGGTGTTTACCACCCCCATCAGCAGTGCATGAGAGAAGATAATCGTTTAAGCGTTTCTTTAAAATGAACTTCGTTGGGCTTGAACGTATGTCAGTGGGTAGTGAATTCCAAATATCATGTCCAGTGTGCCTTATAGATCTATGAGCCAGGGCGGTTTGGGGATAGTTCTGATGCACATTTTTATTTAGTGGAAGTTCGGGTAAGGTATTTATGTATGGACGAGTTTTTTTGAAACATGCTATTAAAGGTCACTGGAAGTTCTGAAGAGTGGAATCTATACGTAAATATGGCAATTTGGTATGAGTGCAGTTCAAAGATTGGAAATCAAGGCCGTACGCAGGATTTTTTTTTTTTTGCTAGGGGGCACGAATATGTTCAATATTTGAGGGAAAACGCAAGCGAGGGACCGAGTGGAAGCTTTTGCATTTTTAGAATTGAAATTGAACGATCTAGTGAACATTTTTGGTGGAATTAGGGGAAATTCTCAATAAAAAGGTAAAGAAAACAAATAGAAAATACGTGAGGTTTCGAAAATTTCAAGGGGCAACTGCCCCCCCCCCCTCCCCTTTGTGCGTACGGCCAAGTCGGAAGCATATGCAGTCTATAGACTTAGACTTAGACTTATGGGCTCCCGCGTCGTCCGACGCATGAGGCTGTCAGTTTCCTCCAGCTAGATCCGTCTTTGGCCAGTCTATCAAGGTCTTTCCAGTCTGCAAGGTAGCCTTTGAGGTCTTGCTGAATTGTCAATCGCCAGTTCATCTTGGGTCTGCCCCTACGTCTCCTCTCTTGGGGGTTCCACCAGAGAACCTGATTGGCAACGCGAGTACATGGAAGTCTTGCACCATGACCTAACCATTTAAAGTGCCTTTTGCAGACCTCATCGGATACTGGGGGTTGTTTTGTCCTTTCCCTGACTTCTTTGTTAGTTATGAAGTCATTCCATTTAATACGAAGTATTCTACGGAGGTAAAAACAGTTATTCCAATTACTCAATGAATGTGAACTGGATGTGGACTTTCATGGCTATGATATGAATTTGAAACTCAATCTTTGTTTCTTGTATAAATGTTTATGAATAGGGACTCATTTTCAAGATAGGGTACCTAAACAATAAAATGATTTGTAAATTCTTAAGTAATCGTGTTTTTCAAGTGTGATTTGGGGATGATTTTTTTTTTAATCTCTTACAGTACTCATAATTCTCTAATACCTTGATTTACATTTGTATCATGTGCCCATTCTGTTGTCTTAATTACAAACCTGTATGTATTCTGAGACTATTACACAATGGCCCTTTAATTCATATTTCTGAAATCTATGTTTCATGCCGAGATACCCCTGCGCACAAACACCCTTATTACAAGTACACTACTCAACATGCTCAAGATCTTCAATACACTATCACTAACATCCAAATTACAAGTTTCCCATTGGCCATTCAACAACCCTCACGGTCAAATCATCAACATGAAATGGCGATTAGGCGATTAGCAACCTGCTATCCTCCCATCCACAATGGAAACTCTGAATTGTTTTTTTTTTTTTTTTTTTTTTTAACAATGGCTCTTCTCGAATGAAAGGAAAATCGGCACGAGTTTATGAATGGGCATGGCGCCTATTCTACGAAACGCAGTCGGTGTAAGGTTTTCTCTTCATCGAACTTGTATTTTGCCGGAAAAGTAGCAAATTTTGAAAATGACATTGCCTCACGAAATGAGCCCTAACATCTGAACGCGTGAACCAAAATGGGTGATCTTGGTGTCATGTTATTGGAAAAATAATTTTCTTTTGTTGTCATTTATCTCGCTTCAATTCAAGATTTCAGGGGTTCCGTTCTTTCTGGGCCATCCTGTATATACATATATATATATATATATATATATATATATATATATATATATATATATACTCCGCAGCGCGACAAGTGTCTTGTTTGTGACCTTCATGACTGGTATCTCTCTCTCTCTCTCTCTCTCTCTCTCTCTATCTCTCGAACAGAGATTGTGAAAGGGGTATATAACAGATTTCGTGCTTATCTGGTGGAAACCTTGGCAGTGAAGGTTTCGGAGCTGTCAAGAGTTAGCCAGCGATAACAGTGTTTGAAGAGAGGGAGAGTAATTAATCAACGACAGGGATAGAGAGCCAACCACCACATGAATGGCCTCGTTATACAAGTCTGTCTTTCTAGCCATTTATTATTCTTTCTCCGCTATTTCACCTCTCTACCTTGCAAGACATTCTAAATCTATCCTTGTGAATGTGTTTGAGTAATTCATCAGAATAAACTTCTTAACTGTAATTTCTGCCTGATGAGTGTTATTTCTCCCTGACTCTCGGCCATCCTTCAATTGACAACAAACTTCAACATATAACGGGACTTATTTTGGGACTTTCACAGAATAAGGTTTATATTCTACCCATTGTTGACAAATGCAAGTCATCATTACAATACACACATTTTAATGCTAACAATATTTTCAAAAGTGAAAGTAAGTATTATCAAGACAGAGAAAAAAAAATTACTCTGAAAATTAAGAGAAAATAGTTACTTTATAGTTAGAAGTAAATGTCAAATAATATGAACCAAATACAACAATGATTCAAACAATCAATATGCTTATAATACATTCAGCTGAAATAATGGATGTTTAAAGAAAAAAAAAACAGGGAAAACAGGAGTATAAATGCTGATTAAAAGTGAAAAAAAATAATCCCATGACTGAAGATATGTCTATACATGCAGGTCCCTCCGAATCTGATTTATTGTGTTATCAAGTGAGTGTTTCTTATCATGCTTATGGGGGCATTGTTCTTCTTTCAAGAAAACAGTTTAAGAATCCCCTCATAAACTATCAATCGAAGGGTTAGAAAAGAGAATAATGAAAATGAATTATCAAAGTCCGCGTTATGATTAATTTTGGGGATTGGTAATGCACCTTTTATCAGATTTACTTAATCATTATACGTTCCTTTGCCAAATATTTTTGCCCACAATGTTTACAAGGCATATCATATTACAGTGTATCTTCTTTAACAGTAAATATCACGAGCAGCGCAAGAGTATTTTGATGGGGGGGGGGGGAGGGGGATGACACGTTAAGAATATGTAAATGAACAAATAGGGCTGTTATATACATTAGTTGTATGATCCTGCCCTCTTTTTCCCCATACGGCTTCTACATTGTGCTTCTTATTTTTATGTTTATCACTAAAAAGTGATAGGGCGGCCGCACCCTCCATCCCCCCCCCCCCACCATAGCGCCGCCCATGTGGGTATTACCCATTACGTGCTAGACAGATCCCAGTGTCTGAATGTCTGTTTCACTTTAATGATCCTTCCTATCCCTCTCAATCGTCTTCCATTTGTCCTTGTAATTGTCTCACCTTTTCGCCCCTTCCCTCTCTCTCTCCCCTTCCCCCTTTGTCTCTCTCTCTCTCTCTCTCTCTCCTTCTCTCATTCTCTCTCCGTTTTCTTAATCCTACTTTCTTGCGCTTTTTTTTTCTCTCTTTCTCTCTCCCTTACTCTTTCTCATTCTAATTTTCCCCCTCTCTATTTTTTACTTTTCTCTCTCTCTCTCTCTCTCTTTCTCAGTCATTTCCACTCACAGAGAAAAGAAGTACTTTAGTCTCTGAGCATTCAAGACATCAACATGGATGCAATATGGATATGATACGTATACGTTATTGGCATCATTCCCTTGCGAAAAGTGTATAAAGACTCTGTTCACAGGTTGGGGAGAAATATGAAAGAGTATCATTATTTCGTTAACTGATTATACCCCCATCCCCGAATATGGCGATTTCTTTCCTTTGGTCTTATGTTTTCTCCATTGTTTCAGACATGACCCGGTCAGGATATCTACTGCTCTCAGAACAGAAAAGGGATAAGCTATTTTATCTGATAACCTCGTTTAAATTTAAGAAGACAATTTATCGCTGTCCCCTCCCCTCACTCCCTCACTCCCTCTCTTTCTCCTCCTCATCCTTACCGTGTACTCTGATTTGATTTCCCACCGCAAGGTGGCGCTGTGAGATAATGATGAAAAGCACTGGTTGACTGAAAGAAAAGATATACTCTGACAATTAGCTGTCAAGCTTAATATGAAAGCAAATTCACCGTGTTTTGCAAGTAAACAACTTTTAAAACGCCTTTACTTTTCTCGCTCTCTCTCTCTCTTTTTCTCTGTCATTCCCACTCACGGAGAAAATAAATACTTTAGTCTCTGAGCATTCAAGATATCAACATTCATGCAATATGGATATGATTCTTGTTAAACTCCTGATCGGACTGGTTCACCCATGTTAAAAAGGCCCCTTTTAAAGAATATACACCCGTACAAGTTTACTGCCTAGATAAGAGGACAAGGTAAACTGCAGACTATTCAAAGAAAATTAATCTAAAGCTTTTAAGATTAAAATGATAAGGCTTTTCAAATATCAAAGGAGAATTCCTTTATTATAGACCTGATCAAAAGAAAGATTCAAAAAAAAAAAAAAATGAAAAAAGAGCTACTTTTGAAGTGGCATAGCAAGACCTACCAATTAGTTTTTCGATTCAACGAAGTCTGAAAAGTTAATACTCACAGCGCTCAACAGAAATTCAATCCTTCTTTAAAGTTTTTATCATATTTAAGTTAAGTTAAGGGGAAAATTAAGGAGAAAACATATGAAAACTTAGGTAATAAACAATAGCGAATATATCTGTAATTACCTACTTTGGTACCGTCATTATGCATTTAGAAAAAAAAAAGAAAAACAAAAAATCTGCCTTGTTGAGCATTTGGATATACATCGCATACATTCTCTCCCTTGCTTTGTCGAATACAAAGCACATTCCAGAGAGAAAAAAAGAGATACCTGAAGTTAAGTTTAACTTCTGAAAACATTTTCTGTTGCTTCGGACTACACGCATCACGCGCTTCCTAACTTATTGGACTGAAAAACTTCCCTGACCATAATTACTGACATTCGAATGAAAACGTTAAAAAGATCCCCCTCATCAAAGTAAAGGTCGCATTACTTGATGGAAGCTTATGGAAATACCTTATGGAAATAAATTTCAGTATATTCACCACACTGCGATAAGGTAATGCTTAGAGGGAAACCCCGCTGTATGTGGTCCACTTTCACACCCCCACTCACTGATATCGGGAGGAGAGAGCTGAGGTTTACAGCGATTCAGTTGCTTTTCGCCTTCCAGACACAGGTGACGCCAAACCAAATAATTAAACAATAATTAACACATGTATTATATTTTGCTGGATAATGATTGTGGGGCGCATCTTCCTTGACAACGTCTTGACAACGGCCCGCAGAAATCCCTCTTCTCTTGGTGTGGTTATTTCTCCGCTCTTTTCTGTATACGTTATTGGAATTATTTCCTTGCGAAAAGTGTATACGGACCCTGTAAACAGGTCGCAAAAAATATGAAAGCGTATCATTATTTCGTTCATTGATTATACCTCCATCTCCCAATATAGCGATTTATTTCCTTTGGTCTTATGTCTTCTCCATTATTTCAGACATGACCCGGTCAGGATATCTACTGCTCTCAGAACAGAAAAGGGACAAGTGCTTTTATCTGATAACCTCATTTAAATTTAAGAAGACAATTTGTCGTTGTCCCCTCCGCTCACTCCCCCTTTTTCTCTTCATCATCCTTTCCTTGCGATCTGATGTGATTTCCCATCACAAGGTGGCGCTGTGAGATAATGGTGAAAACACTGGTTGACTGAAAGAAAAGATAATACTCTGACAATTAGCTGTCAAGCATAATATGAAAGAAAATTCACCGTGTTCTGCAAGTAAACAACTTTTTTAACTTTAAAAACGCTTTGTTAAATATTAATAACTATAATAATAATAATAATGATAATAATAATAATAATAATAATAATAATAATAATAATAATAATAATGATGATGAGGATGATGATAATAATAATACTAATTTTGTGCACGAATCTGCCAAAGGCACCCTAAGCGCACTAAATTATTTAACAAGGACAATGGTTAGGGTAATCAAGGACAATATTACAAATCTAAACTACATATTACGCATATCATAATAGAGATCAACTGTTGTGGTAGCATATAATATAGGTTTTCCCGGTCAATTTCATGATTTTGTCATTCAAGTTCATATTCCGAGCATTCAATTTCCCGCATTTCACGCTCGCAGCTCTGAAGCGGCTATCAAATTCAAATTGGGTCATTCAGATTCACTATCCGAGCAATCAGTTGTTCATTTGGGTCATTCAAATTTAAAGTAAGAGCATGCTCTTTGATAAATGGTCAATCAAATTCATTTCAAGCCGGCGACCGAATCTCCTTGGTCATTCATGTTCGTGAAAAGGCAACCAAGTTCCAAATAAGTGCATTCAATTTAAAAGATTCATTGCATTTAGTTAGCTTGGGGTCAACGTGGGTGTTTTTTTTCACTTAGTTTTGAATAAATTGGGCTTCTTTAGCAATATATTTGCCATAAGGTTATCATGCTTAAGTCCAATATTTTAGTTTTATGCCATAAATGCTTCCATTGAAACTGGTAACATGGAGATTATAAACATTTCATATTGCTGTTTATTTACGCTTCCATATGAGAGATTTTGGGATCATGTTGTTTGTTGGTTTTTTAATTGACGCTAAGTGGTTAGTGTTGTGATTTTTTTTTATTGGTGGCGTCATCAAGGAGTGTAATTAGAAATTATGTCGTTATGCTGTTAAATTGTTGAAGTTGGTAAACATGAACATATAAGGGCATGATATCATACATTTGTAAATATACAAAGATAGGAAGAAAACTTCAATGAGAGTCATAGTCATGATAGTGTTGAGTTTCAAATTCTCGACCTTTGATTAGATCATCTTCAGAAACTGAGGTAAACTCAACATGTTGATGCCTTCTTATCTAATTGTATCAGAAATTGGTACAAAAACAGTAATTTCTTGCTCAGTTTTACCTCAGCTCCTGAAGATGATCTAAATACAGGTCGAAAATTTGAAACTCAACACTATAACTCTCATCGGAGTTTTCTTCCTATCTTTGTATATTCATATCATCCATGTAATCATGGATATCATTGTAAGTAGATACAAACTCAGAACAATATAGAACCCTTAAAACAAGAATCAGCATACTAGAAGCCTACGGAAATGGGGTATGTTTTTCTTGTGTGTGTGTGTGTGTGTGTGTGTGTGTGTTAGGGATGAGGGATGTGCGGGTAGATTGTGTACATTCTAAAAAGGGAATGGTCAAAATAACCAATGTGTTGGCAAATTTGTGTCTGACCAAAAAAATAGTCAAAATCAACCAAAATTTTGGTACATTAATGTTCAACAAATAATTGGGTAATTATGACCATCATATTGGTCAGTCTTCACCAAAATCTCCCCCTCATAACCCTCTTTTTATCTTCTCCACTAAATTGAGTGCACGAAGTAGGAAATTGATCGCCTGAAAATGAAATTGAACGCCCAAAACAGCGTCATCGTGACTACGAGGTGAATTTGAATGCGCAAGTAGGAAATACAATGCTCGCATTTGGAAATTGAACGCTCATGCGTGATTTTGATTTACGGAAAGGAAATAAGAGCGTCCATAAATGAAATTGATCGATCGGATTCGGAATTTGAAAGCCCGAATATCTGCACGGGGCGTGCGTTGCGTGAAATTGGATGCATGTTCATGAATTGGAATGAAAAAAAGTATGAAATTGACCGGGAAAACCTATAATAATAATTAGCCTTAGGTGGAAAATCAATTATATGCTTTCTTCATGAGAAATGTCTTTAAGTTCTTCTGGAAGAAGTATATATTGAAAGCAAACTCTCCGTGGTGCATAATATCCCAAATGTAACGAATTTTCTACCTGAAAGGGATATTTATTTCAAAATAATGTTCAGAGAGTACTACAAGTGTGTTCTCTATATCGCATGCTGTAATTTAAACGTTTTTATGCCCAAGTTATTATGCCAAAATGCAAAACTACAGGTTTCCTCGCTGCCTTGATCTTTTATTTGTAGGAGTATAATTGTATAGGAAGATTAGAATAAATTTAGAACAAAGATTTCATTCCTTGACATCGATTCCTTGACCATTTGTTGAAAACTTTCTATCTTGGTAAGCGTATTTGTCATCCAATGATTTGAAAAGACAATTTGTCATAGTCCCCTCCCCTCTGTCCCTCTCTTTCTCCACTTTATCCTCTTCGTCGACATAGTCGTAAGCCATTATCCTGGTTTCTCATCGCAAGGTGGTGCTTTGAGATAAAGCTGAAAAGTACAGGTTGATACAGTATTTAGGATATTTCCTAATGCTGAACATATATACAATTTATTATGTAAGTTGCAAAGTGTTTGCAATATTTGTACAATTGTTCAATTAAAAAAAAAAAGATTTGTAATTCATCAAAGATGTTATAATCTTATCCGAAAAAAGGGATTATTTTCTTTTAAGATATGTTCAGGGAGTATGGCACTTCTGTTTGTTGCATGATGTTAATGTTAATTAGCCTTTATTGTCTTTTGTTGCTGTTTTTAGGTTTGTTGTTTTGTTTTCACATGCATTATGCCTAATTCATTATACTAAATGCAAAACTAAAGGTTGCCTCGTTGAGTTGATCTCGTATTTGTGGGAGTATAGTGGTGAGGAAAGATTGAACTGAATTTAGAAGAATAATTACATTAGAATTCCTTGACATCCATTAAATTATTCGAATTTACTAGTAAAAATATATTTCGTTCTATTATTTGAAAAGACAATTTATCGCTGTCCCCGACTCCCCTCCACTGTCTCCCTCTCTTTCTCCACTTTATCCACTTTATCCAATTGGTCGGCATGGTCGGACGCCCTTATTTTAGTTTCCTATCGCAAGGTGGCGCTTTGAGATAAACCTGAAAAGCACAGGTTGATATTTCCTAATGCTGATCTATGAGCT
>CM057162.1:25401548-25445674 GCA_029962745.1 Echinometra lucunter | reverse complement strand
AAGTATTCTCACTATTTGCACCAACATCGAGGAGAATTATATACATACACATACTCTACAGCCAACAGGCCACAACGGCAAGGTTTTCAGACACCAACCCGCCCAGTCACATTTTCTTAGCACATAGTGGGGGACTGGCTGCTTGTCCTTATCCAGAAAGATAAGAGATAAAGTTTGGAAAGGGGGCATATTGATCTCTACACATTCACCAATGGAGAGTAGTTATTCATGCCATGCGGCAGGCCTCTTCTCAGCCTGCTAAAATGCGTGCTGCACCTTGAGGTACTAACGGGAAGGATGGGGCATCCCCTAAAAACTTCAGGGACTACCGGTATGATATCAGGACTCCGAACCACTGACAGATATGGGCACCTTGTTGACAAAATATAGGTGGGGTCTTCAACTGTCGTCGTACCCAATAGCACATGGACATATGTTTTGCAGCCAACCCCCACGCTTGTATGCATTATTCAGATATTGCAATTCTTCTATTATTGTAGGTACGCACATAAATGCAGGCAGGCATCACAGACGATCGTAGGAACTCGTGACGCACAGATAAACAACCCACAAGGTAGCCTTAGTAAGGACTAATAATCACAGCGGGAAGACGACCAAAATCAGGGGAAGGGGGACCCCCGAGAGAGGAGATTAGATAATAGCAAAGGGAACGGCGAGAGAAATCTTACAATGTAGGTCCCTGGCACAAACACTTTTTTCAGAAAGGGAGAACTTTTTGCAGAAAGGAAAGATATAAAATCTGCCTACTACCGGTTGCCCACACCTCCTGATAGTTTTGAGTTAGTAGGCGTCAAATATGAAAGAATATACATCACAGGCGCAGACCCATGGAGATCTGCTGTACAACAGCATATCGCGAAACTTTTTCCACATTCATGGAGTACTGTGCACAACAGAGAAAATAAATCAACAAAACACAACAATAACAGGAAAAAGAATACAGCAAAGTCGAGACTACAACATCCTACGTTTATGACCTCCCGCATGCTGGTTCAAATAGAAATTAAGGACTGTCCTACCACAAAATCGTCCGAGCCTGAGGAGCTGTGCAATGAGTGTAGAGTGTACTACTAGAGGAATAATCAAAGGAGCTCACCACACAGCTCACATTTCTGGGCCCAGACAGGGCTCCTGTATCATGGTGGGTTGCAGTGAAGGCGAGCATTGTCTACAACACACTCCACATCGTGCAAAATATGTCATGTGAGATACGACGCAACTGCATGATTTCAGAGTTTGACACTGCTTATCTCCTTCCTAAGATTTACAACATTTTTTTTAAAAGTCTGATGAGGTTTTGGCAAATGATAATGATCGATAACATCTTTGGTCTGAGATTATTCTCGCCTCGCAGGCAGAAGGGCCCTAACACGAAATTTCGAGCCCAAAATCGATTTTCATTTTTTCACTTTATTTGATAGTGTTTTGAAAGCTCTTTCATATTATCTAATCAAGATCATCTAAAACGACGTAATGATTACGTAATCATCAATTGAAAAAGGGCCCTAGCATCTCCGCAGCAAGTTTTCTTCCCAGCAGAAGGGCCTTCGAGCACAATGCGCATGCGTAATTGGTTCATTTTGTTGTGCCGCGAAACGTCAGCGGGTGCTGCATCTCAGGTAAGCAAATAAAATGATGTTTCTTTACAGAAAATAATGAAAACATGTGGGTTTTTTGTCTACATTCCAACACAAATTTAGCCTTGCCGCTCATAAAAGAGAAAAAAATTCAAACGGTGCCACATTAAGTACAAAATCAATGATTTCCAAACATTGCTGAACTCGTCCGCTATGTTTGCCCCATTCATTTCTTTTCGTGTAACGTCTAACTGTGAGTGTTGGGACTTTTGTAGATCTATTCAAATTTGTTGTGTTCGAGGTAATCTATCCAGCCTCGAATCAGGTGAACGAGTAGGCCTAGACTCTAATACTTTTAGTGTAAGCTGAGTATACAGAGTGAGAGTTGAGCCAATCAATTATAAGTGTGGATATGTTAACGTTAGATTGAGATGTGTTAACGTTAGACTTAAAGTAGCAGTAGGCCTAACACTAGATCTAGATCTAACAAACAAGTTAATGTTATGCTAGGAGTCCACTGGGCCGGCGCCAGTTCGCGCCAGTTCGCGCCAAAGACTATGTGATTGGCGCGTAGTGGCTCGCTGTGGCGCCGAATTAATGTCCGCTCGGCATGTTGTGTGTCGCCAAGTGGAATAAACTAGGTGTCACATGGCGTGCGCCATTACATTCCAGTGGATTCCAATAGGCGGATTGTTTGCGCCATTTGGTGCCACTTGGTGGACACTTCGCGCTGATTGCTCGATGCAAGTGGCGCGACGAAAATTTTAAACATTTTGAAATTTCCTTGCCGCCAAATTCAAATTTGGCGCCGTTACGAGCCACCACGAGCCAGTTGGGAGGCAGTTTGAGCCACTGCACGCCACTAGGCACCTTATTGGCGACACTAGGCGCCACAGCAAATTGCATTGGCGCGAACTGGCGCGAACTGGCGCCGGCCCAGTGGACTCCTAGCATTACATTAGCAATAACAGCTAACGTATGATTGATGGACCCTTGTCTACGCAGCTAATATGTTTCACTTAAAATGGACAAATTTTCCTCTTTAAATTCCTCTAGGCTCTAATGACTGACCTCATTTTAATCCTCATATCTTTGGCTTGGGAGTAACTGCCGAAATTCGAAAATCTCATCAAAATGCGAACAAGAAAAATGTAATATTAACATAGAGTCTACAAGAAAAGGTGATGCTGTAAATTTGACCATAAAAAGAGGAAGGTGCCCTTGTCTGCGCACTCATTCACTTTACACGCAGCTCAGGATTTTTTTTTGGGCATGAAAGTAGCATTTTCAGGGCATGTGAATAATAGATACAGACGTCTTTCATCCGTTTGTGCTCATTTTTTCAGAGATACACATCACTAAAATTGATTGAAAGATAATTGCGTTCATTGTGTCTTTTGTGATGTTAGAATCGCGTAGTACTAACGCGTATGCACAGACTTGGGCACTGCACAGACATACGCTAGCTTGTTTTCAAAATTTCGGGATGGGGGGGGGGGGGGGGGAATCTGGCCCCATTGCCCGCCGCCATCTGTGTACGGCCATGTAGTTCTGGTCATACACTTTGGAGTCTTGTCTCTAGTCAGACTAGACTCTAACCTTGCCCGATATCTAGATTCTAACATTTTAGAGTCTAACAACAATAGAATAATCTAGGCCTTTATACTTGGGGGGGGGGGGGGGGGGTGACTGTCACAAATGGAAGTCTTCCCATCCCAGGGCTGGGCCTTGATTTGACAATTGGCAATTAAAATGTTGATCAACGGATGAAAGAAAATCTAGGGTCTAACCCGAGGCTAAGGTTCTGGGGTTAGGTTAAGGTCTATGTCTGTTGATGGGGTAGAGCACCTAAACACAAATCTTGGTCATGAAAGGAGTCTTATCCCAGGGACTAGTAATATTATGGTCAAGACAAACCCATTGTATATACATTTAGACATCATATTACTTATTATACCTACACTTATAACTATACTTATACTAGATCTAGGCATAATTTTGTTAGTCTAGAAAGTATGCTTCCAAGAATTTTCTTGAATATTAAATTTTCTTAACTACAGGCTATTTCATGGATTCACACGGGAGAACTTCTGATCCAGTAGGATAAGGATACAACTGAGAATGTGGTCCAGTTGGTCCTTTTAGAGGAGGTGTACCAACTGTTGGCTCCTGTGTACTGATGCCTTGGGGGAGGGAGAGGTGGCGTGGTACGGTACTGGTGCCTGGTGGTTGCTGGACTGGAAGAATCAAATTCCGATGAGGATAGTGATGTGCCACTTGCCAGGTTTACAGGTGAGTGGTCACACTTTAACATAGTCATACTAAGTTTCTTTTAAATATGAATTTAGTATTTCTATAATTGAAAATGGTAAAGAGATTCACATTCTAGTTCTAGATTCTTCTTTTTTGTAGTTGTTTTGCCCAATGAATAGAAAAAAACTGCTTTATTTTATCAATCTTGTCTAATGTTTTTTGCCGTGTAGTGGATCTAAATTATGAGTGTGCTTGTTTGGAAGACAAACAAATTGGGATCACCATTTTAAAGAAAATGTAATATTGCACGTATTGTCGACAGAAGCAGTAGAGAAGGATGTGGCCCCAGAGATGCGTACCAAATCTACCACAGATCAGGCCCAGCAGATGCATACCAAATCTACCACAGATCAGGCCCAGCAGATGCACAGCAAATCTACCACAGATCAGGCCCAGCAGATGCATATCACCTAACAGCACAGTACTGTAGGAGATGCAGGTAAATGCAGCTGTAGTTCTACTTCAAACAGTCTTTACCATTGACTTTGATAATATATTATTAAAAACTTCCAAATAAACATCAAAGTTGGAGAAAAGGTTTGGAGAGGAGAGAAATTGTGGACAAATAGGTTGCCTGGAGGTTCGATTTCTTTTTATTTTTTTTTTTATAATCTGTCATCCTGGTCTAGGGATTGGAATCAATAAATCTAGTATAAACACCTGCACCAGCACTCCAACTTTGCCTTGTATAATTGTCTAAATTCTCTGCAAATTCTTGTTACATTGAAAAATATTGCATGTTTTATCCACAACATGTCCACAACATTTGAACCCACAAGCTATCCTGTTCAAAAATCAGTATTGTTTCATTTTTATTTAAATGCAGCACCAAGTGAAGATGAGCGTCTGAGTACATGCGAAAACTTTCATTGCAATGAAGAGATCTTCTCTGTTTACCTCCAATGCAATGTGATGCTGTGTTATGAACACTTCATGAATGACGACCCTTGTTCACAACACAAACACTTTGCAGTAAGTTTTAGAAATTTGACATTCCCCCCCCCCCAAAAAAAAAATAAATAAAATAAAAAGCATGGCCTATCATTTGTTGTTATTCCAGTAATATGTTGCATATACTATAATGGTGATATAGTTAGGGGAAGAGAACATGAATAGAAAAGTGGCCAAGAAATTGTATTTGATTCCGGAAGAAATAGGGTTTTTAGAAATACATTTTTCACAATAAAAACCAACCGTGAAAAAGCGTGAAAGGTGTCAGGATAGGTGTGAGTCGATCAAACATTGGATAATAAAACAACAACAGCACTTAAACAGACACCAGAAACAGAATTTGCCAAATCTTGTTTCACAGACCCTCATAAATGACTCTTGTGACTTTTGAAAAGTGACATTTTTGCCTTTAATGTATGCTCACTCATCCATGACTCGACATATCAATCTCATTTTTACACGGAAGCTGGTCAATAAGTGTAAGAACATTTCTGCCAAATCATTTTCCTCAAAACCTCTTCGTTAAAAAGTTACAGCATTTTCCTTAGGGGTGAAGTTACTTTTTTGTTGTGTTTAGATGAAGCCACACAGGAAATAAGGCCAGTAGAAGAACAAAACTACACATTATACTTAATTTGTTGAAAATATATAAATTGATATAGGCCTAGATATATATGAATATGAATAATATATGCACATTGTATAAAATCATATATTGTACTGTAACATCAGTTGATGTTTCGTTGTTCCTTTAAATGATTATAACCCTGGCATGATTCTAAGGAATCAGAAAGGACATTATATTTCAGGATCAAATTGTCTTTATATTGATCTTTATATGCAAACAAGGTTTTTGGGTAACTCCAGTGAACAAGTTGTCAATCCTTGGTCCACGGGTCTGGCGCATAAAACTTACTATAATAGTAACTTTGGATTTTGATTGGCTGTTGAGTATGGCATTTTGTTCAACAGCTAATCAAAAGCCGGTTTTCGATGAAAAGTTACTATAATAGCAAAGTTACTATTATAAGTTTTATGCAACGGGCCCTATGCAGTATTATTGTACATGTATTTACCAACATTGTCACCTAAAGTGAAATCCAATCGATATAGTAACTTAAATTGTTTGCATTTAATCTGATATCCATTAATGACTTAGTAAATATTTTCGCGATAAGCAGGTAATATCTTGATGTGAATGATAGTTAAAATATTGTAAACAGTTCTTGTATTTAAAAATTAATATTAAAGAATTCTCGTTCACAAATTAAATAAACTGCTGTTCATGACTATTCATTTATTGATATTGAATGAAAGTTAATGACTTTAACTGGAATTATTATCACTCATTTTGTGACATTCATATCTACATAATGTCCATTTTTTTTAAAAATTGAAAAAAAAATGGAAGCAATGTTTATTCTAATTCAAGTACACTATAACTACTGTATGGGTCCCACAGTGTGATGGATTATAATCTGTCATTAAATATCGTGAGATTGAGAAATACTTTTTAAGATGAATATACTTGATTACATTTTGTTGACGTCTTGTCAGGATCTTTCGTAGCCTGAATGTCAACAGATAAGTTTTACAATTAAAATAAAATTCGGCATCATGATGGCAGCACTAGCACACCTAATGCCCCTCCCCCTGATGAGTGTCACATGATCAACAAAACAAAACAAATGGCAGGGAGAGAGAGAGAAAAAAAAAAGAGAAAGAAAGCTGTCGCTTGCCACCCCTTCCCACGTAGTATTCGTCAGATACACCACTCACTTGGATAACAATTAAAATTATGCTATTATTTATGAAACAATTTATTAATGTAAGTTCTGAAAAGTAACTGTGCTTTTGATATGTCATAAATAATTTTCTCAGAAAGTTAACATAGAACTGGTTTTATTGTCACTTAACATCAATGATTAGTTGATTTCCGCCATAACGAAAGGTTATAAACAAAGTTTGTTGCCGCTGTTATGATAACAATTCATCGAACAAAAAACTGAATACAAACTTCTCTTTAGTATTGTTTGTAAATAACTGCTTTAAGGCAAAGCTAGTGCCTGTCATGGGTGTTGATCCCAGGGTATATATAACCCCTCCCCCCCCCACAAAAAAAAAAGAAATGAGGTGGGGGAATTCCCTGTATTATAATCCCCCTCAGTATTTTGGATGAATTTTGATACATTTACTTAAAACCAATGATTATCAAAAACTCATGTTTTCTCTGGAAGTACCGTCGCATTCTTTAATGATTACGAGTAAGGAAATACGAAATGCCATTATTTCAATGCGAAAATATCGAAAGTCCCTGGTGTTGAAAGGGGGCTAGCCCTCCCCCCTTCCGCTTGGTCGCTAATTAACTCACTCACCGGTCACCCCCTCCCCATATCCATGAACATGGATCAACATCCCGAGGGTCTGCTATGTACACAAGGCTATGCAAGGAGCCCTTCTGTGACAGTGCACCACGCACCTCGCTTGTTCCCAGCAGAAGGGCCCAGCCGCACAGCGCCCTTCTTTGAATGCGCGACGCGCGCTCAAATACTCCCAGCAGAAGGGCCTAGTCAAACAGCGCCCTGTAAAAGAGAGTGTAGAGTAAAAAGTATCATGTATTAGTTATTCTAAATTTCCACAGTAATGAAATACATGTTTTTCTACCAAATTGCCAAATCTCAGTGACCAACATTATGAAATCCGCTTTTGGGAGGCTTTCAAACCTTAAAAACACGATTATCTCGAAAACTCTTTTTTTTTTGAGTGCGCAACTGCTAAGGCCCTTCTGCCGGCGAGGCGTTGTGTTGTTTTGTCGCATGTCGAATTCGGTGTGAGGATCGAGGCCTTAACTCCAATCCTCTTTTAAGGACCCTAAGGAAGAACAGCGATGTTATATAAACATCGCTGAAATTGGGCTTTCCGCAGATTTGTTATCTTTTGATTTGTATATTTTGTATTCATTATCTTTGTATATAATTTGTTCTTTGTATATGTTCTTTTTATTGATTCTGAAATAAAAACAAACAAACAAACATCTTTCGGCTGCTTGAATGATTGCTGTATTAAGATTCCTTCATACCTAACAGAGTATGGAGAACTTTTCAGAACATATCAGATGAAGCTGCCTTTAACTGGTACAATGGATGGATAGAATGAAGATTTTTTTCTCCAAATTTCATGGGGTTTATGGACCAGAAGTTAAGACGGACTAGCATTGAAAGCCACCATCTGACCATGACAGCTATCAAAGCAACCCAAACATTCCCAGCAATAGTAACCTTTGATCTGCCTCTGTTCATCAAGCATCTAGAATTGTGAAAGGGCAGAAGTTAGAAGTTGTTGTTCAGCTTGGTGGATTCCATCTTCTATATAAAGAGCTACCTATGTTGCATCGTTACATTGTGGTTTTGCAGAGGCCATGACAGTTATATGGACCTAATACAGTCAAATACATCCTCAGTGATGCGGCTTATCAAATACATCCTCAGTGATGCGGCTTATCAAATACATCCTCAGTGATGCTGCTTACTCAAAGACATTTGACACTTCCTGACAAATGCTGCTTTGGTCAAACACATGATGAGTGAAAAGAAACTACATAAGACTTGATCAGGCAACGAACGACTTACAGGAAACTTCCAGAACGGCAAAATTTCTGTTCCTTGACAATTCTAGATGCGAACAGAGGCAGATCAGAGGTTACTTTTGCTGGGAATGTGTGGGTTGTTTTGATAATAATAATAATAATAATATATTGGATTTTATTCAGTTAAAAAGACAATCAAAGAAAAAAGACAAACGGTCCGAAGAGCGACACTTGCCTTGTGTACAAATCAAAGAAATATACATAAATACACATGTCAAATAAAGTTACAGAATAATTAACAATCAATTGCAACTAATAACATACCCGTATTATATGACAATACAACAAAGGAGAATGAGACCCAGGGGAAAACAAATCAACCTCCATGGGAGGAGGGAGCAGAGAAAAACCTCCGACCCCCCCCCCCCCTCCCAAAAAAAGGGTATACATTATAAAAGAGCCACCCATGAGAACACCCCAAAACAACCTATCAGCTCAAAGAATTAACAAAAAAAAACCGAAACAAAACAAACAAACAAACAAACAAACAAAAACAACACCATCCCATCCCCAATAACCCTAAAAAGTACCTCCCTTAAAAATTCCCCCACCCCCACTAAACCAGTCTTCCCCAGGGTCTCATTTCCCTTATGAGTTATAAATAAATTAAATTACTCCCAAGAGAATGAAAGGTTAAAAGGAAAAGAAAATCAACAAGAAAAGAGAATAAGGAGAAATAGAGAGAGTCAAAGAAGAAGAGAAGATAGATGAAGAGTAGAGAGAAGGGAGTAAGTACATGTATATAAAAAAGAACACAAATATAATTACAATCATACAGCACTCAAAGAACTAAGCACTTATTATTGATGTAGGAGATAATGCAGCATGAATATCATTATTCTGTTCCCTTGGTGGGAAACATGAATGTATCACGAAAGGTGCATGTTATTTCCCAAAGAGTATAAGGTCTAGGAAGAAGATAGAAACAGAACAGGGAGGAAGAAAGAATAGAGAGAGAGGGAGAGAAAGAAAAGGGAAACAACAATACAAACTGAACATAATAGGTTATACATAGATACACGTGCCTTCTGACTGCTGCCAACCACCTACAAGAGTGGAAAAAATCCAAACACTAAACAGTATGAGGATGATCAATAAATTAACTGTAGTCTACTATAGTACATGTATACACAAATGATAATACTGCATTCTACATCATACTCTACATTAACCTCCCCTAAAAGGTAATAGGATTATAAGAGAGAAATCTAAAGAAAAAAGGAGGAAATATGAAGATAGGGGAAAGAGAGAAATAGAAGAAGATAGAGGAAAGAGGAAAGGTAGGGTAGTTACATGCAAGTGCATATGCAGATATACAGAAATGTTCTCACCATTTAAATAGATGAAATCATAATACAAAAATATAATGCAATGTGTGTAATTCCCATAGAAGAGAGAGGGTAAGGAGAGAGGATAGGTTTAGAATAAGAAAGAATGAGAAAGAGGAAGTGGAGAGAAAGAAAGAAAGAGGGGAAATAACACAGCCTGAGAGTATACATGTACAATATTGATAATAATAAATCTGCAGGAATTGCAATGGAACCTGGATCATTAAAAAAATATATAATGTAATGTGTGTGTAATTCCCATAGAAGAGAAGAGTTAGGAAAGAGGATAGGTTTAGAGTGAGAAAGAGGGAGTAGAGAAGGAGGAGAGAAAAGGGAATAACACTACCTGAGAGAGTGCAATATTACATCTGGAGATATTGCAAAAAACCCGGTCATACAATTAATGGAAAGAGTACATGTTACACAAGCTTTAGAGTGTTGATTATCCTCACTGCCTGTGGAATAAAAGAATTTCGGTATCTGGTAGTACGGCAAGGAGGTTGGCAAAGGCGATCACTATTCCTCAACTGACGGAAGTTGGGTAAAGAATCCCTACGTGGGGGAAGCATGGAAACATGCCTAGACTGTAAGAATGACTTAACAAAAATTGTTAGTAATTGAAATCGTCTATCTGCAAGGGTGGGAATATCCAAACACTCGAGAGCATGAGGATAATCAACGTAGTTACCATATCCTAGTATGATACGACAAGCTCTTCTTTGTACTCGTTCAATCTTATCTGACTGCTGAGCAGTAATGGAAGAAGACCACACAGGTGAGGCATATTCCACGAGTGGCCTAATGTACATGCTATAAATGGCAACTAAATCATCTCTAGGAGCATTGTGTTTCTTTAGTACACAAAGGATGTACAATCGTCGAGATGCCTGTTTAACAGCATTATCTACGTTCATGTCCCACTTTATGTCAGATTGTAAATACACCCCTAACAACTTAACATACTCAGTGGGTTGGAGTACAACATCACCGATGGCGATCTCAGGCATGATGATCTGGTTCCTAAGAAAGGAAACATGCATTACTTTACACTTTTCTGTCTTTGGGGTCATCTGATAATTAGTGGAACATTCGGTGATTAATAACAAATGATCTTGCAGGGTAGAAGGTTGAGATCTGTGTCTTATTTCAGCAATACTTAGATCATCCACATATTTCCATCTTAATGGGGTGGAAGTTGCTATATCATTAATCATAACCAGGAAGAGGATAGGACCTAGCCTTGTACCTTGCGGCACTCCACAAGTAGTGGATGCCAGTTCACTATGAATAGACTCTACACGAACACAATGAGATCTATTCTCTAGGTAACTACATAAGAGAAGAATAATGTTTGAATTAGCACCCAACTCAATAAGCTTCTCAATCAGTACATTATGGTTGATGTGATCAAATGCTTTCGCATAATCAATGGTACAAATGGTAGCAACATGACCAGGTTTGTCGAGAACTTTCAGAATTGAATCAATCATACTAATCAAGTAATGTGAGGTTGATGATCCTTTCATGTTACCAAACTGTTGATCATCAATTTTACTCAAGATATCCTGACATAACCACCTAGTAAGAAATGATTCAAAAACTTTAGCAAGAGTAGGGGTCAATGATACTGGTCTTAACTGGTCAACAGTATTACATGGTGTACACTTGGGGACTGGAACAATGTCTGATACCTTCCAGCAATCTGGGAAAACACCTGTTTCTAAGCTTTATTAAAAATCATAGTCAACGGTTCCGCTATCTCAGGAGCGAATTCTGAGATAAGTCTTGCGGGTAGGTCATCGTGATGGGTAGACTTGTACCGTGTTTACACATGACTCGGCTCGAGTGTTGAATCCTCAAGCAGGGTCGAACGCTGCGAAGAGGGCATGCTGTGATCGCGTTTATACTGAAACAAAAAAGGCGAGTTCGACACGGCCCGCGGATCACGAACGGAAGTAGAATGACGTTACAAATGCGGGAAATTTGCCACTGCAATGACGGCGAGCACCGAGCTTATTCAGAATCAGAGTGTTATTTTCACAACGTTCACATACGTTAAACACTAAACAGCGATCGGAGATAATTTTCTCTTGTAATCTTTGCAATACAGGTAAGAATTTAGTAAAGCACATATCTATTAAATCAATCTTTTAATTCACAATGTAGACCTAGATCTATTTATTATAAACTAACTGTTGAACGATAACCGGCAGACGACAAGGCAGTCCCAAACATGCTTTTTTGTGTATGTTGGTCGATGATTTTTCTATTTTTAACTTGTTTAGACTGTTACTGTTAGAATTCGAAAAGATGGGTTACATCGAACTTTAGATCTTCGTCTGTTAGATTTTACCACCGATAGGTGATATTGATGTTATGTATGTAGGATCTAACGTTACAACTAACTTTTACAACTTGCAAGTGACTATACACAGTGCTGAGAGTGAGATCAGTCAAACTTGTTTTTAACGTTGCCGTGAATGGTACAACTAGTGGAGGGATGACTCTAGTCTCTACTGGTACTAAATTCCGTAACATACCCCAAGTATATCTTGTTTATAAATCCTCTTCCTGTTTGTATTTTTTCCCCTTCATTTATTTCTTTAGTCTAGATCTGAAATTTAAAGATTGCATGTTAATGCCTATTTGTTTATTCTGTTTATGGGGGGGGGGGGAGGGGTGTAACGTTACAGTAGACTCTTTTTTTTTTTTCTTCCTCTCCTGTTTTTAGTTTTGTTAATGGCAGTCGGTCACTGGACTGCTATTGCCAATTAAATTATTTTCAACTTTTTGTCTTTCCAATTTTAATGGTAGGCCTAGATCTATGTTTTCATTTTTATATATTTTTAATTTTTTCATAAATTTAACTGCAGGCACATTTTTGAAAGAGAATAATAGTGTACTGCATTAGGAGGGGGATAAGACTAATCTATTCTTTTAATCTTTTGTTTATTTGTGAAATCAACTAGATATTCTATGAAATTGAATGTTACATTTTTTCATTTCACTTTTGCAATCTCTTTTCAGGTTTTTCTGAACAGCAATGATGGATGCCAATCAGTTGGCAATAGTTTTACAGTTGATGTCATTAATGATGATGCAGCTACACTTTAGGTTTCTGCAAAGACAGGATGAGGCAATGATGGTCCGTCGACGACGTCTACGTCAACTTAGAGGAATAAGAAATCAACGTCGTTCTGTGCTGCTGAGACAGCAATATGTCATGCTGGCCTTGCTTGCTGCTGTTGGCATCAATGAGGATGGGCAACGTGTTCAGCGTCAGTTGTGGATACGACCTCGAACAGAGGCAGTTTGGGAGGAGATGCTGCGTGAACTGAGTGATGGCGAGTGGAGGGAGCATTTCAGGATGAGAAAAGAAACATTTTCATGGTTGTGCAACAGGCTCAGGCCACACATTGGACGAGAGGACACCCAAATGAGAAATGCGATCTCGGTAGAAAAACGAGTGGCTATTACATTGTGGCGACTTGCTACCAACGTAGAATATAGAACAATAAGTACAGTATTTGGCGTTGCTCGTTCTACCGCCTGTGTAATTGTACATGATACTGTCAGAATGATTGTAGACCACTTGCAACATGAACTGCTGCAATTTCCAAGTGGAAATGAGTTGAAAGATGTGATTGCCGGTTTTGAGTCGAGATGGGGCTTCCCACAGACGGCAGGAGCAATAGATGGGACGCACATTCCCATTATTGCTCCTAAGAATGATGCTGTTGACTATTTCAATAGAAAAGGGCATCACAGCATTCAGCTGCAAGCTGTTGCTGAAAATCGGTATAGGTAAGATTACTTTCATTTGTTTTAAAACTTTCAGCAAAATTCACTTGATCATCATACATTTACCTCTATTGCATTTGATTATGGTAAGGATATAAATGACACCAACAGTTGTATAATACTGTAGGTTGATTATGTTTATTTCATTTCAACGATTAGGCATACGTTTGCAGTGCAGGTATGTGCAATATCTGTGCTTATGTCCATAGATTCATGTGTCAGATGGCAAAAATGATAAAATGATAAGAATTGTTCATGCATATGCTTTTCATCATTGTGAACAGGACGACAATAAATCAGATTCTCCTTTTTTAGAAAATAGACTTCAATTGTATTGATTGGCTACAGTCTAGGTACATGTAGGGGCCTGTGCATTTTTTTTCCATTATGACTATGGCTGGAGAGAGGTATGCTTATTTGGAATCTCACATTATTTGTTTGTTTATGTTGAAGATGTTTTCCCCTTTATGTCATGTCACAGGTTCACCGATGTCTATGTCGGCTGGGCAGGAAGCGTCCATGATGCAAGAATATTTAGCAACTCTGCTATTTTTGAGAAGGGGCAGGCTGGGACACTCTTTCCAGCTGTAAGTATACATAGTAGTTCAGAAGGGGTCGAAAGAAATTAAGTTCAAAGTTCTAGTTCTCAGAACAACCACCCCATTATGACCTGGTTACAAGTTGCCACTAGATTTCAAAGAAATTGCCTAGGAATCTTTACAGTGGAACCTCGTTATAAATAATACTGTTATAACAAACTCTAATATTGACAAGGTAATTTTGCCAGTCCCACGAATTTGTATTTTGTTTTTTAGCCCTGATGTAACAAGGCTTTGATATAACAAAGTAATTTCCTTGATGCAGATGTCAATATCAAAATTGTTTTTAATTCTAAGTCATTCTATCCTAGTACGTTACACCAATTAAGCCGGTTACCCTCACAGGAACTATAGCCTGTGCACATGTACATGTATTGCTATTAATATGGCATTTGCGACTTCCATGAGGAAGAAATAACACATTTGAAATTTTATATCTAGTCTGTATTCAGTGTGGTCATTATAATGCCATTTTATAAATCAAATAAGTAAATGGAATTCAATTTATTCATTTTATCTTATTCTTGCAGATGCAGAATAAAAATGTGAATGAAAGCTCATCTTAATTGATTTGTTCTTTCTACATGTAGCTTATGCAAAATAGTCGCACTTTCATGCAAGATATTTAAAGTTTTTATTTTGTTCACACTGTTTCTGTTTAACAGAAGAATATGCTTTTTATATGTGAGTAATGTATCCTCTACTTATTTCCCCAATAATGAACCTGCAGGATACTCGCACAATCAGTGGCGTGGAGATACCAATTGTACTGCTCGGTGACCCTGCGTATCCTTTGCTCCCATGGTTGATGAAGGGATTTTCGCATCAAGGAGCTCTGTCTCGAGAGCAGAGACTTTTTAATTATAGGCAGAGCAGGGCCAGAATGGTCATTGAATGTGCCTTTGGCAGATTGGAAGGACGCTGGAGATGTCTCATGAAAAGGAACGACAGCAAACTTCAAAATCTCCCCAGGATGGTCATTGCATGCTGTATTTTGCATAACTTATGTGAGAACAGCAAAGAAGAGTACAATCCAGAGTGGGATGGTAGGCATGATGATGTAGTCAGAAGTATCACGAGAGGAAATGGAAATAATGCCCGTGCTGAAGAAATAAGAAGTGCCTTAGTTCAGTACTTTGCGGAAGGGCATTAGGCTTAGAAGACAATCGTTTAGGGGTATAAATCAAGGAAGGTAGTTGCCCAGTGGTCTCTTTTAGCAAATAAGAGAAGGTAGTTTGTATACGTGAGTTTTTATTCCAGAGTCAATTTTAGCCAGTTTCACCTGTCAATTCCATTACCAGGGACCCGTAACACAAAGGTTTGCGATCACTCACAAATTTGAAACAACCACTCTGATTTGTCCAGAGTCAACTTTTTGAACGTGATGTGCATGAAACAATAGTCTAGATTAGCTGTTACAACTATGCGATTGATTGCAATTCTTTGTGTTAAGGTACTCAGCTCTCAAGATACATATAAATGTATGCTTTAAATTAAGTGCATCTGTAAGATTGTATGAAGTATTATGCAGTATGTTTACTTTCAGGTATCCATTATAATTTCAAAAGTTAATGAAATGTAAGTCTCCAGACTTCTTGTTAAACATTAACCGTAAACAGACTTTGCTACTCTGGAGGTATTGAGGACTTGTTGGGGGGGGGGGGGGATGATGATGATGTGCCCCTTGACAATTCTGCTGCAACATGACCAATCGTGTGAATAAATTAAATCTATTGTTATTTATCACGTAAATCTTTATATGTTTCAACTTATACTATAATTCATAGAAATACATGTATTATATATAAATACACATTTTGAGTGATAATCAAGTATTGAAAGAGCCCGAAGATGAAATTTCAGTGTAAGAAATTCTTCAAAGATATTACAAACATTTCCCAAATCTGAAAGTGATATAAATTCTTATGTATGCTATTGTTCTGCAAATTTCCAATGTTATTTAGTTGTTTTTCAACAATTGCTCTCTCTTTTTTTCCCTAGGTCACATGACTCAGTAACAGTATGATTTCTTGTAAATTTAGGTGTCAAAAGATGCTCAAGACTTGAAAGAAATAAGTAAGGAAATGGTGTGGTGTGAAATGCTGCGGATTGAATTTCATGATGAAATATGTCAAGGGGGTACCATGAGACCCCCCCCCCCCCCCGGTCTTTTTAGGGTTTTATGGGGCATTAACTTAAGCATTAAGAAATGTATAGCATTTCAAATCGACATGATGGGTAACAAGTTAACAACATAAATTAGTAATTGGAGATAACAATCATTTTCTTAGATCAGGAAATTATTTCTGTAATTGATTTCATGCCAATTTAGATCACTTTCTAAACACATGGTTGATTTGGATTTACATGTATTTCATGTATACTCTTGCTGAAGATGTAAGATATACATGTATAAATATTATCTTTCTATGTAACAACTAAGTGAAAATACAGTGGAACCTCATTATAAAGAACATTGTTGTAACAATATTTCGCTTTGGTATCTAATTCATTTCTGCCAAGCCCTGATATAACAAGTTTTTATTACAACAAAGTAATTCCTTGGTCTTGTGGACTTTGTTACACTGTATTTGATGACTAGAGAAAAAAGGAAAAGAAAAACTTCTGTCAAACAAAGAAATAGATAATAAGGATACTGTTATGACTGAAACAAACTGTTATTTTAATGTTTTTTTAAAATACACAAATATAGACTCCTACAAAGGTGAAGGAAGAATGTGCCACAGTCTTAACTATTAACACAGATATGTTTACATTTTGAAATGAACAAGGAATGAGGAGTTGCTTCTATGAAAATAAATTTGAGGTAGTTTGAATTGAAGCTTAAAGGAAATCAATACCCTGAGGAAAAATCCATTTTAATAAAGAGTGAGGATAGAGAGAAGCATTTTTTTAAAAAGTACCATCAAATTGGTAAGAAAGAAGTGAGGAAGTTACAAAGTCTTGATTAACTTCATATGGCTATCCTCAAACTGGCAATGTGGCTTCAAACGTTTTGTACACAATACATGTATTTCATATTTTCTCCATTGTCTCTCTAAGTGCAGTCTGTCTCCTTAGCTCAGTGATATGGGAAAATATACCAGACACAACATACGTTTAGTTCCCTTTAAAGTGATATTCCACTGAGCTGTAAACGCCTGCGAGCATAAGCAATTAGTTGATTTGAATATCGCATGTTGGTGAAAGTCAGTAAAGAAATTTACAGCATATTCAAAATTTCTTTGCCGAAAGAAAAAGTATTTACAACATTAAACTGTTTGCGAACTTTTTGCAGCATTTTACAACCTTTTAACAAACCATGCCAAATCCCAAAATTCACTATCAGTGAGTCAGTGTGATACCCCCCCCCCCCCCCCTTTTGGCATAGTTTTCGTGGGTACAAAAAATGCAAAGAATGCATAGGCATAAAAAAATAAAAAATTGTTCCAAAACGTTTGCATACCCATATGAACAAAGTTACAAAGGAAAAATAAAGGATTTTTTTTCAAGCCACTTAAATGGAAGATATGAATCGATCTATATATATTCAATAATAACATTCAGTACAGAGGTAGTTAATGCTTTCAGTTTTCTGAATACAACAATGGTACAGAATATATAGCATGAGAATATGCAGATTTTATGATGACTGTTACATGTATTTCATAGGAAAAGAACTGATAGATTTGAGCAATGCTGAGTTCAACAATGGATTACATGTACAAAGCAGAGGAAGTGAAACAAATGTTAACAGAGATGTCCATTGGCATGTGTTACATTTACATAAATTCTAATCTAAAACATTGACTTGGAACATCAACACATGAATATGACTACTACTTATATCTGTCTATCTAAGGTTAAATATGCATAAATTATATATAGGCAGCACACATTAATTCAGAGGTAACAACTTACTGTACATCACAACACAAAACTATCATAAAGGTTATAGTTTTTCTGGTCTTTGGCATAATAAAATAAAAGGCAAGATCAATGTTTTCTGCGAAACTTACATAAAGTATGTGTATACATGTGTTTTACTATTTATATTGTCTTTGGTTTTTGGCATAGTAAAATGAAAGGCAAGAGCAATGATTTCAGCTGACTCTTAAGCATGTTTATAAATGTGTTATCAATGTACACGTGTATATACAATAAAAAGGAAAGGCAAATTTCATGTTTTCAGCTAAATGTGTAAGTACATGTATCTGCTATAAAAGGAAGCAGATAAAAACGACAAAAAATATATACATGCTATAAATGGATTTACAGATACATAGTACCTGTATAACAGAGACATGTGACTGTATTCAATACAGCTACGTGTTTAAATGCATATAAACATGTTGACATACTTGTGATTTCTACATGAACATTTGTATGCTATGTAAGTTGTACATTAAGCTGGACAAAGTATAACAGTGTTGATTAAATGCACATTTCAACTCTATTCGTGGAATGTTGAATGTAATAAATGCAAGTACTGCTTGTCATGTCTATCAAATAATCACAATAAAAAAAATATGATGGCACCAAAAACTACTAGTACACACACTTAACATAAGCCAAGAGTTAATTGATCACTGAACACACACAAGAAAGTTCTTTCACTGAATACATATCTAAATAAATGTATCAATACAGGTATTTGTCTTAAAGGTTATCAACATCTCATTTTCTGTATATAAAACTCAACGGCAAGTTCCAGTTTTATTGCTATGTTTGTTTATGAATATATATACAAAGTACATGATAAAGAATGAGATATGAAATGAAACTTGATTTGTAGGATTCAAGCCTTTGCCTGATCTTAGCCTGAAATAGCTCACACACAGATATATTAGAAAAGTAGGCAAACATGAACAACCAGATGTCCTAGATGAACTACTTTCTTGATGAAAGTTCACAACAATTCTAATCAACCACTAAATTCTTAATTTTTTCTTTACATCAAAGCTCTTGTACCGTAAAAAGATTGTAATAAGTTACTTCATCTGTTTTTTAAGATAACCCTGTGTTGTAGAGGTATAATGAAACTGCAGTTAAAAAATTCAAGAGCTGTTACAGTACAATACATATGAAGTATAGGATTAGTACCTGGTTACAGATAAATATGTGTCTTTTTAGAAATGGAGGAGTTGGAAGCCATGACCATTTATTCAGCAACGGGCATGGACGGTGCTGGGAAAAAGACACGTGGAAGGGAAAAGTTTACAACTGAGTGTAGTCTTTCACTTTTTGCTGATCAAAAGGCCGTTGACAAGAAGACTTTTGCTGTTGGTTGGTTGGGTGCTGAAGTGTCGACTGTTCATAAGAAGGCTGGTGGTGGGTCGGCTGTTGGTGAGAAGGTTGTTGGTGGGTTGGCTGTTCTTGGGTTGGCTGTTGGTGGGGAGACTGGGGATGAGAAGGCTGTTGGTGGGCTGGCTGTTGGTGGGCCGGCTGTTGGAAGGCCGACTGTTGATGAGGTTGTTGGTGGGTCGGTCGTTGATGAGGAGGCTGTTGGTCGGTCTGCTGTTGATGAGGTTGTTGATGGGTTGGCCGTTGATGAGAGGGACTGTGGAAGGGTTGTTGGTTTGGAGGCTGCTGGGTAAAAAAGGATTGGGATGGATGGTACTGTTGAGGTGCATAAGGATATGGCTGTGGCTGTTGATGTTGTAAGGCTACGAAGGCATTGGCCATTGTGTTGAATACTGTCAGCATGGACTGCATCATATTGTTGTGGGTTTTGTGCTCTTCGTGTCTTTGCTGGAGCCATTTGTTATCCCAGTCCCTCTGCTCATTATGCATTGCCTGCATATCGTCCCGATACTCCTTTTGAGACCGGCCCAGCTGGTCCTTGAAGGACTCTGCCACAAGGGACATCGTTTCCTTCAACCTTGTGTTTTTCGCATTTCTCCTAGGTGTCTTGCTTTCTATTGACATAAACAAATCGAAGAAAATAAAATACATTTGATTAATTTTAAAAAAATGAAGAAGCAACCTTTTACTACAATAAAAAGGATTTAACAAATCTCAGCCCTTTGGAATTTAGCTGTAGATTTCAGGATTTTTTTTTTTTTTTTTTTTTTGGGGGGGGGGGGGTGTAATTTTTCATCTGTTCCAAATACATTTTACATAAGAGTTGGACTGAAGACAAATTTTTGAAGAGTAAGTTTAATCTAGCAGTACTAACTGAGAATAATTTGTATCAATTACAAGTCAAGTTGCAATCAACTGAAACTTAAATATGAGAGGGTCCGCGTCTGTTGTACCCAGCTGACTGACAACTGGCAGAACCTTTACAACATTAAAAAAAAAAATGAACATAGTTCTTCAGTTTCAATTATTAAACAAAAAATTGCAAGGGTTCAGTAGCCTATGGAATACCAATAGATGAAATAATGCCTTTACAAATCGATTCACATATATCATAAATGCAGGTTACATCTATGGCTCTTTAATCTAATTTAATAAGACAAGTTTACTCACTCTTGGTTGATGGCTGTGAATCGATGTCAGTGACCTTCCTCTTCTTAGAGTTAGAGCTCTCCGCATTATCCACTTTGGAGAAATGACAAAGAATAAGTTATTTCATAATGTCCTTTTTGTATACATGCATAATCAAGTGATGACAAAAGGACAGAAAATAAAAGGTGAGATTCCTGTACCTATGTTAATAAGTTATTTCTCATTTTGTCTTAACGTTGTGATATAGTTTACTATGGACAGCATATCAAATGTTTACTATCATTATTATGCAGGAAGCAACTGCATAGCATACACAGTTTACATTTCTAATTAAACAATTAAATTAAAGATATATTTTGACAATTAAAGATATCTGATCTCAAGTAAAATAAAATCCTGACAGCGATATAAACTCAATAATGTTTGAAATAAAAAACAGATCTAAATTCTAATAAAGTTCTTTATTGCCTTCTCCCTAGACAGTAAACCTAGTCTGGGTTAAATTGAAATATGCATGTACATACCCAATGAATCAAACGTTTCACTTCTAGAACTTGAAGTCTCGCTGAAACTGGCAGTGCTTGGCAGCGGACTTGGTGTAGATCGATTTTGACTCGAAGCAGTATCATTACTATCAATTCTCTGATCTAATTTTCGGGCAGCATTCATGCCTTCCTCTAAATCAATAGAGTCATCGTCTGATTCATCCATATCAGAAAAAGAACCGAGCTCAGTAGTTTCGTTCTCTTCCCCATCCTCCTCTTCCCTGCTCTCTATAACATGGCTCACCCCTGCCTGCCCAGTTACTAAAGGAGTGCTTGTGGGCCGATCGCCCAAAATATTTTCGAGTTGCTCGTAGTTCACACAGGTCTCTCGACCTTCCCCACTTTTTTTATTTTTTTGTAATGTTTGGTGGTATCTCCTCTTTAGATTTTTAATTTTGTTTTGGATCGAAGTTAAGGATCTCTCATACCCTGCCTCTGCTAAAAGCCGTATCATTTCCTCATGGACAACAATGTTCCTTACAGTCCCATCCAATTTTTGCTTGATATCTTCCTTTGCCCAAATTTCTAATAGTAGATCCTCTTCCTTCTGGTCCCATAATCGTCCACGATCATGCTTAACTTTTTCATTAACTTTTGGCATATTTGTCAATTCAATTCTTAGTGACTAGAATGTAGAAATACGGTTTTAATAGCTTTTAATCAAAATCTAGGAATATTAAATCTACACTTATGTTGCAGCCCTTTTCCAACTGTTAAGACATACGCCTGGGACTACACAAAAATAAAAATATTCTTGCCTGGAGGCTGGGTTGCGTTTGTTATAAAACTGCCGTGATGTGACGAAAAATAAGTTATGCAAAGATCATAAAAAATTGAGATATATCATACAGACAATCTTATGAGCAACAACAGAATTTTACGACAACTAAAAGGAGTATTTTTACCTATGAAAACCGAGCGAAGGCAGGGGCACAGCACAGAACTAGAGGCAAATCAGAGAGCATATCGCGCGCGCTAACGGATACGGATATGCCGTGTTTGACCTAGGTCATGCGGGTTCGACACGGCTTTCTGTTTACACACGAAAAAAAAGGCGAGTCTGACTCGGCTCGCGGGTTGAAACCTACGATTTTGGCGGATCAAAAAAGCCGTGTTCGACACGGCTCGCGGATCACACTGATCGCGTTTACACAGCATAAAATTGCCGTGTTGAGCACGGCTCGCAAGTCGAACCCCCGAGCCGAGTCACTGTGTAAACACGGTACAAGATGGATTGAGTTTACATAACTCCTTATACACTTGATAGGTTTCGACGCTGGGAGAAGGATAGGGAGCAGGTAAAAAAGGGGGTAAGGAAGACCTATCAAGTGCAGGCAGTTGACAACAAATTTCTGCAGAGTGGTTATTGATGAAGCTAGCTTGGTCTAAAAGACACATTTCACTGCCAGGAAGAGCAGTAGGTTTCTTCTTGATTCCAGTGATGCTACGTATTTGTTGATGCCAATTTCTAGGATGACATTTCCGAAGATTCTTCACTTTTTGGACATAGAAGGCTTCCTTGCGTAACTGGACTTCACGCTTAACTCGATTGCGAAGGCTCCTGTAACATGCCAAATTATTGTAATTAAAGGCACGTTGCCTTTCTTTGATGAGCGACAAAATATGCTTGGTGATCCAAGGTTTATCCTCTGCTTTACGTGCTACAGAGATAACTGGGAAATGGAGACGGTACAGCTCAGAGAGAGTTTCTTGAAGATCAGCAGCCATTCCATTGACGCTTGGATGCTCTAGAAGGTGGCTCCATTAGGCAGAGGTGATCACTTCTCCAAAAGCACGGACACTGGACTGCCGGAAGGGTCTGAAAGCGATACGTCTTGAGGTCTCCTTCGGAATGGAAGCACAGGCTCTGACAATCACTGTCTTGTGATCACTGTTGGAAATTGGGTTAATCACAATTGGAACATGGTAATAGTCAGATATATCACTGAAAACTTTGTCAAGGATGTTATCACCCCTAGTGGGTAATGTAACCATTTGTTTCAGTAGAAGATCATTGCACAGTGGTGAAGAAGAGCTGAAGATAGCTCTGATGATGGTAGTATAGGCTTATATCGTCTGCAATTCGTTTGAATTTGTACTGATGATAGGCAGGAACTGAATGAAGGATTTCAATGCTGGTCCAATGTACTTCTACTACATCAGCCCCAAGATTAGATGAACAGTTCTTCCTTCTACCCATCCATGTACCAGACAAAGACAGCTTAATCTGTTAGAATGGATCTTTCTGGAATATTTTCTGTATATATATTTTTTTTCATACTTTGATAGGTATGGAGGAATCTTGAGACAGTAATCATTGACGCCGTCGAAATAGGATGGGAGGTAAGGACTCCTCACATCGATCACGACATACCACAAAACAACACGAATAAACTCAGACCATAGATGCTATCTATCAATTTCGCTCACCAAATCCTCATCAAAGTTCTTCAAACCAATTTGATGTAACTCTCAGGAAGGAGATAAGCAGTGTCCAACAGAAATGCAATGACATGAAGTCTGGCATGACATACAGTACATGTATGCGGCATATCTAGTTTGTTGTGGACTATATATGCTCTAACGAAGGAGAGAGAATGATGGGAAGAACTGACTAGTGAAGTTTAAGAAACAATCTTATTATAACTGTAGGGTCTTTTATAATAAAGAGAGTATACTTTTGACCTCTTTTGTAAAGGTCAATATTTGGTTACAGTATAATTATGTGCAGATGACAGAAAGGTTCTTCACTGTTTTATTTTGTAATCCAGATAGGCCAAAACTGTATGGTATCTTAAAATATTTTCTGTGCCCCTTTTTTACAGTTCTGCGTATTTTGACACTAAGATCATCCACATAACATATTTTTTATTTTACCTGAGATACAATTTTTCACATCTTGGGATTGCACCTTTGTTTTTCACATGGGAGAACTTCACACTTTTCACAATTCCCCACTTAGGTTCATATTCAGTAATTCACTGAAATCTTCCTTTTATTGCGGTATGTCTGTATATCTGCCTTGTATCTCGATGAACTGAAGAAAATGACTCCGTGTCAAGGCAACCATGCTTCTCATAGTTACCAGTAATGATTTTTAGAGCTGATGAACATTTGTAGGGACGGTCTGATTTCTTTTGATTGCCATGTGGGCTGAGCAACAACTCTGTTGTTTTTTTCTCCCTTCCACTCATAGTGAATAAGACATACAGGGCTAACAGCTTCGCCATGTAGTTCGTAAATTGTTCTCTGAAAGTTGGGTGTATCACGATGCTTTTAATATTTACGAATACAAGTGTATGTTTTACCCTTTGTACCTCTTCCCTCGGCTGTAATATTGTTGTTGCGATCCAAGGTGACTGTGCATTTTGATCTACTGCATTTGGCATATTTTCCGTTTTCTTCACAAGTGACATCGTCTACATAACGCAGTTTAGAGGTATCCACTAGGAAAGACAGTTCGTCGTCACAGCCCAATGGAATGGAGTAGTTAACTTCTGTTGTTGGGAACAGAAGTTCTCTGACCACCATCTTACTATCTTTGAAAAATGCATCCCCTGCCTGAAATACATGCCATTTTTCTTTGTACATTGTTTGTCCATTGTTCGAATAGTCTTTTCTAGGTTGAAGACGTGCTTGTGTGCAGACATCATCTGATGAGTCAGAATCACTTAGGAACTCACATTTAACTACTGTAACTTCAGATGAGTTTCTTTAAGAGAAAACATCAACACGTGAAGAGCAGGCTTTGTCGTAAATATGATTAAATTGAAATTAAATGTCAGAATTGAAAGTGCAATTCAGACATAGGCAATTTTACACAAAATAAACTAAGCCATAAAGTGCCTTGCTCACTACGGCAAAGTCTTTTGAGAAAATCTTTTTGATAATCTTCTTTCTTCTTTCTTCCCTTTTCTTTTTCTTTTTTTTTTCTCCACTATTTGAAAAATCATGGGGGCAATCGCCCCCTGCCCCCTGAAGTGCGGCCCCTGCATACGGCCATGTGGTTGGAACTCGCCCCACAAAAAGGTGGTTTTGTTACGCTTTTCCAAATTTCATCCTACACTTTATCACGTGTTTAAATTTCGACCAATCCTAAGCAAGAAGCTTAAAATAGTCTGTGCAAAATGAATATGAGTCGATTCAATTTTTTCTTCATTTTGCGCGCACACTGACGCACGGACGTACGCGTACGCGCTTGTATGACTATATGGAATTCTTTGGACTATTATGGACTATCATCATGCCAAATGTGTACCATTTATGACAATGTGTTATGAAGGTATGACAGGTGACAAGATATTTACAAAATGGCGCCTGAATGAAGTCATGATGAGCCGATGACCTTGAAAAACGGAGATGTTCATGTCCACGATAGGCCGGATGACTGAGTGAATGAGCCAATTTGAGAAATCACGCGGACAAAGATCATGGCGTTGGAATAAAAATAAATAAAGAAAATTCCAGCAAAAGTAAGAGGTGATCTGTCGATCGACAGACCACCTAATGAAACTTACTCATGTGCCATAGTTGTTGGGAATTCTCTTACCCCTGGGCCTAAAAATAACACACTAATTTTGAACATTGAACAACAGCTTATTACACCATGCAAACAATATTTCATTTCATCTTTTCCATTAGCCATTAAACTAACAATATTTTTATGGGAAAACAACAAACTAAATTCATCAGCAAATGGTGAATAAGAGAAAAAAATAATCATTAACAAATAATATGATCAATATAAATCAAAAATACGTACAGGACCTAGCACTGGTCCTAGTGGTACATCACACTGTATAACAGTAGCCTGGGATTTAATACCAGGAACTTCAACATGCTGGGTTCGATGACTTAGATAATTTCTAAAGCATGTACATGCTATTCCACGAACCATAGGCGTAGGAGCGTCGGGCTCAGACAAAAGGCGCCCCTCCACTCTCTTTGTCAGAGCCCGACGTTCCTACGCCTATACCACGAACATTGGTGAAAATCAAGGGGGGGGGGGGGATGGGGGATATATCCCTCACACTTTTTTTAAGAGGGGGAATGGCGTGTACAAATATCCCTCCCCCACCTTTTAATCTCAACAAATTATATAACATATCTTTGAAAATTATATAACATTGTATAAAACCAATTTTGGACTAACGTTGGTACTCTCCTGAACAAACGAAACAGTTGGTCAAAGATTGTGACCAACAAGAGTTGGGCTAAAATTGTTACCAATTTTGACCAGCTGTTGATCAAAACACCGGCAGATGGTCAAAATTTTGAGCAACATTTGGTCAAAATCGAGAGTTTGGCCAATTATTGAGCTAAACCTTGCCAACAAATGAATTAAACAGTTTGCCCAATATATATACAAAGAGAAATGTACAACATCTATATTTCTATAATTTGTAGGCCTATGCTTAACGTTATGTCCGTGTTATTAAATGAAGAGCAAGAGCGCGGTATATAGAAAGAGCCCCTTTTGAGGCTTTGGAGCTCAGGAATTCAACAAAGATACATTCAATTCCGGCCTTCGCACAGCCTCTGTCCGGGAATCGCACGGTCTCTGTACGATTTCCGTAAATATGTTACTGTAACCGCGCAGAAATCGCACGATCTCCCTATGACCACCGTGCAGCCTTTGTACGGCTTTGTCTTTGGCCCCTCTAGGATGCCCAATACATAAAATCGCACAGTGGACGTAAATAATGAAAACATACAAATCGTAGCCGGTGGCCACCTACGATGCCCCAAACCGCAAGGAAAATGGTAAACTTTTCCATCGTACGATGACCGTAGCAAATGTAAACTAGGCAAAAGTAAACAAAGGTGAATGGGATATGTGCTCACTGTATTAAAAGAAAAACATACATACGAAAAAGTCTTATCCGTGCATGCTAAATTTGTATATATTTTGCACTTCTTTGATGAAAAAAATACACCCCGAACAAGCAAGAAATAAAAAAGAAATCTTGCTTCTGTTGATAACGCTTTGATATCATAGCTTTTTGTTTTCCACCATAGCTCATCATAAGTACTTAAATAGAATTATTTGTTCACCGCTGGTAGCATCGTCAAATCGCTTGAGAGGTTAGAGGCCGGGCATGGCAATTGGATGGTTATGAAAGGCGTATGGGCACATTTTCGTAATGGGGCGTACACCTTTTTCCGGAAAAGCAACTCTATGGTATCACCACTTTGTCCTCGCTAGCGAAGCGACCCCTCAAAATTTTTATAATCTTGGTGATGAAAATGTACAGACAAGTCATATTCCCGGCACTGCAAAAATATGAGAAAATCGTGAGCGTGCACTTATGCCTATATCATGAGGATACTCACGCGGCTTTTTTCCTACTAAATAATTTGCCTTATAGAAGACTAATGAACGTAATATGGGCAATAATGTGGGTGCGGCGAAAATTGATTTACCCCAACACGTTTACAGAGGGAAGCATCTATCTACCCTCCCCAGCTAATGACACCTTTTATAGACAGGGATTGTTAAATATCAAGAACATCATTTCTCTCAAAATGAAACTCGGGAACGCTGCACCCAGTCAAAACATTTTTGTAAATGGAACGTTGTTGGGTGGGATTTCGAACATTCCCTTTTCCCTTTTCAGAGAAAAACCCATGCCCACGGCATTTTATTGATTTTTTTTTTAATGCTGAAAGTATTCATTTTAGAGCACTAATATGCTTATTTTACATGGTTGTAGCACAGTCTTATGATCACATTTTTTTTTCTTGCGAGGGGGCCCCATGTGGGCATAATTCGGCCCCCTCCCCTTTCCGGCGCCTTTGCTCATTGACAAAGCAGTAGCCAGACAGTCCACGATGTTTTGATGTCATTGATGAGCTACCATCGTTAACGTCATCGAAATTTAGAAGCCTGTCTGTCTTCGGGTATTTTTACTATAAGCAAAATGCTGGTTCTCTCTCCCATACGTCCACATACCTATCCTTGGGTCTTCCTTTCTGGTTATGTACAACAAGTTTAAATCCGTCCTATAAGGCTTGACTGCTATTTAATTTCAGCTAGATTTGAGTCACTGATTAAAACAAGCAACTTCCATATCTTAATATCCGAATCTGACTACAATTTATTATTTGAAGCTTATTATAGGCAAGTATGGGCATGCTCCTGTCATATTAAAAGTTCTCACCTTCAAAAAACCGAGACAACCAATTTTGTAGCATGAATTAAAAGTTATGCCATTTTTATATATTTTTAAATCAAAATTTCATTAACAATTCCATGAGAAGATGGTTTCAACTTTCCCTGTTTTTTTTTTAGTCCTGCATGTATTACCGTTTATACCTGAGTAACAGTCGATAGAACAAAACGTCTAGTTGAAGATTGTATTAAAAAATAGAAGCTGTTGCACAACACTGCCCAACAGGATTTGTGGCAGAAAATGATGCTCATTTCGGGCCCTGAATGTTTTTAAAAGATTCATTTCTAGCACTTCCAGGACACATAGTTGTAAAATTCGTTTCAAATGTAATGGATTACAGTAATCATAATGAGGGACAATTTACATCGATGCTTCTGATTTGTGGAGAAAGAGGTGTTATGAACTATTCAAAATGGACCCTTTGCATAGCTGTACTGGGTTTCGGACCAGGGGAAAATGGATTGCTGATGTTTTCTCACTGACAGATAAGGCCATGTAGGGAAACATCCAGCAAAAATTGCGTATCACGTTTAGAGAAAACAAAGACATTTTTTTTTAATATAGGGATGGTGTAAACTTGATAAGTCCCATTGTATTTTTGTCATTATGTATTTTCTTTTTAAAATGTTCAACACATGAACTCATGGGAAAATATTTACAAGCATGTTGCCTCCCATTTATGAGAGCACGAAAAACGATACGGCGTTACTGAATGGGGGCGCTATGGAATAATGACTAAGTAGACATGTTTTATTACAGTACTTGAGCCTTTGTTATTTCAATATTGATACTATAACTTTCATTCTCACAGTCATTTTATCCTCTGTCTCTCTTTTTTTCTTCTCACCCTCTCCCTATCTTCCTTCTCTTTCTCGCCTCTTTTTCTTCTTATCTCTTTTCTCCCACTCTCTGTTCGCTATACTTTCTGCCTCTCTTATTTCTTCTCTCTCCCTTTCATATGTTTCAAGAAAATCATGTGGCACATGACTCTCCCCCCTTCATATATCTCCCATTCAGTTTCCTTTTTATTCGATGTAGAAGGCTTCGCGGTACACCAAGTAATTCTTGAAGATGATTATGGTCCTGAAAAAGACCTACACACTCTTGACGTTTCGTTAAGCATGTTCTTACCCTCCTCAGGAGAATGGTATGAAGAAGGCTTACCGAAACGTCGAAATTGAGTAGGTCCTTTTCAGGACCATACTCATCTTCAAGAAAGAATAATTGGTGTACCATGAAGCCTTCTAAATCCATTCGTACTACCACCATCGAAACCGTCAATTAATCTTCATTTTTATTCTTTGGTTTTTCAAAAATTAAAAGAACATGCAGCTAGGGAGCTGATTATTTATTTACGAAAACAAAATAGAAATAAAAGATAGGATATAATGAAAATTTTTTTACAAAGAATGGAACATGAAAAAAGTGCCCAAAGGCTGTAATTAGTGGGGAAAGGCGATTACATTGGTCAGAGCAAATTCCAGGGGAGACTGCAGAGCCCTCTAGTAAGTCTCATGATCATCGATGCGTACGAATAATTATGTATCCGGTGCAATATCATTTACATCTTTTATCATTTCCTTGTATAGATTATATTTCACTTTCCGCCTTAATTTCAGATGATCAGTCTTAGTCGGGTGTAAACTAATTAAAAAGTGAAGTACCTGCCTTGTTTCTTTTTTTTTAAACTAACAGAATGCAAGAGAAAATGAGTGGGCGATATGATTATAAACTATCGCTTCGGATTTTAAAAAAACTCCTTTCGTTTTTACTAGAGAATGGAAAAGTCTTTTGGTTTCTCTCCTTCATATTTCAAAAGAAAATTTGTGGTTGTCTGTTGTTCAGGCGCAGTTATAAGGGAAGGGGGGGGGGGCTTTGGTGCTCAAGCCCCCCAAAATTGCTCAACACCCCCGAAAAAATACATGAATACATAAAATAATAATGATAATAATTTTTTAAAACCACAACAAAGGTGCAGTTTTAATTTCATATACGTTCTGATGTACATTACAATCCTACAAACCCCCGGTAGCTGCAGGCCCAGGTTTTTGCTCTAGAACTGCGCCTGATGTTGTTGTTGTTGTTGTGTCTACAATTTGTAATACTTTTCCACTCTTCCCGTACAACAAATACAGGGAAACTGTTCCTAAATTGTAAGTTCGGAGATACTATGTTATATCGACAAAGGCATGGAGCACATCATGAACCTTTATTTGGGCTGTGGGGATTGAGTTTGACAAGTAATTATAAGTATCTCCCTGAAAAGAATCCTCTCTTCTTTTATTTTTGTTTGCTTGATGGGTTTGGTGTCTTTTGCCTGTCATTTTCGCTTACTTTGTTCTGCATTCATCACTGTCGACATCAGTATCCCGTTTCTCAAAACTGTGATAATTCAAAGTTCTTGGATCGACAATCCATAGCGAAACGTGTTTTAGTACTGACCTGCCTTTCAGTGGAATGTCTACGAATTAGGGCGGTTTCGAAAACAGGCCCCTCGACCCTTTTAAAGTGATATCGTAATTTTACTCAATTTCCTAACGTGCTTCCAAATGAATATCAGTGAACCTACAGAATTTTTCATGAAGATTAATATACAAATTTTGCTTATTTCCCATGAATAGATTCACTTTTAGAGACACCGCCTGAAAAAAAAATTGCACATCATGAAGATTTCGTTATTAGTATTCTTGTAATATTACTTAAATAATAATTCCATTTATTGTTGTATGTGCATGTATGTGTGGGGGTTTATGTGTTATATGTACATATTAACCTGTTTTGTCAATGAAAGCGAAATATGAAGACAAATATCCTTTAGCATACAGTCCTGTTGTAGTCTTGTTCTATGAGTACGTGAGTACTGGACTATTTTAAAATAAACTTTTTAAAAAGCCCTCACTCTTCCTTCATCAAAAGTTATACTTAAACTCTCTGTCCTGCCAAGGAAATCATCATTTATAATCGATAATCAATGCTTTCAATTGTATCCCTGTCTCTCATTTTCTCTGTTTCTCTCTCTCTCTCTCTCTGTCTCCTCTCTTTCCTTCTTTCTCACTCTCTTTAATGTTTTTTTTTTCTTTCATAATCAATAATCAATGCTCTCATTTGTATCTCTCTCTAATTTTCTCTTTCTCCTCTCGTTTCTTCTTTCTCACTTTCTTACTGTTTTTCTAACTCTCTCTATCTCTGGTTGGTTCTTAAGGCCAAAAAGCATTGGTTGGAAACTTTTCAATTGTTGCACTGCCTTACCAATGTATATTTCTCTTTCTCTCTGTCTCTCTCTCCAACTGCTGTTATTTCTCTCTCTCTCTCTCTCTCTCTCTTTCTTTCATTCATTGATTTTAAGGCCATCCAAGATTTGTTGAAACTTCGGTATTGTTGCACGCACTTATTCATGGATAATTTGTCTGTTAGAAAGCGAAACATGTCATCATAAGAAGCAACCACTCATGAGTTAAGCATCCTTCCCATCAATCAGTCTTATCATTATATTAATACTAATGTGACAAGGTTTTTTGAGCATAATGTTGACACACGGATGTAATACGAGAAGCTTAACCAGTGTTAAAAAATGAAATATTGCTGAAATTTAGAGCACAATTGATCATTTTCGGTTTTCTTTTCTAAAAAATACACCAAAATTTACATGAAATGAATTTGTTGACTTGAAAACAAGATAATCATAATTATCTTACAAGTCACTTCTAAAGAACATTTTTTCCCGCGTGGAACCATTTACCACATTCTTCTTGCAGATAGGATGATTGACATACAAGTGTATCTCTACGATATGATAAAAGCAGAGCTGAATCAATTCAGGAATTTCATTCAGTGCATGCATATTTCGTAGCACTTCCTTTAACACACTCCTTATATTCATGAAGGGCTTTTTATTGTGTATAGAAGTGCGATAGTATAAACATGATAAACATTCATTCTCAGTTGTTGTTGTTGTTTTCTGCAGTAATGCATGCATAGAATATACCTTACCTATCAACCTATTTTGGATATGGTCTAACCAAAGAAAAGAACTAGTTTTCGACCTTAGTTGTTTTTCAACTCAGGACTCTGAAAAAAAAAATCGATTAAAGATATTGCATTTTATGCAGGTTTTCCCTTACTCAGTCCAAGAAAAGTCTGTTCGCTTTCCGAAGATATTGTATTTTTCACACGATATATATCGCATAGGCTGATCATGTTCGAAATGTGTATTCTTTTGAAACAAAAATATATCTCATATAATGACTCCGCATTAGTTTATGCACAAACGACGCTTTCACTTTGCCCATATGGTTGCCAACGTGATTAGTAATAGTGCAAAAATAAACCACATCGCACAAACCGTCTAATCATAATATAAGAAAATATATTCTCAGCTACAATGGCAAAATGACAAATTTCAATCTTTTTCATATTTGATAGGACTAGTGTTCATGCAGTACTGACTGTACAGTCAAATATGGCTAGAATAGATTTGATTTATGAATTGTATCATGTGATCTACAATGCAATGATATGCTGCGCTATACGTCAGTAGACAGTTATTATTTATCAAGTTTTGAAAAAAAAACAGTAATACAGGGGTAATAAATCAATAGTTATGGTTATTCTTTCTCAGAAGAAAAAACACACCATTGTGCTTTGTTTTATTTATTTCCTATTGCTATTTATTGTTCACTCTTTTCAAAATATTAGGTGAAAATGGTAATTATGTGTTCAACCAACTTTTGGTATTTCGTTGGGCATTTCTTTTTATCCAATTTGATGGAAATTTTGCCAAATCTAAAGTAATAACTGCTTATTTCTTCCCCTAAGTGGACAATATGCTTTTCGCACTGGGTAAAATATTGTCCAAAGTTAATTGGACATACAATTAATCATGTGCTGGTTAAAATTTTACCCAGTATTTTTTTTTTTTTAATGTTGTTTTATTTTTCCATACAAATTTGTTTAAATTTACTTTTGGTATCTCACATATAGAAACACATAAAATTCATCGGTCAGTAAATTGCATAACAAAAGAAATTCTAACAATTAGCAGTCTACGGAAATGCTTTACCTGTCTTAACCAAATCATACTGATTCAACCAAAGCATTCAGCAGTTCACTTAAAATGCAGTTCTTATTCGACAATATAAACATGGCGTTGCTTTTTAAATATACGTTGTGCACACGGAGTCCAGACTTAGGGAATGAGCTAGCTGTATCTTATGGAATGCGTTTTCGTTGTTGACATAGGCTTGCTCCTTCTGGGAATTTTCTTCTGTCCGGACGATCTTTGTCCTGGGTGTATGACTTGTATGATTCGCTCCGACATCAGTGGAAAACTTATGACGGGAAACATTAGGGTTGAAGCTTGATGAGGATTTGGATGGTTTGTTTGCAGGCTTCATCTCCATGTAAACATGGACGGGTTGATTACCAGTTGTTTCATTTGCCTCGGAAACACCAACATTTTCACTATTTCCAACTTCAGACTAGAGAAATGAAAGGAAAAGAAGAAAACAGTTGAACAGTAGAATGAACGATATCTGGTTCATTTAAAAGCTTTTAGAAGACTCGTACACACGTTATATATTGCATCATAATCGATGTGTACTGACATTGAATTTTTATTGAATTTATGCATATTTGAACCATTTTAATAGCCCCGTCAGTAACCTTAACTCTTAGAAAAAAATGGTTAGAACTTGTTTTGTCCCACATATGAAATCAAAGAACGCCTTTCAAAGAACCCAATTACTATCCTATAAATGTAGAACCATTATTGGTTGAAGCATGTCTACAAGGACAATTTTGGGGTTCCTGAAAAAAATAAAGAACACTTTATAGAACTCCCGGACTTAAAAATACGGAACGAAAAGGGTTCTAACAGGTACATTTTCCTAAGATTAGTGTTTGATAGCTCTCAATGACCTTCAAGACTTCTTTTTTCATAAATTGCAAGATTGTCAAAGGATGATTGCTTAGTGGCCTTTGCGAAGGTGCTCAAAGCAAAGATAAGAAATTTGCCAAGCTTAAGATATTTACCGTTCCTATGTTGCCTTGTGGGACCTCCTGATTGGATGGAGGTTGAAGCGTTGTAGTTCGAGGGAATGTTATCCATAAGTCGGAGGTCTGATCTATTATTGCAAAATTATGGACATGAATTAAGGTGTTACACACACATGTTTTTTTATTTCTTTAGTGATTCACATTATTGTTTTTGAATTTTGATCATGGCACTGCGTAATTTAATACGTCTCAAAGATAATTTCCTTCTTATTTTTTTCCTTTAAGGGTGAGCAGTTAAACCCTTCAAGCATGATTTTGTTTTTCACTTCACCGATATGCTCTATTCTAGCATTATTTTACTCCACGCTAAACGATTCGATTGATCCTGCATGGATGATTATTAATGATTACATCATAATTGGAACTTAATAGATCTTGTAACATTGCAAAGATTAATAATGACATCAGCTTACCATTCTTTCTCCTGTGGTATAACATAAGACGTCTAACGGCTAAAACTAGTAACCCTAAGATTAATGCCGTGAGAACACTCCCAGCAATATAGCGAAATTCAGTAGGCAGTGTTTGGGAACCTTGACCATTTTCTACAAAGATGATGAGATGATGAAATGACATCAATATTACAAAATGAGAAACTTCTTAAAGCCTTTTTTTAATTTCGGTATATTCTTGAGGCAACTTATAGGCTAAAATCTCCACTCCGCTAAGATAACAGTGACCGTGAACGAAAATCATAGATACACAACAAAATGAAATCGAACAAATAAACACTCTAAGCCATTTTGACTTGATTTATAGAACTAAATAGTTTAAACGTGAAGGTTTGGGGAGAAGTTTATAAAAAAAATGCATGGATTGATGTCATATTATGTATTACATATTAAGCTTTGAAACCCTCTATGCAAAACAATTATTGATCGATGAAAAAAAAAATCTGTAAAAATAACTCAGGCATAGCGATTCACGTTTACTACGGCAATGCAATCCTACAACAACAAAAACTGCTACTACTTCTACGGCTACTACTACTTTTACTACTACTTCAACTACTACTCCTCTTCTTCCCCTTACTCATGCTACTCCTACTCCTGCTACGATTACTACCATCAATATTATTATTATTGCTACCAATATTACTATTTGATACTAATATTACTTCTACTATCTCTACTACTACTACTACTACTACTACGACTACTGTCATTACCAGTAATATTAATATTGCATTTTACTACTACTACTACTACTACTACAACTACTACTACTACTACTATACCACTTCCCCTTTTACTGCTCTTACCATGAATAACATGGGTTTTTTGTACTTATAGTACAACTAATACTACTTCTACTATCCCTAATTCCTCCTCCTCCTCCTGCTATTACTACTACTAGTGATCCAACTAGTACTCATATTAATGCCACTACTACTACTAATACTACTACTACTACTACTACTGCTGCTACTACTCCTTCTATTATTACCACTACTACTATCCTACTACTTTCACTACCACTTCTTCTACTCTTACTATAAATATTACTTCTTCCTCTTCTCCTTCTTCTTCTACTACTACTACTACTACTACTACTACTTCTGCTACTAAATACTACTAATACTACCGCTGCTACAACCACAACTAATATTCTTACTATTAATACTACTACTACTACTACTACTACTACTTCTACTTCTGCTACTAAATACTACTAATGCTACCCTGCTACAACCACAACTAATATTCTTACTTTTACTACTACTATCATTCTTTCTATTGCTCCTACTACCATTACTGTATATCTAACGCCCTCGTCTCCTGTCCTCCACTGGGGAACAGTGGGCTCGGGATCCCGAGAAGGAACTTAATATTGGTCCGCTAGCAAGCGTTCCAACTCGGGTGAGGGGTTAGTCACAAGACCACAAATAAAACAAATTCTGAATGAAGAATAAGAAAAATTAATAAAACAAAATAGAAGAGAAGCGCTGGGACACAATGTACTAAGGTGTCATATGATACTTTTATTTACAGACCACTGATCTGTACAACTTATCAAATTATAAAATCAACAATCTCACAAAATATTACCAATCAAGTCTAGATCTCTATCTTTCTATCAAAAGACCTTATTTCCAATATTTACGCATAGCTTTAGATAACCTATGTTATTATATAATATTCTGGGACTTAAAGGGAACGGGGAACGGGAGAATGTTAGTTTATAGGGGAGATGAAAGGGTTAGTAATGTGGCCACTTACACGCACGCGGTAGTATTCTGAACACTGACGAAACCTCGACGATGGCGATGATAACGATGACCTTGACGATTGAGATAGTGACGCGATGACGTTGACGATGGCGACGGTGATGACGACGACGATGACGATGACGATGACTGTGATGACGATAACAATTATGTTCTCAGGAAAAGATGGACAAGTTCAGAATTATACTACGGTGAAAGCAGGGTCACAGGGAGGTATTTACAAAAGGGTGGATGGTACCCAATTGTGGAAGAGTCTCAGCATACCTAGAGAACGATGACTTGGCGACTTATTTATAATTTCAGCAACACAGTTCTTCAACACCAAATTTAGGACAGGGCTCCAACAGTTCTTCAGCACCAAATTGTTGCACTTCAGGATTAGTCGTTAGTATGTAGGGACTGGGAGGACATGGGAGAGGGACCAAGGGGGGATCTTCAAGTCGGGATGCCAAGTGAGTAAAACATGCATGGGGTCTACTTTTATATCTCATTAAACATTCATATTATGTTCTTATGATTGGTCACTACTCTTTAAGGGGGATGGACTTCAGTCATAAACTAAACACCTAATTGGCTAAGAGTTCTTGGTCACTTCCGAGGTGACCACCTATAACAACACATAATACCACATAACAACAAACATTTCTTTCCAGCCACCAGTTGTGGTCATAATACAGGGATTACCCTTTTGATTAAATGAGAAACAATATCCTCTTCAGTTCTTTATTACAAAAACTATTCAAGATTGTGAGAAAAGCAAACTTTACTCACCCTCTATTCTTACCTAACACAATAGTGGATTTCAGACATGAATGGGGTATAAGAGATTAATTCTGGGTTAAGTGTAATATAAAGGATGCCTAAGACAATATGAATGAGCTGGGGAGTTAAGGAGTGTGATCTTGACTGTGGGAATTGTCAATAAGTTTAGGAAGGATACAGTCTGCACAGTCTGTGACAAGGGTAACATAAAAGGAGTTAAAATGATATAAATGAAATTGGGCAATTAAGAAGTCTGCACTGGACTTGTACGAATTATCAATAGATCTACAAGAAAGATACAAGTAGCACATCTAATAAATGTACCAAAGAAAAGGACAGACAGAGGTTAGGAAGAGAGGCAGAGAAATATAGGAAGAATGAAAGATAGGATAGACCTAATGAAAGAAATAGCAAAGGATTGTGAATTCGTCACCTTGCTACATATACATATGTTACTATTACTTTTACTATTGATTATTCTTCGATCACTCTCACTATAAGTACAACCACTTGTTCATCGACTCCTACAACATTATTATATTTACTACTAAGCCTACTACTACTACTACTACTACTACTACTTCTACTACTACTACTTCTTATACTGTTTCTGCTGCTGCTACTAGTACTTCTACTACGGTGTTCTACTACTACTACTACTACTACTACTACTTCTGCTACTACTACTACTACTACTACTGTGTACGACTACTTCTTCTACTAATTCTACTAGCACTAGTCCTACTTTTAATCCTACCGCAATTAATCCCACCACTTTTACTCTTACTACTAATATTCCTAATACTCCGATTGCTATTTCTTCTTCTACTACTCTTACTATGAATACTACCACTACACTACTCATACTACTGCTACTACTACTACTACTACTACTACCTGTACTATTCCACAACTACTGCTGCTGCTGTGCATGCAGCTACTACTACCACTACTATTACTTCCACTACTGTTACCCCAAACGACTATTCCGACGACGATTACTACTACTACTACTACTACTACTACAACTATTACTACTATAACCATTACTTCTCCTAGTACTATTACCTCTTTTACACTGCCTCTTCTACCACTTCCAGCTCCTCCTCCTCCTCCTCCTCCTCCTCCTACCATGACTTCAAATGTTGCTATTACTACTACTGTTTAATACTCCGATTACTCCTCCTCATACTACTATTATTACTTCTACGACTGCGACTACTCTATTATGTCTACTACTACTAATGCTCCTCTTACTTTTACAACTGTTTTTTTTTTCTTTTGTTATTCCATACGAGTCTATCCTTGGAAAGCGTAAGCACTAGGGTATTAAAGGGAAAAAATACGACTGGATGGAATCCTATTTAACAGACAATAATATGTTACAGTTAATGATTGCTTAAGTGCATCTTTGTAGATCAAATCGACGGTCCTGCCGAGATCTATATTGAGACCTCTCATATTTTGTGAGTTATCAATGACATGTGTAAATTTGCATTTAAATTCTGAAATGTCTCTTTATGCTGATGATACAGCCACTGCAACCACGGTGGTAAAACCCTTCTAGAGTTACAGGAAATATCGCAAAATGATTTTCTTGCAATATACAAATGGTTAGACCTGAATAATGTGCATTTACACGCACAAAAGACGGAATTCATGGCATTTGATCATAAGAAAAAATGGGAAATGATATTGTGGTCAATACAATTCAGAAACTTATGTTAAGAAAATGGAAATTAAAATAAAATACTTTGATGCTATGCCTGCCTCCGGGCTGACGTGGTGTAAACGTGTTTCTATCATTGTTTGTAAATCTCTCGGGCAGTAGGTTGTATACGTAGAATTAAACATATTTTGCCGTCATTCAAAAAATGAAGAATCTGTATTTTCCTATGATTTTAGTTGATTTATTGATTATTGTAGTATATCTTTTGGAGGCTGTGCAAAACTCCATAGGGATGATATACAGACAATTTTTAAAAAAATGCTAGGATGATTTTGAACAGATATCATCATACATCTAAACGTTCCCTGTCACTCAGGCTGAAATGACAATTAGTTGAGGAGCATATGAAATATCAATAGCCTGTTCTTGTAATCATAATATTAAAAAAATCTAAAATCGACTTATCTGGAATCTTTGATGTGTAAACGAACTGTAAATACAGACATGTTATTCTTTAAAATGTCCCTCAAACTTTCCCGAACAATGACAAAACAAAAAAGAAATTCCTTTGCATATGTCGGAGCCAGGTTTACATACCTGTATAGATTTAAATATATATATATATATATATATATATATATATATATATATATATATATATATGCAAAGCCTTACATCTTGATTCAATGGAATAATAACAATGCTATGCATGTATCTATATTCTATATTCAGATTCATAGATTTTATTTCATTTTCATTTTCCAAATATCAATCAATCAATCATAATTTAAATAATATAACAAAAGAATATCAAATAAGGATCAATATGCTAACAAAACAAACAAAGCACTTTTATAAAAGAAGCTGAGTACCAAGGAAAATGAAAACAGAGACCAGCAAAGAAGCAGAGCTTGTGAAACCACTGGCTCCTGGCGAAAGAGCGTGTACACTGGAAGACTTGAATTTATGCATAAAACTAAGCCATTGAAGGGGAAAAAAGATTTGTAATTAAACCAATACAACACATATTAGAATTATATATATAGAAACATAGAAATTTGAAAAAAAAAGAAAGTAGAAATAATATGATAATAAGTAATATACCACTTCGGAAGCAATGAATGTCTTATCTTGAAAAATTGAAGAGCTCAGTTTCAAAAGGTGCTACATCCGTTTTTCATCAAAATGTATGTTTTGGTCTTAATGTACTCTGTGTTAGGAGCTCTTTACACTCATACTAACAAAAAGCTGAATTTCCAACTAGGAAGTTGTTAAAATATACTTTGAAAAATCAATTCGGTTTCAAAAGGTACTAAATCCATTTTAATTCAGTTTCAAAAGGTACTACTTCCATTCCAATAGGAAATTGACCAATCACAGAGCAGTATTGAATTGACCCCTCTACTGACTCATCTGCATAACAATAGAAGTTGGCTTTTGGCTTTTGGTTTTCTGCTAAAATCACCACGCAGATCTGACGAATATCTTGGGTTGGGCATGTGTTGGTATGTTCAACTGCCTCTGCCACCCGGTTGGAGAATCCTGAATAGGGGCTCTGTCCCTCTGGGTTGTGACCCATCCCCCATTAGTACCTCCTATCTAATCTACTTTATTCAAACCTAAAATTTTGAATGAAATGAGAACTTTGTTTAGAAAAGACCCTGCACCCAGCGAATCCTGGCTGGATCCTTAAGCTATGCGTACATTATGTTCCGGACAGGCAATTCAGTCCCATTTACCAAAACACAATGTGCCATGGGCTATTTTTCTCTACATCGATTTTTGCTACGTCATGCTAATTTTGCAGTCTATCACGGTATTTGCCCCATTGCAAAATCCATCATTGTTGTCTCAAATCAAATCTGCCTGAAATGTTCAGTACTGGGCTGTCGTGAACACAGTGCAAGCGTAGCATGGCGAGGCGTCCCCCCCCCCCCCCCACCCCAGTGACGTACCTGGCATACCTCGTCGGGGGGGGGGGGGGAACAGCCTGATTTTAATTACAATCAAATGTTGTTTTCAATTACAATCAAACAGATATAATTGGAATCTAGAATAAAACACAATGAGGCAGGAAAGCAAGTAAAATTTAATATATTTTCAAAATATGGCAATAAACAATTTGGTTTTTGGCCCGAGCGTTTGTGTGTTGTCCCATATACCAATTATGTTCAATGCCTTTGTTTTGCAACAGGACAGAGCTGATATATATCTACTACTTAATCAACCTTTCCCAATATCTCTTTTGAACACGATTCTTTCGAATCGTTATCGCATGATCAAAGCTCGAATTTTATCTGTAACTAACTAACTAACAATAATTTCAAGTTATGGCAAGAAACAACTTGGTTTTTGGCCCGGACATTTGTTTGCAGTCTCCATATACTAATTTTTGTGTGCACTACCTTTGTTTTGCAACAAGACAGAGCTGATTTATACTTATTGCTTAATCAACCTTTCCCAATTATTCTAAACACTTTCTTTCGAATCTTTATCGCTTGATCAAAGCTCAGATTTATCTGTAATTGACTAACAAATATACAAAAGGAATGGTGGAGCTTACAAAGCGTAAAAGAAAAAAAAAAGTATTATACAACACATGACATCAACGCATCAGCAACCACACCAATTCAATAACTTTCTAGGGGTTTCCCCATGATTTTAAGAGAAAATACTGTGTTATTGTCAAAAATCAATTGACTGTTCAAAAAATTAAACAAATTGTTCTCGCGGACGAAAGCCCTGGAGTCAATTTGCTATTAAATGTAACAAGCCGATACCAAGTCGAGCCACTAGGCATGCTAGGTAAGAGTTTCCATCCATTTCACATCTATCAACATAGTTCACTTCACTTCACTTCACTTTATTCACTTCAATTTTAATCAATCTTTAAAAACATTTTACAACGCATTGAATAAAAACGTGGAATTAAAAGATAAATTAGAACATGTTGAAATAACATACACATGAATAATTAAAATGATAATGGAACTAAGCTGGTTACAGCTGTAAAAGAAAGAGAACCAGAAAAGAAAACACAGGTCTTGTCGAGACAGTTTCCAGGATTAATATGAAATATATAATAAACTGTCTCTTGTACAATGTACCAAAATAAGCCACAGATGCAACAAGATAAGGGATGGGAGAGCATGAAAGGCAAAGAAAACAAAAGGGGAAAGAGGAGAGCAGGAGAAAGAAGGATAATACTGATGAATATATTCAATGAGAGTCACGTGTCATCAAGAAACATCTAAACTGGGGCTTTAAGCTGTTATAAAACTAATTTGGGGTCACATCAGTAAGAAGCGAATTTTATATTGTGGATGCATGATGTTCACAGGTGTAAAATGCCAATTCTGTAATTACATTCCATCTGTGATATTGATTTTTTTTAAAGTCCTCTCTCTCCATCCCATTCAAGCGTTAACTGGAAACATATTATGTTTTTCATGTCTCTCATGGAACATTTAGACTTATGAAAAAATGTATTTATATAAAACATGAAGAAGATAACTTTTGGACAGTTCAATCATTTTCTTTGTCCAAAAAATATATAAATAAAATAAACTTAGGCATAATCACATGTCGATGAACATACTGCGGTTCTGCACACAATCTCGTATAAGGAGTGCTCTATTTACAAGAAATGAAAGTCTACGCATTTACATAATGAAGCAAAAGTCGAACTTGGACATGCTCGATTCGATTTTACATCCTCCCTCTCTAACTACCCAAACTGCATGGAGAATGTGGACATTAGACATCTTAGAATTCGCAACACAGACATCCATCTGAATTCTGCTTATAGCACAGGAATGAAATGGTAGATCACTGGACATATAATAGCTGATGCATATGTGTTCTCACTATACCTATCAACAGAATTTGAATTGTGCGTTGCTGTTGTTATCTTAGGGGTTGAATTAAAATGTTCGTATAATGTAAAAAAGGGACAATGTCCCGATACTATAAAGAATCTCAGAAAACACATGCATCTACTACGTAGGGTGCTCCCACAATCCTTTTCTTTTTATTTCTCATGAGTAATTTCGCTCCAAACAGGTGAGTGCATACATGGCCTTCGTTGCGACATTCATCTCTATTTCCAGGGTAGACCTACACATTTGTTCAAATTGAATAGGTTTACTAATTTACCGATACAAATCACATCATGCCGCATCCATTGGTGCTATTACATTCCGGTATGATTATCTTGATTTCATCTTGAAGTTTAAACCTTAGCACAATATTCCATTCAAACACTTACATTTTTTAATACATACATGCTTGTAGTTGTGTCTACACTTCAGTCTGAAACGTACTCATATTTTCTTTGAACTAAATAAAGGACGTCTGGAAGCAGTCTTTGAATAAAGGAAACCGAAACTAAATCTTGGAACATTGAGGTGAATAAAGGAGTTATCGAAACTCTTGTGTAAATGGTTGGCCCGGTTAGTTACCCATGGTAACAAATGAATTGGTGCTATTAATTTCAAGCAAGACAATAACTTTCAGACAAGCCATTGCTACGTAAGGTTTGTATGCTTCTGTAAAGCATTGCGTCCTCGTATGTACTTTTGAATATAGGCAGAGTATGGAGTATAATGCGAAGTGATCTACTCTAAAGATACGGCATTTGTGGATGGTCCTCTGTCATCCTCTCGTTTCCAGATGGGCATGACCCCATTCTTGTGATATAATTGCATTAATCACATGTGATGACAAATAGCCTGAGTATATACATTCTAGATTAAACTATGGTCATTAAATTATACTTTTGAATATATTGTTATCGTACATGATACAGATTTGTGGGGATGATGTTAGTGCTGTTTGTTTTCTATGCTTTTCAACATTTCAACTTCTCAATTTTTCAAAGCCTGCGTCACTAACCACACAGAGTACTAAACGCGGTCTATGGGCCTAGCAATACTAATATGCGGGACGTGTTATTCAAAGCACAGATGTCGTTAGTCGATGATTATTCATCATTCGGTTAGCATATTAT
>CM057162.1:25389575-25401048 GCA_029962745.1 Echinometra lucunter | reverse complement strand
GTTTTCAGTCTTTGCAAGTGAAACCTTTTGGAGAACTTGACAAATCCGTGATCCTAACTTTTGTAAGAATATTACATCAAATATGTTTTAATGAATGATGCAGCCTCGGATGCCTTTTACATAAAATAAAGTTTACATGATGTCATGGGTGTAGAAAACATGATTTTGATTGCCCTGATATACCTGCACTGCTTTAACTGGATTGCTAGCAATATAGTTTTATGTTTGGCAGCTCAGTGATATTTAGTATACATGCATGGTTTACATAATCATGTTGTCTCTTTTCATTTAACATGTTTTAGGCTGAATATGCTCTTGTTAGTAGACCAAAAATGGGCAATAAGGCACTTCAACCACGATTTTGCAATACTGAGGTAACATTTCTTTACATTTTACATGTATTTCTAAATTAGTATGATCAACAGCAAAAGTAATATGCCCTTTAGTCATGTTAGTTCCCTTAAATCATGTTGAGAAAGCTACCTTTAACACTTAATCAAGGAATTGATTAGAACGGTATATCACCGGTTCCCTCTTGTGATCACCAAAGTGGCAAAATCTAGGGGAGGGGGGGGGGGGGGTGATTTGCCCACTCATGTCCTGCCCTAAGTTATGGAATAGTCTTCCTTAAGACATCAAATATTTAACCTCTGACACCTTTAAGAATTATGTAAAATCTTTTCTGTTCAGCTCTTGATTATTTCTATATGCACCTAGAGCACTCCACAGAGCGGAATTCTGCGCTATTATTATTAGTAGTAGTAGTAGTAGTAGTAGCAGTGGTAGTATTATTGTTGTTGTTATTATTATTATTACTATTATTATTATTATTGCAGGATGGGCACGCTATAGTTTATGACTTTCTACCAGCCTTTGGAAGTCATATTCATAAAGGACATAGACCCTATGTTTTGTTTTGATTTGTAGTCCTCCATTATCTCTTCCATGTCTTTATTTTCTTTTCACGTCCGCGCCAGTAAGCAAAGTGAATGATTTTTTTTAATGTAACTGTAATCAAAGTCTTATTTTTAATACTAAAACACCGTTACTTGAGGGGAACTTCGGTGAAGTATTTCGATCAACGTTGAAACAAATTGTTTTGTATTCTGATTGCTTGTTTTCTTTGTAACAGTTGGGTGCTGAGTTTGAGTATGCTGCAGTCGATAAATCTAACCGAACGGGACGTGAATCTGTACCACACGTCTACAAAGAAGCGATGAGCGGCCTGGTAGATAAAAATACTGTTATTTACTTCCTTTCTTTTAGTTTGTAGGCAGTTCTGTGCTAGTTTGTCCAATACATTACATATTATAACTAATATTTCAGTGTAAACTCGACATTAATTGGTTAAGTCAGGAATCATGAATGTCGAAATACCTTGGACATGTTGGACTTACCTTGGTGAAAGAAAGGAGAAGCTATAGAAAACTATGTATGGAATATATACGTATGATGGGGAAGCTATGGAAATGATAAGTAAAAAAAGAAAAAAAGGTCGCTTTGCCAGTGTTACTTCTATGACTGATGGCCGCAATTGCCTCGTAATTACTTCGCCCATCATTAATGTCAAATGTATAATTTATTCTTTGTTATCAGGAAGAATATGCGGTCGTTGATAAACCAAAGGACAAAAAGAAACTTCAGTCGAAGGTTCGACATACGACGGTAAATATTACTTTTCGCTGTCTTTTTAATAGATATTACTTTTCGTTGTCTTTTTAATGATCAATGAAAACTATCCACTTCCTTTTGTTTATTCAAATTGAAAAATAGAGAGCCATTTAAACTATGCAGCGCTTTTTCATTTTCATAACGTATACAAAACAGCGAATTTGACAAATTCTGTCTTGAATGAAAGGTTTTATCGATTGCCCCTTTTTAAATAACGTTTTATGTATCTTCTGAAATCAAACAAAAATACAGTATAGTGTTCCAGGCCACGTTGGATAGATACTCTTATAGTTCTGGTTTACTTTGCGTGCAGCCAGTCGCATCACAAATATACATTTTTTTTGTATATACGAAGGATAATGATGTGCTTATATGTGAGTAGTTGCGTTGGTATTTGAGTATGGAAGAAGGGAGGGCAGAAGGGGGCTTTCAAGCTATAAAGCTGGCCGCTGAGGAAGAGGAAAATTGAAGGAGAAGAGGAAAAGCGTAAGAAAGATATAACGCCAGAGGCCATACACATTCATTTTACAGAAGCTCACTGGGGAGACCAAAGGAGAAAAATGGGTATCTTCTTCACCCGCTAGGTCTGTCACCAAGTTGGCCGCCCTGACCATTTTGGAGTGCAAAAGAGCATTCTCTTGGGGTTTAAATTCATTATGTTCCTTCGTTTGCATATTTTCACAGTCAAGTCCAGGGATATGCTGTATTATGTGTGTGGCTCCTTAAAAGACGGGCGTGTGAAGGTGTTTTTAACTCTCATGCAAGAACCCATATTATTTGGTCATGCACCATATTTTACTCTCAACTTACAAGTATCTGTTCTTAATTCTTTGCCTCTTTTCTACCCATTCTTTTTAGGCTCCCAACAATTTTGAAGCAGAGTATGCTGTGGTTGACAAATCGAAGAAATACTGACCTTAAAATGCCAACTAAACGATGAACCATCATCCTATAAAGGACATCTGTGGTTTAAATAACAATAACAAGCAGTAGTACTTCTTGACTCGTACATAATTACCGCATGTAGATTATGACATAGTTGAAAAGCATCGAAAAATAGTTTTATACTAAAGCTAGAAATTCTTATAATGCGAGATAATATATCTAAAATAGACTATTTCAATGTCCATATTCTAATCTAAAATCTGTATGATTCGGCTATTGTTTAATAATAATACTGAAATAAATCGGGCTGGCTACTATGAAAAAAAGTGTGCTATAACAAAATTAATCGTCTCCGACAGTTCATGTCGGTATATCATTAAATCATTGCATTATATCATGATATGTTATATATGTGCTCAATGCAATGACATTCAGAGGAATGGGTTCGTTCCCATTTGCAAACGCGTTTCATGATGAAAAGGCGGAGAACCATAACAAACTGGTATATCCGAAAGACGTATTTTTTTTGGTTCAATAAACACAAATGCACACGTTGCTATTTATAGCCTTTTGATTTATTTGATGTACGATAAATGAGCAAAGTAGATAAAATGCCTTCATCAAGGGCAATAAGTGCTAGGCCGGGGATCGAACCCCCGATCTTCATGTCTCCAGTCAAGAGCCTTAAACCACTGGGCCACGGCACATCCATAATCATATTCCCGATATTCCATATAATCTGCCTTTAACCACAAGATACAACATGAAACAAATATCAAAAGCTTTAACAGAAGCATGCAATTTTAAGGAAGCACGCTTGTTTGAAAGTACTGTCTTGCTTTAAGTTAATAGGTGCTTAATAGCCGCAATTCATTTGTTACCATGGATAACCATTCGGGCCCCCAATTCAAGAGTTTCGATAACTCCTTCATTCGCCTCAATGTTCCAAGATCAAGTTTCGGTTTTGCCTCATTCGCAGACTGCTTGCAAAGTGTCCTGGTATTTAGATGTGTGGTAATATCGCAAAAAAAAAAATTAAAAAAATGGAAGTACACGGGGAACTGAAGTGTAGACACAAATATAACCATGTATATACAGTACGTCCCAGAAAAAAAGGAAACCGGGATGTTCAGCTATTTTCAAGCTTGAATAAAATAATTCACGAAATATGATATGCATGTTCATAAAGTTCAGGTTTTCCTCTTTGCGCTGTTACCTGGTACGAAACAAAAGGTTCGCGCATTGATGAGCAAGAAGAGTTTAAAATCCGAACGTCAAAATCGATTTGCGCAGAATTAGTGTTCAAGATTTGTAAGGATGCGCCAACCTTGCCTAAGAACGGCATGGCAGAGGCGTCAATCCTGAGGGGGAAGGGGGGGGGGCAGGGGGCAGTTGCCCCCTAAAGAAAATTTCGGGGGGGGGCAAAGATATTATTTTGTCCCCCCTCCCATAATTTCCCAACCAAAAAAAAGAAAAAGGAAATAAGAAAGAGAAAAGAAAGGATAAGGAAGGAAGGAAGCGAAATAAAAGCGTAAAATAAGCAAAAAAGAAAGGAAATGGGACACTTGGAAGCGCACGGTCGCATTTAAGTATCCTAACCAATGCCGATGATAATTACTATTCTTATGAAAGGAAATATGTTTGCATCATGTGTTTCTATCTAATGTTATACTATTCTTCTAATCATAGAAAGTAATATAACCAAACAAGATATCACTCCTAGAAATAGAGCGGCCAGTTGACCTAAAAATAGATAAACTGTCAGGAGATAACGGCCTGGATTTAAAAAAAAAATAAACCGCAAAACAAATAAAAACATATTTTTCGTTAACTCGCTCGCTACTCTCACTGGTAAAACCTAGATACAAGATGATTTTGGGCAGCAGCTAGCTTATCATAGCAGCGAGATTCCAAAATATTATTATATTTGGGCAGCAAGGCGGTTGACAAAGATTTTGGGACGAATCCATATAATTTTGCCGGGATCGGTCGTTGGCTTTGCTCGCTATGGTAGAAAGAGAATGGTTTCGGACTGCAAGCGAGGTAGCTAAAACAGTTTCATATTCGGCACACAGGTGATTGGATGTATTATTGAGATATCATACAGGCAAGACAGGTTTATTGTGATGATAAAGATAATAATAATATTCCGTTCTTGTATAGCGCATATCACATTTTTATCACATTATTATGATGACAAAATAACACTTCTATCATATGGAAAAGGTTATATTTTTCCTCGCTCGCTGCGCTCGCTCGTTTCATATTAATGGTTTTGAAAGCAAACGAATTCAGTGAGATGAGACCGAATACATAATTTGCCGAAGGGTTTACTACATCTACCTTAAAAGAGTGTGTGCTTCCTCGCTCGCTTCGCTCGCTCGTAATATTAAAGAACAGAGTGGTTTGGGGGCAACAACAATGGACCAGCGATGTGACAAAATAGAGTTCATATTTGGCAGCGAGGTAATTTTCAGTCAAAAATGCAGTCTTGAAAATTTCGCCCCCCTCCCCGCTGCATACGGTCAGGCGTCAATCCGCTACCTGCCTCTGTCCCACTATGACCATGATAACGTGAACAAAATCAAAAATCTTGAAAAGGTTTCTGCTTGGGAAGGGACTCTGTGGTAACAGAGCGTCGATTGGTTCTTGTTCGATGGAAATCTCAATGAAGAGCAACTCATCAGAGAAGAGATCTGAAAATTTTCCAAATTCAACTGACAGTTGGCACCAGAAACTTTAATTTCAATTTAAAAAACGCGATAAGCGCAATCATGACCAACTTTTTCTCTTCGCCTGTATGTTTCATCGAACAATTTACGTATTCTTGCGCCTCTCACAAGGAAAAAAAAAATCCTGCTACGGCTCCAGATTGTTGAACTTGACGAAACATTTCGACCAGGAAATTGACGCTGGAAAACCTTAACAACTTGCTGTATGCAAGCTTCCAGTGCGGTTCCATTACGTGAACAGATCAGAAATCCTATTTGCTCGTTTCAGGAACGCAAGTGAAACACGGTTCTAGGACAACTCCCCCGGGAGCACAACTCCCCTGATAAGATTCCCACCTGACAACTCCCCCTGGAGCACAGCTCCCCTCGAGGACAGCTCCCCCGAGGGCAACTCTCCCCGGAGGACACATTTCCCGGATGACAACTCCCCTAAGACAACTCCCCAGTCCCCAGGGGAGTTGTCCTCCCGGGGGAGTTGTCCTGATACAGTGAAAAGCGCATGCTTAAATCTGCATTCTCTCCAAAACCGAGAGATTTATGAAGGAATCGTAACAAAGAACATAACTGAAATACTAATGTACTGCCGATCTTGGGCAAGGTTGGCGCATCCTTACAAATCTTGAACACTTATTCTGCGCAAATCGATTTTGACGTTCGAATTTTAAACTCTTCTTGCTCATCAATGCGTGAACCATTTGCTTCGTACCACGTATCAGCGCAAAGAGGAAGAACTGAACTTTATGAAGATTTATATGATATTTCAGGGATATTTTTATTCAACCTGAAAGATAGCTGATCATTCCGGTTTCCCTTTTTCTGGGACGCACTGTATACACCCACTCACTCACCCATACCAATAAAATTTTTGAAATCGAATTCTGTGCTACAGCTTAAACCTTAAACTACTTTAAATTTAAAACCACGTGAACATGCTGAATGCGATAGCACCAGTAGATGCGAAATGATCTGGTTTTGCATCAGATTACTTAAGGCTGGAGAGTAAACATATGCAATTCAAACGAGATATAGCTTGGTTGACGACTCTGTTGTTAAAAAATAAACAAAAAAAATGGTCTTTATTTTCAGTGTATTATACATTTGAGTCCTTATAGCTTTGATATACATGTTTCAAATTCTGGGGTCGAACAATATGATGTAATGTATGTGGAAACTTTTCCTTTGAATAATGCAATTATTCAAACTGAACGACCTGTAGTAATGTTATATACAGTTTGAGTAATTATGTGAATACTGTATTGTATATACATTCATACTGCATGAATGACTTTATGAAAGCAAGTTTTATATTCTAAAATATTGGTAAGTTTTCCTTCTTTGTAATTTAATCACATTTTAGTTTTCTTGGTATTGTAAGGGAATATTTTCTCTGTCACGAAAACAAAGAGGAAAATAAGGAGATAAAATTATTTTCAGTTTCATTATCATAATTATGAAAGGATACCTATGCCAAATATGAATGCAAAATTATTTTTTTAAGCACTTGGTTTCTCTATATAATACAAAAAAAACTGCACAAAATTTATCGATTGCATTGGTTTTTTTTCCGTTTGCCATGTTTGTTCTAAGTAGACATTAACAAGTTCAAGTTATATTTCAGTATCAAACATGTCAAAACAAGTAACGAACAAAATCAGACTGGCCATTAGTAGAAAACTGTATCATTATTTAACACATCTTACCCCTGAACAAGATCCAGTGATTCGATGAACGTAATCATTGGTGTGATTCACTTGAGATTAAGCTACGTTAATTTGTACACTTTGATTTCCAAAAAAAAAAGAAAATCAATGTAAAGTATTCAGGCCTAAAAGTCTAAAGGTGTTGGACTTACAGTATTTTGCATACATGGCACAGATAACTCATCCATCACCCACGTACTGTCTCACATCCCTACAAAAGACCAACGCGTTAGTTTGTTAAACCAGTACATCGGTTAAACCAACCGTCAATTTGGAATGGGTGATCCCAGAGGGTTTAAATGTGATAAGTAATTATGGAGAAAAAATTCAGAATGAGCATGATGACCGTCTGTTCGTGTCATCCAGGACTATTTCATTCAGGCCAGTGGAAACGATTCGTCATGAACAACTGGTATGCACAACGGTCGGTGGCCTATTATCTAATCATATTCAGGCTACTATCTACATCGAGTATGAAGGCAAGTACCTTCATTTTGTTTTTTCTAAGATAACACTTTAGCAGTCAGGCATGCAAATATATCAAATATGAGTCAATATAGTTCTGAATTAGCATAGATAGATATGCACTACATACGTAAACAACAACAAAAACACAATTAAATAATGATACTAGAATTAATGACTGCGCAAATCATGAGCTGATGTGTGCTTTTGTCGCTTTATAGACGATGCGTAGAAGAACAAAGTAATGCAAAATTTGTAGTTTTGTAGTAATGATCTCTGTGGTTGATTTATTAAGTCTAGTAGGCCTACAATACAACAGGCCTGTTCAACTTATATAAAATAGTAATTTCCTTGTATGGCAATTGCCTAAATGTATTCTTCAAAATCTGATACGTATTTTAATTTCATTTCTTTCAGAACCTGTGATTATTACTGATGACATTCCTGTATCCTCAATGACGCAAGAGAACAATACCTTAGAAACATCATTGTCGTATACGGGTATGGAGCATATTTCAAAACTTTGTATATGTACGGTTAATATCGAATATCGTACACTGATCCTGAAAGTGAAAACATTCTACAATAAAGGTTGATAGTGCGATTTATATCTCTACCTGTCTGATCGTGTAAAAAGAGAATGCATAATGAATTGAAGATGTCAATCCAAAGGAGATGTTTGTTTTTATTAGAAATCATGGTAATTCATTACTTTTATTATTGCCGATTAAAATCGGAGAAACCTAGTACATATAGCATGTGACTGTGTCTTGATAATACCACAAAAAGAAGGTTAATAATCCACATTAAACCAAACGTTTATTTGAATGTTTTTTATTTTATGTAATACATTTTATTTCCAATGATCATAGAATTGGATGCTCATGAAAATGAATCATTTTGATCCAGGATCCAGTGATGAATTATCATCTGAGCTTTTTATGTTCAGTAGTTTACGTAAATACAAAAAGGCGTTGTTTTTGTTTGAAAGTGATAACTATCCAATTTGTAAAAAAAAGAAAAAAGCTGCAGAGGAGCTGCAAAGCTCACCATTTCGGCTTTCAAAAGCAGATTATATATATCTCACACGAAGTAAAATAAAAGCCGTGTATTTACACGAAATATAATGTAACCTTTGTCTATCAGTCCAGTTGATTTTCCATCACTGGGGTGTCCTGGGAGGATTTTTGTGATACAAGTTCGTTTTTTCCCCATTATTTTTCAATACATCTAGAAAAGGGAACAGGTTTTTCAATGGTTCGCCGTGGATATCCATATATCATTGGGAGTGCGTTAACGGCATTTATCACAGGCCTACTGGTTGTAGCAGTGCGATCGCTTTTCATATACCGTAAAAAATCTGGTATGTCCTTTGTTTCATATAAAATTAAAATAATCTATAAATTTCCCCCAAGATTACTTGTCATTGAAATATTGATGTATTTTAATCTACCGTGAGAGGATTGAATAGAAGAAAGGAGATCCAAAAAGGTACGCCTCAAAATATCTAGGGTTCAAGTAATCCCCTCAACTAAAAACAAAAAAGGAAACACGTGTAACTTTTTTTTCTGTTTTGTAAACTCAAATAATTGATAATGATTTGGACCCCGTTTGAATTAATTTTTGCTGGTGAAATAACGCGACACACATTTTCATTTCATGTTTACTTGAAATTTTGATCAACATCCATTTTCCAATAGTAAAAAGGACGACTGAATCATCCGACTTGTGGGTAACAACACTGGCTCGAACTTCTACGTCTCAACCTCCATCCAGCCAAGAGCCCGCACAAGGCAACATTGGGACGGTAAATATCTTCACATGTAACCAGTTAAATGAGTTTGTTTTTTAATTTTATCCGAAAGACCTCTAAGAAATGAAACGTTGGCAAATCCAAGAAATCCTAATGAGTTCTATCGAAGGGCATTCATGGTAACTGAAGGCTACTGAGATTATTCAGAAATGTGCATATATATATTATAATGACATATTATGATTTCTATAACCTCTAAAACAATTCGGCGTTCGTTTATTCACAATCTCCAACTGTTTCTATCTCTCCCTTTCACTCTTGCAGTCTGAGGATGAGAATGGTGAACATGTCGACGATTTCGGGGCAAATGAAGCACTTGATTATCAGCCCCTCGATGAAAATGTTAGCACTAATCATGTTTACATGGAAATGAAGCCGGTAAACAACCCAGCCAAATCTTCATCAAGCTGTAACCCTAACGTTTCCCGTCACAACTCTTCCACTATTCATGTTGGAACGAATTATACAAGCCCTGTACCCAGAACAAACCAACGTCTCCAGAAGGAGCAAGCATATGTCAACAGCGAGAACACCTTTCACTTCCCTCGTTCCCAACGTCTGGATTCCGTGTGCACAACATACCTTTAAAAAAGCTGTGTAATCTACATCTGACTGAATAACCCCAATGTTTTGTTTATTGATTTGCATTTCGAATGAACTTTTTACTCAGAAGCATTTGATTGTGGAAGGCGAATTCCGGCAGATTGTAATGTTTCATTTGCCTTACTATGCAAATTGCTGACAGAGTAATTGTATGAGTTTGTAAGGAAGATGATGCTAAGAGTGAGATACCAAAGTGACCTCCAAAAAATTGACAAACATCATTGTGCAAAGAAAGTAAACAAAATCATGCAACGATAAGGGTTTAAACCTATAACAATGGAAGTAAAAATATAACATAAAATACAATTTTGTGACGTTATTACATATCTTATCCTGTGAAAACTTAACCATGCATGTTTACTTATCATAATTATATAGGATAGAACTATCATGATCAAAACATATCACAAGTGTCTATGACAGAGCACAGAATATTTTCATGAATTGTGGGTGGCAGAAACACTTACTATTTATATGTACATTTTACAATAGTGAATGGTCCCTAAAAGTGAGACATAGTTTAATATGCAAATTTGAAGTTTGTACCTAAAATTCATTTCTCTTGTGATGACTGGAAAAATTTTATCATGTAGTTCATTTTAATATTAAATGTATACAATGGCCAACGATTGCGTTGGCATAGCGAAAGCAGTATCCTTTGAGTATTAGAAAATATAGAATATTTAGGAAACTATTCTTCTGAATTGAACATTACGGACAAATTATATCCAATCTCTATAGAAATAGAACAGAGTTTAGATGTAAAGACTTATAAATTCAAATAACTTAAAACTATTTTTTTAAATCCTGAAATGCTGAATGGAAATGACGAAAACTGACTTCTTTTTGCACCACTGTCCATATTGCAAGTAGGTTGTTAGATAAGGTATATTATATACACGTATTACTGATCATCCGAAATGTAGTTAAGAAAAAAAAACAATTGAGAATGAATATATATATATATATATATATATATATATATATATATATATATATATATAATTGCACCTTTATGAGCATTACACAGCGTTATGAAAATATGGAGTGTGTTAAATGGGTTGCTTTGAAATATGCATGCACTGAATGAAATTCCTAAATTGATTCAGCTCCCATGTTCTGATATCGTAGAGGTATACTTGTATGTCGATCATCCCACTTAAAGAAAGTGGTAAATGGTTCCGCGAGGGGGAAAAACGTGACTTGTCAAAATGACCATGATTATATTTCTTTAAGTCAACAACTTACATTAAATTCATTTCCTCCAAATTCGTTATTTCTTAGAAAAGAAAAGATGATTCTAGAGTAGAAATTGAACAACTGTGCACAGTAAATTTAAATAATATTTTACACAAATTTTTAAAGCTTCTCACATTACAAAACATCCGTGTGTCAAATTTATATTCGAGAAAGTTTGTCACATTATTATTAAATGATAAGACTGATTAATGGGATGGATGCTTAACTCGTGAGTGGTTCCTTCTTATTAAGACATGTTTCGCTTTCTGAGACACAAATTATGCATGAGTAAGTGAGTGCAGCAGAAAAGAAGTTTCAACCAATGTTTGTGACCTTGCAATGAACGAATGAAAGAGTGCGAGAGA
>CM057162.1:25375949-25386697 GCA_029962745.1 Echinometra lucunter | reverse complement strand
GGTAAGGGAAAACCTGCACAAAACGCAATATCTTTAAACTATTTGTTTTTCACTTCCCTGAATTGAAAAACAACTAAGGTCGAAAACTAGTTCTTTTCTTTCGTTACACCATATTCAAAATAGGTTCATAATTCTATGCATGCATTACTGCAATATGCATAATTTGGGAAAAACAACAACAAAACAACTGAAAATGAATGTTTATCATGTTTATACTATCGCACTTCTATAGACAATAAAAAGCCTTTGATGAATACAAGGAGTGTGTTAAAGGGAGTGCTACTAAATATGCATACAATGAATGAAATTCCTAAATTGATTCAGCTCTGTTTTTTTTTCATATCGTAGAGATATACTTGTATGTCAATCATCCTATCTGCAAGAAGAACGTGGTAAATGGTTCCACGCGGGAAAAAAATGTTCTTTAGAAGTGACTTGTAAGATAATTATGATTATTTTGTTTTCAATTCAACAAGTTATATCAAATTCAATTCATGTACATTTTGTATTGTTTAGAAAAGAAAACCGAAAATAAACAACTGTGCTCTAAATTTCAGCAATATTTTACCTTTTCATTTGTAAACACTGGTTAAGCTTCTCGTATTACATCCGTGTGTCAACATTATGCTCAAAAAACCTTGTCACATTAGTATTAATATAATGATAAGACTGATTGACAAGAAGGATGCTTAACTCGTGAGTGGTTGCTTCTTATGATGACATGTTTCGCTTTCTGAGAGACAAATTATGCATGAATAAGTGAATGCAGCAATAACGCAGTTTCAAAAAATCCTTGATGGCCTTAAAATTAACAAATGAAAGAGAGAGAGAGAAATAACAGCAGTTGGCATGGTTGGAGAGAGAGAGAGAAAGAAAGAAAGGGAGAAATATGCATTGGTAAGTGAGTACATCAATTGAAAAGTTTCCAACCAATGTTTTTTTTTTACCTTAAGAATCAACCACAGAAAGAGAGAGAAAGAAAAAAAAAGTTAGAAAGTGAGAAAGAAGGAAAGAGAGGAGAGAGAAAGAGAAAGGAAGAAAATAAGAGCATTGATTATTGATTATAATTGATGATTTCCTTGGTAGGACAGAGAGTTTAAGTATAAGTTTTGATGAAGGAAGAGTGAGGGCTTTTAAAAGAAAATTCTTTTTAAGTATAGTCCAGTACTCCCGTACTCATAGAACAAGACTATCAGGACTGCATGCTAAAGGAGATTTGTCTTCATATTTCGCTTTCACTGACAAAACAGGTTAATATTATAACACATAAACCCGCACGCATATATCCACATACAACAATAGATGGAATTATTATTTAAGTAATATTACAGGAATACTATTAATGAAATCTTCATAATGCCCGAAATCTTTTTTTTTTTTGCGATGTCTCTAAAAGTGAATATATTCATGAGATATAAACAGAATTTGGATATTACTCTTCATGAAAAATTCCTGTCTGTTGGTTCACCGATATTCATTTGGAAGCACGTTAGAAAATTGAGTGAAATCATTAAATCAGTCAAAAGGTGTTAATAGTGTTTACTAATATTTCTATTATGTTATCATTGTCATTTAAAAACCAGGTAAAAGCACTGGGGCCGGTTGTAACACCCCCGTTATAATGTGCTTACAGTATGTCGATAGGTATAATTATCTTTTGTTTTCAAAAAACAAAGCCACGTGCCATCACACTTTAACAGCCGAAATGTGTTTTAAACAACAACAATTTCGCACCATACTTGCCTTTTTATAATTTCAAAAAACCTCTACCCTCCATGAAAAAAATGAAAAAATCTCATTTTACTTTGTTTTACTTTGTTACTTTAGCACCGGTCTCCCCTGTATATATATATATATATATATATATATATATATATATGTCAAAGGCTCACTTCACCTGAAGAGAATAAAACGAAAGCACTTGTGAAGTAAAAATCCTGCTCGTTTTGCGTATATCCTGTATGATGTTGTGAACTCCTTTTCTTTACTTTATATTTTGACACTGCATCTCGTCCGAACTTTGTTCACCTTACTATTTTTTACTATATATATGTATATATACGACCATCAGGCGCAGTTCTGGAGTAGAAAGTGGGGGGGGGGGGGGGGGGGGGGGGGGGGGGGGGGGGGGATTTGAAAGATTTTAATGTATATTAGAACGTATATGAAGTTTATATTGCACCTTTATTGTCATTTTGGGGGTGGAGCCGCCAAAGGCCCCCCTCCCATAGAACTGCGCCTGAACAAGACAACCACAAAAAAAAAAAAAAAAAAAAAAAAACGAAAACTCAAGGAGAGAAACCATGACTTTGGTTTCTCCAGAAAAAACGAAAGGATATATATATATATATATATATTTTTTTTTAAAAAAAAAATCTGAGGATTTACGTTATAAACATATCGCCCACTCATTTTCTCTTGCATTCTGTTAGTTAAAAAAAGATTAAGGCCGGTACTCCACTTTTTAATTTATTTACACACGACTAAGAGTGATAATCTCAACTTAAGCAGAAAGTGAAATATAGATATGCAAGGAGATGATAAAGGAGGTAAAATGATATTGTAGTGGATGTAATAATTCATACGGTTGACTGGCTGGTTCTTGGTATGATGGCGCTCTCCAATCTCTTCAGATTATTTGCGCCAGTCATTTTCGTAGTTTTGGCGTCGGCTTCGCATCAAAGCCCGCGAGCAGTTCTTTTTTTGGTGAAAATGCAGTTAGTAGCGATATGGTTACAATATTAGTAATATTCTTTAGTTGTTGGTTATGACCATTTGTATTTATTCGCGATATTTAAATGCGCATGCAATAAAAAGGAGAGAAAAAAGGGGGGTTGGGAATACCTTGCAGTTGTTCGTGAAAAAACTGCAAATACCAGAGTATGTTTTCTAACCAAAATTTTCACTTACGAAGATGACCAGTGATAGCTTAAAAAGCTATCTAAAACGTTTTTTGTCATATTTATAGCCCAATAACTCTCGAGTAAAAATTGGATTAGATGTCAATAATTGTTTCAAATCTAGATTTTTTTATTTGATCCTTTCTTTCAGACGATTTCTTTCTCTGTCATATTTTGAACAATGTAGAATAAAATGTTTGACTGTCTCATATTCTTTTTTTATCTTTCATTTATTTTTTTATTTCCATCAGTTCACATAGAAACAAATAGAAATTGTACATAGTTATGAAAATGAACAAGGAAATCAGATTAAAAAATACAAAAAACAAAACAAAAATAAACAGTAGCAGGTGCAAAGGTATGTACCTTCTCTAAGATCGGACATACAATTTGAATTATGATAGCCAGATTGTATATAAAATAAAAAACAGCCAGAATGTCATGTAAAGGAGGCATGCAAATTTTTCCATTTCCTCTCAAATTTACATAATTGTCTATTTTGCAAACCAATTTGCTTCTCAGTCACATATATACTTTTTAACTTTGACCAGAACAGTTCAAATGATGGAGAAATACCCAGATGTCTACATGCATATATCATCTGTTTAGCTATTATCATACAATGATTCAAAAGAAGCCTATGTGAGCTTCCAACAAATACACCAAACAGAATCTCTTCTTCCTTCAATTGTAGATTGATATCAAATTTTGTATGCCACCATCTCAGAAACTCTTCCCAAAAATTATGTGCATGTTGACATTCAGTAAATATATGTTCTGGTGTTTCCTCTGCTTGTTTACAAAAAGGTACATAATTCAGATTCAACGATTTTTCACTTTATGTAATCTTTTGTTTAACAGAAGTGTTCTAGTATTAATTTTATATTGAAATGTTCTGCTCTTAGTATCTGATAAACAAACAAATGGCATTTTGTATATGAGCTTCCATGTTATTTCGTCTACAGCTTATTTATTGCTCCAATAAATTTCTGATGTTGGAGTCTCAAAATTATTTCCTTTCAAAATACAGTTAATAATCTGTGTTGTTAACATCTTAAAACTCTATAACTTTACCCTTAAAGTCACAGCTAAGTTTGAGAGGTGATATTACTTCTTGATTAGAAAGGCATCTCAACTTCAATTCTTTGGGGATAGCAGAAACAATCGAGCACCATTTCATATACATCTGCTTTTCAACTCCCCTCCTCACCCACGTATTAAAATCCATCAATTTGCCTTCCCTGTCATATAAGTCTGAAATATACCATAAACCAGCCTTAAAATATATATTCTTGACAAATTTCACAAAGACCAGTATCATTCAGCTTGATTTGAAAGAGATAGTAATTCAACCTACACTTACCTACTCTTAGTTCTTGTATCAGGCACTCATCTCTGCGAGATACCATTGATCATAATGAAACTGACTAGAGGGCGCTGCAGTCTCTTCTAGAATTTGATCTGGCTAAAGTAATGGTATTTCCCCACTAATTATCCTAATTACCCTCTTTGGGTACTTTTAGTTTCATAAGTTCAATGTTGGATTGATGTTCCGTTCTTTGTCATTTTTTCATTATGTTTATATATGTATATATATATATATATATATATATATATATATATATATATATTTCGAAAAAATAAACATTAAGCTCCCTATCTGCACGTTCTTTTAATGTGTGAAAAAAACTGAAGAATCAAGTATAGCGCAGCATATCATTGCATTGTAGATCACATGATACAATTTATAAAATAAATCTATTCTAGTCATATTTGAATGAAATTTGTAATTTTGCCATTGTAGCTGAGAATATATTTTCTCATATTATGACTAGACGGTTTGTGCGATGTGGTTTATTTTTGCACTTTTACTAATCACGATGGCAACCATATGGGCAAAGTGAAAGCGTCGTTTGTGCATAAACTAATGCAGAGTCATTATAGGAGATTTTTTTTTTTTTTCAAAAGAATACACATTTCGAACATGATCAGCCTATGCGATATATATATATCGTGTGAAAAATACAATATCTTTGGAAAGCGATCAGACTTTTCTTGGACTGAGTAAGGGAAAACCTGCATAAAATGCAATATCTTTAATCTACTTTTTTCAGTTTCCTGAATTGAAAAACAACTGAGGTCGAAAACTAGTTCTTTTCTTTCCTTACACCATATCCAAAATAGGTTGATAGGTAAGGTATATTCTATGCATGCATTACTGCAGAAAACAACAACAACTGAGAATGAATGTTTATCATGTTTATACTATCGCACTTCTATAGACAATGAACAAAGCTTAAATGAATTATAAGGAGTGTGTTAAAGGAAGTGCTACGAAATATGCATGCACTGAATGAAATTCCTGAATTGATTCAGCTCCGATTTTATCATATCGTAGAGATTTACTTGTATGCCAATCATCCTATCTACAAGAAGAACGTGGTAAATGTTTCCAGGAGGGAAAAAAAAAATGTTCTTTAGAACTGACTTGTAAGATAATTATGATTATTTTGTTTTCAAGTCAAGAAGTAATATCAAATTCATTTCATGTAAATTTTGTATTATTTCGAAACGAAAACCGAAAATGAACAACTGTGCTCTAAATTTCAGCAATATATTACTTCTTTGTTTGTTAACACTGGTTAAGCTTCTCGTATTACATCCGTGTGTCAACATTATGCTCAAAAAACCTTGTCACATCAGTGTTAATATAATGATAAGACTGATTGACGAGAAGGATGCTTAACTGGTGAGTGGTTGCTTCTGATGATGACATGTTTCGCTTTCTGAGAGACAAATTATGCATGAATAAGTGAGTGCAACAATAACGCAGTTTCAACAAATCTTGGATGGCCTTAAAATCAACGAATGAAAGAAAGAGAGAGAGAGAGAGAGAGACAAAGGAAGAGAAATATGCATTGGTAAGTGAGTGCATCAATGAAAAGTTTCCAACCATTTTTTTTTTTATCTTAAGAATCAACCAAAGAAGAGAGAGAAAGGAAAAGAAAAACAGTAAGAAAGTGAGAAAGAAGGAAAGAGAGGAGGAGAGAGAGAAAAGAAGAAAATGAGAGAGAGATACAATAGAGAGCATTGATTATTGATTATGGCAGAAAAGAAAAACGTTAAAGAGAATGAGAAAGAAGAAAAGAGAGAAGGAGAGAGAGAGAGAGAAAAAAAAAGAGAAAATGAGAGACAGGGATACAATTGAGAGCATTGATTATAGATTATAATTCATGATTTCCTTAGCAGGACAGAGAGTTTAAGTATAACTTTTGATGAAGGAAGAGTGAGGGGTTTTTTTTACGTACTCGTGGAACTCGTAGAACAAGGCTATCAGGACTGTATGCTAAAGCAGATTTGTCTTCATATTTCGCTTTCACTGACAAAACAGGTTAATACGTACATATAACACATAAACCCGCACACATATATCCACGCAACAATAAATGGAATTATTATTTAAGTAATATTACAGGAATACTAATAATGGAATCTTCATAATGCGCAAAATCTTTTTTTTTTCATGCGGTGTCTCTAAAAGTGCATCTATTCATAGGATACAAACAGAATTTGTGTATTACTCTTCATGAAAAATTCCTATCTGTTGGTTCCCCGATATTCATTTGGAAGCAGCTAGGAAACTGAGTGAAGTCATGATATCAGTCAAAATGTGTTAATGGTGTTTACTAATATTTCCATTATGTTATCATTGTCATTTAAAAACCAGGTAAAACCACTGGGGCTGGTTGTAACACACCCGTTATAATGTGCCCCAATATGTCGATAGGTATAATTATCTTTTGTTTTCAAAAACAAAGCCACGTGCCATCACACTTTAACAGCCAAAATGTGTTTGAAACAACAACATTCCGCACCATGCTTGCCATGTTTCTTATGATGTCAAAACCTCTACCCACCATGAAAAAAAAATATGAACAATTCAAAGTTTACTTTGTTTTACTTTGTTACTTTTAGTACCGGTCTCCTATATATATATATATATATATATATATACATATATATATATAACCATCAGGCGCAGTTCTAGAGTAGAAACTGTGGGGGGGGGGGGGGTTGAAAGATTTTAATGTATATTAGAACGTATATGAAGTTTATATTGCACCTTTATTGTCTTTTTTTTTTGGGGGGGAGCCGCCAAAGGACCCCCTCCCATAGAACTGCGCCTGAACAACACAACCAAAAAAAAAACAACAAACAAACAAACAAAACTCAAGGAGAGAAACGAAAAGACTTTGTTTTCTCTCGAAAAAACGAAAGGATATATATATATATATATATATATATATACATATTTCGAAAAAAATCTGAGGATTTAATTTATAAAAATATCGCCCACTCATTTTCTCTTGCATTCTGTTAGTTAAAAAAAGATTAAGGCCGGTACTCCACTTTTTAATTTATTTACACACGACTAAGAGTGATAATCTCAACTTAAGCAGAAAGTGAAATATAGATATGCAAGGAGATGATAAAGGAGGTAAAATGATATTGTAGTGGATGTAATAATTCATACGGTTGACTGGCTGGTTCTTGGTGTGATGGCGCTCTCCAATCTCTTCAGATTATTTGCGCCAGTCATTTTCGTAGTTTTGGCGTCGGCTTCGGATCAAAGCCAGCGAGCAGCTTTTCTTGGTGAAAATGAAGTTAGTAGGGATATGGTTACAGTATTAGTAACATTCTTTAGTTGTTGGTTATGACCATTTGTATTTATTTGCGATATTTAAATGCACATGCAATAAAAAGGAGAGAAAAAAGTGGGGTTGGGAGTAAATTTCAGGTGTTCGTGGAAAAACTGCAAATACCAGTATGTTTTCTAACCAAAATTTTCACTTACGAAGATGACCAGTGATAGCTTAAAAAGCTATCTAAAACGTTTTGTGTCATATTTATAGGCCAATAACTCTCGAGTAAAAATTGGATTAGATGTCAATAATTGTTTCAAATCTGGATTTTTTTATTTGATCCTTTCTTTCAGACGATTTCTTTCTCTGTCATATTTTGAACAATGTAGAATAAAATGTTTGACTGTCTCATATTCTTGACAAATTTCACAAAGACCAGTATCATTCAGCTTGATTTGAAAAAGATAGTAATTCAACCTACACTTACCTACTTTTAGTTCTTGTATCAGGCACTCATCTCTGCGAGATACCATTGATCATAATGAAACTGACTAGAGGGCGCTGCAGTCTCTTCTAGAATTTGATCTGGCTAAAGTAATGGTATTTCCCCACTAATTACCCTAATTACCCACTTTGGGTACTTTTAGTTTTATAAATTCAATGTTGGATTGATGTTCCGTTCTTTGTCATTTTTTCATTATGTTTATATATGTATATATATATTTATATATACATATATATATATATATATATATATATATATATATATATATTTATTTTGAAAAAATAAACAATAAGCTCCCTATCTGCACGTTCTTTTAATGTGTGAAAAACTGGAGAATGAAAATGAAACGGAATGGAAAATATATACAGGGGCGGGGGGGGGGGAGTCATGTACCACGTGATCTTTTTGCAAAATACGAAAGGGAGAGAGAAGAAAGAAGAGAGGCAGAGAAAAACTAGAGAGGGGAACAGAGAAAGGGAGAAAAGAGATTCAAAAAAGACAAGAGAGAAAGAGAGAGAAGAGAGGGAGAGGGTGAGGAAACAAAGGAGAGACAGAGGATAGAATGAGTGTGTGAAAGAGAGAGAGAGAGAGAGAGAAAGTTATGGTATGAATATTGAAATGCCAAGGCTCAAGTACTGTAATAAAACTTGTCTACTTAGTTATTATTCTATAGCGCCCCCATTCAGTATAAAGCCGTATCGTATTTCGTGCTCTCTCTTAAATGGCCTGTACATATTTCCCACTAGAGTTCATGTATTGAACATTTTGAAAAGAAAATATAGAGGGAAAAACTTTTATAATGGGACCTCTCAAGAGAATTCTAAACTAGCTGTAGTCTTTTAGAATAATTTTTCCATATCGACTTGAATTCAGAATTTAAAAGATTCAAAAAAAATATTTTTTTATCATTTACTTCCTTTCCTTTAACGTGTTACAAAGCATCTTCAAGTATCCAGTTTTCACCACTTTACATCAGTGCTGTTCTAAAGACGGTGATTTATATTTTTCAATTTTTTAGCATTTCACATTTAATTTTTCAGTGAATGGAAATACATACAGTCATGAAATATATGGCCATTTCCCCTCTATTTTAATTACTTGTGTCATTTAGCACTAGAACACAGTCAATCACCACGGGGTAAAAATATGCACATCTCAGATCCCAGTTCTTCTTCTATCGTAAGTGAACTTTCAAGTGAGAACGATATTTTGCTTTTATGTTATTTTGTCCTATTCGGAAATCAGGCAGACCTTTGCCGACACTTTCATTTCTCAAAGAGAGCCGTCATGAATAAAACAATTCAGTTTAAAAGGCCAGATTAAATTTTATATCCGCCTGATGTTTAATTCTCACTCGTCTGTCACATGCTTAAGACAATTTTTCGATTAGCTTCATATGAATCTTTATAATAAAAACTTCAAGCCAACTATGGTTCCCAACGATTGGCCTTTTGGGGAACGCTTAAATACGATAGTGATGCAAGTGATTTAGACATACCTGAAGAAAGAAAGTCAGTTCCATTGAAATGTCTGGAAATTATAGATAAATTCCAATTAGGTATACTCGAAAATGTTTGTTTTATATCTAATTTTTACAATATGATAAATGGATGAAATTGATAGTGAATGCTTCAATTTTTAGAACCCCGTAGGTCATGGGCATTGCATTTATAGGGTATGAACAAGCCCTGAGACATATTGCACTGTTAATTGTTTCTTGTTTCTTTCCTTCAGCAGAAAGAAGATAAGCCTTATGCTGAGCTCTCGAATGCGGGAATGGAGACCCAAGAACATTACATGCCGTTACATACTTATGAAACTCCGATGGAACTTGTTGATCGATCCCCTCTTGGTGGACCTGACAGTACTCAAGGGGGAGGTGTCACTGCGAGAACGAACTTGGAACATACCTATGCAAATGCAGAGGAGAGGGGTTCGCATGAGGATAGGAGAGAAAAATGATTACATCAATAACACGGTTTTGATACCCAGGGTCATTTAGACCATATAAAGAAATGTATACGCAATTTTCTACCAGGATCATACCTAGGGCGATCGCTTGATATAGGGTATATTTTATTTTATTCACTTTTTATTCAAATTTGATAAGAAATATACAAAGTATGCACATATAATTGGTACAGTGGAAAAACTTCGAAGTACTATGAATCGTTGAATAAAAGGACGCCCTTTATTTGTTTTTAGTTTGGAATAATCTTTATAAGGTTGAGCGTTTCCTTCTTTCATTTTTTTTTTTAAATGCAGCTCTCAAAATGGCGCTCCCGGTGGTTAGATAATACGGATGAGCTGAATTTTTGTAAGATGGGAGAATCCACTAAAAATGCGGGACATCTGATCACACTGAAACTATTTTGCTGCGTTAGCACGTGCTTTGAATATGCAATGGAAATAGCACACAAAAAAACAATTTATGCCAAATTTGGGTAAAGTCGTAAAAGTTTAGATTCACATCCGAACTTGACCCAGAATTTTAGAACCGAATGAGGAGACATTGTCACGCGTTTTTAGTTTTTCTAAATATCAAGGGATGATGGCCTTATTATAAAATAAAAGATGTCTACTTTTTGTCAATCTTGGAGGTAAAGGAAGACAACATAAACAAAAAATGAAATGGTACCTAACAAGTTTTTCCATCATGAAGAACTACTACTTCTACAAAGAACTAAGCAGAGAGGAAAA
>CM057162.1:25360308-25375449 GCA_029962745.1 Echinometra lucunter | reverse complement strand
ACTACCACCACCACTACTACTACTACTACTACTTCTACTGTTTCTGCTACTGCTGCTACTACTTCTACTACGATGTACTACTACTACTACTACTACTGTGTACGACTACTTCTTCTTATTCTTCTACTTCTACTACTTGTACTATCACTATTCCTACTATTAATCCTACCGCTATTACTCCTACCACTTATACTCTTACTACTAATATTCCAAATATTCCGATTGCTATTTCTTCTTCTACTTCTCTTACTATGAATACTACCACTACACTACTCATACTACTACTACTACTACTACTTCTTCTTCTTCTACCTGTACTATTCTACTACTGCTGCTACTGCTTCTGATGCAGTAGTACTACTGTGCATGCAGCTACCACTACCACTACTGTTACTTCCACTACTGTTACTCCAAACGACTATTACGACGACGATTACTACTACTACTACTACAACTATTACTACTATAACCATTACTTCTCCTAGTAGTATTGCCTCTTTTACACTACCTCTTCTACACTTCAACTCCTCCTCCTCCCTCTCCTCCTCCTCCTCCTCCTACCACGACTTCAACTGTTGCTATTACTACTACTGTTTAATACTCCGATTACTGCTCCTCATACTACTATTACTACTTCTACGACTGCGACTACTCTAGTACGTCTACTACTACTACTAATGCTCCTCTTACTTTTACTACTGCTTTTTCTTTTGATACTACTGCTATTACTACTGCTACTACTACTACTACTACTACCACTACCAATGCTACTCCTACTCCTACTACTACTACTACTACTATTACTATTACTATCACTATAAATACCTCGGAAGATTCAGTAAACAGTTTGCAAGCTCTTTTTCTTCCTTCGTGCGAATTATTTTGCTTTCTATTCCTCTTTTTCAATAAAGAAGGAATATTTTGTAAAAAGTGCGACTTCACGAACATGTTTTATTCCAAAATATTTTATGACATCAGGAATTGCTCCAATACATAGAAAGGGATCATTTGATACTGATAATTTCAAACCAGTTTCTGTGCTACCTGAATTGTCCAAAATCTCAGAAAGAGCAATTAGACATGATCAAGTTTATACATGATGTTATTCCATAAAAGTCTATCCTTGGAAAGCGTATGTACTAGGGTATTAAAGGGAAAGAATACGACTGGGCGGAATCCTATTTAATAGACATTAGACAATAATGTGTTACACTTAATGATTGCTTAAGTGCATCTTTGAAGATCAAATCGATGGTCCTGCCGGGATCTATATTGGGACCTCTCATATTTTGTGAGTTGTTAATGACATGTGTAAATTTGCATTTAAATTCTAAAATATCTCTCTATGCTGATGATACAGCCACTGTAACCACGGTGGTAAAACACTTCTAGAGTTACGGGAAATATTGCAAAATGCTTTTCGTACAATATGCAAATGGTTAGACCTGAATAATGTGCATTTACACGCACAAAAGACGGATTTCATAAGGTTGGTCATAAGAAAAATGGGAAATGATATTTTGTTCAATACAATTCAGAAACTTGCGTTAAGAAAATGGAAATAAAAATAGAATACTTTGGTGCTATGCCTACCTCCGGGCTGACGTGGTATAAACGTGTTTCTATTATTGTTTGTAAAGTCTTTCGGGCAGTAGGTTATATACGTAGAATTAAACATATTTTGCCGTCATTCAAAATAATGAAGAATCTGTATTTTCCTGTGATTTTACTTGATGTATTGATGATTGAAGTATATCTTGGGGAAGCTGTGCAAAACTCCATAAGGATGATATACAGATTTTTTTTTTTAAATGCTGGAATTATTTTGAACAGATATTATCATACATCTAAACGTTCCCTGTACACTCAGGCTGAAATTACAATTAGTTTAGCAGCATATGAAATATCAGTAACCTGTTTTTGTAATCATAATATAAAATAATCTAAAACCGACTTATCTAGAATCTTTGATGTGTAAACGAACTGTAAATACAGACTTATTCTTCTTTAAAATGCCCTTCCAACTTTCCCGAACAATGACAAAAAAAAAAATTCTTTTGCATATATATATATATATATATATATACATATATGCAAAGCCTTACATCTTGATTCAATGAAATAATAACAGTTCTATGCATGTATATATATTTTATTTCATTTTCATTTTCCAAATATCAATTAGTCAATCATAATTCATATAACATAACAAAAGAATTACAAAATAAGGATCAATATGCTAACAAAACAAAGAAAGCACTTTTATAAAAGGAGCTGAGTACAAAGGAAAATGAAAACAGAGACCAGCAAAGAAGCAGAGCTTGTGAAACAACTGACTCTTGGCGAAAGAACGTGTACATTGAAAGACTTCGATGTCTGCATAAAACTAAGCCATTAAAGCGGAAAAAAGATTTGTTATTAAACCAATACAACACATATGAAAATCGTATATATAGAAATACAGAAATTTTGAAAAAAACAAGAAAGGTAGAAATAATAAGATGATTAGTAATATACCATTTCGGAAGCAATGAATGTTTTATCTTGAAAAATTGAAGAGCTCAGTTTCAAAAGGTGCTACATCCATTTTTCATCAAAATGTATGTTTTGGTCTTAATGTACTCTGTGTTAGGAGCTCTCTACACTCATACTAACAAAAAGCTGAATTTCCAACTAGGAAGTTGGTGAAAATTACTTTGAAAAATCAGTTCGGTTTCAAAAGGTACTACATCCATTCCAAAAGGAAATTGACCAATCAGGGAGCAGTATTGACTTGACCCCTCTACTGACTCATTTGCATAACAATAGAAGTTGGCTTTTGGCTTTTGGCTTTCTTCTAAAATCACCACGCAGATCTGACGAATATGATGGGGTGGGTATGTGTTGGTATGTTCAACTGCCTCTGCCACCTGCTTGAATAATCCTGAATAGGGGCACTGTCCCTTTTGGTTGTGACCCCTCCCCCATTAGTAACTCCTGTTTAAACTACTTTATTCAAACATAAAATTTAAAATGAAATGAGAACTTTGTTTGAAAAATACCCTACACCCTGCAAATCCTGGCTGGATCTTTAAGCTATGCGTACATTATGTTCCGGGCAAGCAATTCAGTCCCGTTTGCCAAAACACAGTGTGCCATGGGCTATTTTTCTCTACATCGATTTTTGCTACGTCATGCTAATTTTGCAGTCTATCACGGTATTCGCCCCATTGCACCATCCATAAATGTTGTCTGAAATCGAATCTGCCTGAAATGTTCAGTACTGGGCTGTCGTGAACACAGTGTAAACGTATCACAGCGAGGCGTACCCCCCCCCCCACCCCAGTGACGTACTTGGCATACTTCGTCGGGTGGGGGGGGGGACATTTTCAGACAAGAAAAATAATATATGATGTAAAATGTCATCGCTATATTCGGAAGCCCTTTCCCGTCAATTTTTGTTTTACATTTTTGAAATTCTGTAGGGGACACTCTGCCCCCCCCTCCCCGCCCCGGTACTCGATTGCCCCCCCCCCCCATCATATAGTAGTACAATGGGCGAAAATATCATCCCCAGCTGATATTGCTAACTATGATAATCAAAAAATCAAGTTTTTCTCAAAACTTGAAATCATGGATGTAGTACCTTTTGAAACCAACTCTAAAAAAATAAAAAATCACATTACATACAGATTCTAAGCTTTTATGAGAAAAATTCGTTGGTGTCATCTGCAAATATAATAAAGGTAAGTAGATTGGATGATTTATGAAAGTCATAAATATACAAAATAAAAATTTCGTAATGATACTAATCCTCTCTCAATTTTTTTGTATTTTACAATGTTACCTAGCTGTAATGTATTTTGTATTTTCATGTAGAATGATATTTGTTGAACTACAGGGCTCCTTTGGAAAGTAGGTTTACGTAATTGAACAGGCCAACCCTGAAGATTGAAATGAATAAGACAAAATAAATACATTGTAAATAAAAATTTCTCTATTCTTCCTCTTATTTCTACTACTACTATTACTATTACTGATATTACCACTACTACTTATACTTCTTCTGCAAGTATATACTACTACTTCTACCATAATGTATTTCAAAATTCAAATCGGAGAAATGCCAAATTTTCATCAGTGTTTAAATGCCTATCGATATCGATAAATGCTTAATCTGTGTTCGCCAAATTCATTGCTCAGTCCGAATAATGAATTGCATTTTACCCTCTGAAATGAGTTGCTTATTTTTTGCATGTTTTGTTCGATAAAATTCAATTCAACATTAGGTAACCTCCAATAAATATTGCATTGAATATTCAACAATAAAAAAAAAACATGTATTAACTCCTTTTTTTCTTCCAACATGGGTAAATATTACCTCGTTCGTTTTAATGTGTATGTTTTCCAAGATGACAATACTTGCCATGATGTATGTATGTATGGATGGATATCTTCAGAATAAATATATACTTGGCGGTTCTGCACACTAAATGCCTATGGCATATTATCAAGTGTTTGAATGACATAGTCCTGGGCGGCACAACTAGACAGCCACCAAAATCGTCTTGAAATATACTAGTCAATGCAAAAAAAACCCCCAAAAACATTAAGATGTAACTTATTTGTTTCATAAATTTTCATGTCCAGGAATCATTAACTGATTTTTTTTTTTTTTTTTTTGAACGAATGAAGTCACCTTTAAGATTCTAACTAGATGTATATAGGCCATGGGCCAGTGGGGGTCATAGTGCACCCCCGGTGTGACTTACGGAAATGGTTTTTCATGTAGCCCTGGGTCTAACAATTCAGAAAATTTATGTTGCCAGCAAAAAAACTGGGATGGAACATACCCCCATGGACTTTTTGACCACGCCCACTTTTACAGCTGATTGTAGAAAATTAGGGGTATTGATAGTTTGTAACTGCTCTAACTTTGCAATTCTTCACATATATATGTTGTATGACCCCTTAAAGTGTCGGCCTAATTGAGTTCAACAAGTTTGTGCTGCGTTTTACGCAAATTTTTATGGTGAAAAGGGCACCAGAGATCAAAAGTTCACAAATTTTGACCTTTATATCTCTAATATAGAGCAAATGCCGGGATTTTTTTTATATCACAAAGACCCTATAACAATTGTTTTCATTGAAATATGATTAAAATTGAAAGTTACATGTGTCCAATCATGTTCTTATTTTATATCAGAAAGTTGTAGAAATGTAGGGGTATTGATAGTTTGTAACTGCTCTACCTTTGCAATTCTTCAGAAATATATATCATATGACCCCTTAAAATAAGTTACTCGTAATACTGAATTTTAGTGTGCAGAAAATGCCATTTTCATGCAAAAATTTTCAAAAATCTCCCTACTGTGGGAGGCGGATATCTCCTTCCCACACCCCCCCCCCTTCTCTTATATGCCACTTCTCATATAAGTTACCCATAATTCTGAATTTTAATGTGCAGAAAATGCTATTGTCAAGCACGAATTTTCGAAAATCTCCTTAGCATGGAAGGGGGATACCCGCTCTGTCGCTTCGCTCCTACGCCTTGGCCCCTTCCCCCCCCCCCCCCCCCCGCATATGGCACTTCTCATAAAGGTTACCCGTAATTCTGAATTTTAGTGTGCAGAAAATACCATTTTCATTCACGAATTTTCAAAAATCTCCCTACTATGCGAAGGGAATATCCCCTCGTCTCCCCCCCCCCCCCCCCATTCAGTTTGCAGAAAATTTCATTTTCATGCATGGAATTTAAAAAAATCTCCCTACCGCGGGAGGGGGGGGGGATACCCTCTTTCGCTCAGTCGCTTTGCTACATTGACTTGCCCCTCCCCCCTGTTGAAATTTCCTTGCTACGCCAGTGGGCATCACTTATACTTGTTCCGGAATGGGTATTTCAGACTTTAGATAAATTGTGCTTTGAATTTGTATGGCACGGGAAAGACAAAATTAAAAGGAGTACCTTGTTCTTAAACTATAACTAGGAAGGGCTCAAAATGATAAATTTTTCGTTTGATAATTAAAGTGGATAGAATAGTGTGGATCAAGAGATTTAGGAGATCAACGAATGATATGGAAATAATATTTGGAATACACTGTGCATCCTTATGGAGGAAACTTTATATTTCAATGTAATTATTTCGTAGGAATGTAAAGAGTAGAGCTGCCTTTATTTTATATAGAATGATTGAACACGTGTTTTGAAGTATATGGGACATTTACGACAGAAATAAAGGAAAGGAAGTTTTCTTTAATAATAAATTCATCATTTCCCGTGGTTCTGGTATATGTGAAAAGAAAAGGGGCTTAGACAATAAAGAAATCACCTTTGTATTTGGTGATAGAGTAATACCTTTAAATGAAATGTTAACAGAGATAAACATTTTTTTCTTTCTCTCTCCTTCATTTTTGTGTGTGTGTGTGTGTTTGTGCGTGTGTTTTCGTTTTTTGTTTTTTGGTTGTGGGTGTCTGTTGTTCAGGCTTATTTCTGCAGGGGGCCTTTGGGGGCTCAACCCCCCCCCCCTCCACCCCTAAATGGACAATAGAGGTGCACTTTGAATTTCATATACATGTTGATATACATTAAAAATTTCCAAACCCTCAGTAGACGGCACTGACCCCCCCCCCCCCCCAGTTTTTGTTCTAGAACCGCGCCTGATGTTTTTTTTTCTTCTTCTTCTTCTTCTTCTTTCTTTCTTTCTTTCTTTCCTCTTTTTTTTTTTTTTTTTTTTTTTTGGGGGGGGGGGGGTTGTTGTACAAGACGGGGCTTCGTTATAATTTTTACCGAACTTCCTGTGCAATAAATGCAGGGAAGCTGTTCCTAAATGGTAAGTTCGGAGATGCTATGTTATACCTAAAAATACATGCAGCATATCATGAACCTTTATTTTGGCTGTGGGGATGGAGTTTGACAAGTAACCTACTTTCCTAATTGTAGTCATAAATGTCCCCTTGAAAGGAATCATTTTTTGTCGTGAGTTTGATGTCTTTTTGCCTGCTATGTTCGCTTTCTTTGTTCTACATTAATCCCTTGTCAACAACAGTAGCCTGTATCTCAAAACTGCGATAAGTCTAAGTTATCGGATCGACAATCCATAGCGACACATGTTTTAATATTGACAAGCCTTTCAATGGAATTTCCACGAATTAAGAAGTTTCGAAAAACAGGTCGAATGACCCTTTTTGTGTAAAATCATAATTGCACTTTTTTAACGTGCTTCAAAAAAACAATATCAGTAAACCAACAGATAGGAATTTTTCATGAGAATTTAAAATTACAAATTCTCTATATTTCCCATGAATAGAATTCACTTTTAGAGACACCGCATGACAAAACCAAATTTCGCGCATTATTACAATTTCATCATTATCATTCTTGTAATATCATTGCAATCATAATTTCATTTATTGTCGTGTGTACATGTATGTGTGGGTGTTTATGTGTTATATATACGTATTAACCTGTTTTGTCAATGAAACAGAAATATGAAGTCGAATCTCCTTTAGCAGACAGTCCTGATAGTCTTGTTCTACGAGTATCTGAGTAGGCCGTTCGTGTGTTTAATGGACTATTAAAAAAACTCACTCTTCCTTCATCAAAAGACATACTTAAACTCTATGTCCTGTCAAGGAAATCATCAGTTATAATCAATAATCAATGTTCTCAATTTTATCTCTCTGTCTCTGTCTGTCTGTGTGTGTGTGTGTCTCTCTCTCTCTCTCTCTCTTATTTCTCTTTTTTTTTCTCCTTTTTTCTATACACTATAGTTGATTCTTACGGCGACAAAACACTGGCTGAAAACTTGTTAATTGTTGTACTCACTTGCATAATCTCTCTCTCTCTCAATCTCTCTCACTCTTTTATTCGTTGATTGTAAGGTCACAAACATTGGTTGAAACTTCTTTTCTGCTCCACTCACTTAATCATGCATAATTTGTGTCTCAGAAAGCGAAACATGTCTTAATAAGAAGGAACCACTCACGAGTTAAGCATCCATCCCATTAATCAGTCTTATCATTTAATACTAATGTGACAAACTTTCTCGAATATAAATTTGACACTCGGATGTTTTGTAATGTGAGAATCTTTACAAAACTGTGTAAAATATTATTGAAATTTACTGAGCACAGTTGTTCAATTTCTACTCTAGAATCATATTTTCTTTTTCTAAGAAATAAAGAATTTAGAGGAAATGAATTTAATGTAAGTTGTTGACTTAAAGACATATAATCATGATCATTTTGACAAGTCACGTTTTCCCCCTCGCGGAAGCATTTACCACGTTCTTTAAGTGGGATGATCGACATACAAGTATATTTCTACGATATCATAACAAAGGAGCTGAATCAATTTAGGAATTTCATTCAGTGCATGCATATTTCAAAGCAATCCATTTAACACACTCCATATTTCCATAACGCTGTGTAATTCTCATAAAGTTGCAATTATATAAATATTCATTCTCAGTTGTTTTGGGTTTTTTTCTTAACTACATTTCGGATGATCAGTAATACGAGTAAATAACATACCTTATCTAACAACCTACTTGCAATATGGACAGTGGTGCAAAAAGAAGTCAGTTTTCGTCATTTCCATTCAGCATTTCAGAATTTAAAAAACAAAATAGTTTTAAGTTATTTCACTTTATAAGTCTTTACATCAAAATTATGTTCTATTTCCTTAGAGATTGGATATAATGTTTAATTCAGAAGAATAGTTTTCTAAATAGTCTGTTATTTTCTAATACTCCACGGATATTGCTTTCGCCATGTTCGCTACGCCAACGCAATCGTTGGCCATTGTATACATTTAATATTAAAATCAACTACATGATAAAATCTTTCCAGTCATTACAAGAGAAATGAATTTTAGGTACAAACTTCAAATTTGCATATTAAACTCTGTCTCACTTTCAGGGACCATTCACTATTGTAAAATGTACATATAAATAGTAAGTGTTTCTGCCACCCACAATTCATGAAAATATTCTGTGCTCTGTCATAGACACTTGTGATATGTTTCGATCATGATAGTTCTATCCTATATATGATAAATAAACATGCATGGTTAAGTTTCCACAGAATAAGGTATCTAATAACATCAAAAAATTGTATTTTATGTTATATTTTTACTTCCATTGTCATTATGTAAGGCTTACACCCTTATCGTTGCATGATATTGTTTACGTTTCTTTGCACAATGATGTTTATCAATTTGTGGAGGTCACTTTGGTTTGTCACTCTAAGCATCATTTCCTTACAAACTCATACAATTACTCTGTCAGCAATTTGCATAGTAAGGCAAATGAAACATTGCAATCTGCCGGAATTTGCCTTCCACAATCACATGTTACTGAGTAAAAAGTTCATTAGAAACGCAAATCAATAAATAAAACGTTGGGGTTATTCAGCCAGATATAGAGAACACAGCATTTTTAAAGGTATGTTGTGCACACGGAATCCAGACGTTGGGAACGAGGGAAGTGAAAGGGGTTTTCGCTGTTGACATATGCTTGCTCCTTCTGGAGACGTTGGTTTGTTCTGGGTACAGGGCTTGTATAATTCGTTCCAACATGAACAGTGGACGACTTGGGATGGGAAACGTTAGGATAACAGCTTGATGAAGATTTGGCTAGGTTGCTTACCGGCTTCATTTCCATGTAAACATGATTAGTGCTAACATTTTCATCGAGGGGCTGATAATCAAGTGCTCCATTGCCCCGAAATCGTCGACATGTTCACCATTGTCGTCCTCAGACTGCAAGAGTGAAAGAAAGAGAAGGAAACAGTTGGAGATTGTGAATAAACGAACTCCGAAGTGTTTAGAGGTTAGAGAAATCGTAATATGTCATTAGAATATATATACACATTTCTGCATAATCTCAGTAGCCTTCAGTTACCATGAATGCCCTTCGATAGAACTCATTAGGATTTATTGGATTTGCCAACGTTTCATTTCTTGTGGTCTTTAGGATAAAATTAAAAAACAAACTCATTTAACTGGTTACATGTAAAGATATTTACCGTTCCAATGTTGCCTTGTGCGGGCTCTTGGCTGGATGGAGGTTGAGGCGTAAAAGTTCGAGCTCGTGTTGTTACCCTCAAGTCGGAAGATTCAGTCGCCCTTTTTACTATTGGAAAATGGATGTTGATCAAAATTTCAAGTAAACATGAAATGAAAATGTGTGTCGCGTTCTTTTACAAGCAACAAACTATTCAAATGGGGTCCAAATAACTATTAATTATTTGAGTTTACAAAACAGAAAACAAAAGAAAAGTTACACGTGTTTCCTTATTTGTTTTACTTGAGGGGATTACTTGAACCCTAGATATTTTGAGGCGTACCTTTTTGGATCTGCTTTCTTCTATTCAGTCCTGTCACGGTAAATTAAAATACATCAATATTTCAATCACCAGTTATCTTGTTGGGGAACTTATAAATTATTTTAATGTTATATGAAACAAAGGACATACCAGATTGTTTTTTACGGTATATGAAAAGCGATCGCACTGCTACAACCAGTAGGCCTGTGATAAATGCCGTTAACGCACTCCCAATGATATATGGATATCCACGGCGCACCATTGGAAAATCTGTTCCCTTTTCTAGATGTATTGAAAAATAATGGGGAAAAACGAACTTGTATCACAAAAATCCTCCCAGGACACCCCAGTGATGGAAAATCAACTGGAATGATAGACGAAGGATACATTATATTTCGTGTAAATACACGGCTCTTATTTTACTTCGTGTGAGATATATGTAATCTGCTTTTGAAAGCCGAAATGGTGAGCTTTGTAGCTCTTCTGCAGCTTCTTCTTTTTCTTAAATAAATTAGATAGGTATCACTATCAAACAAAAACAACTCCTTTCTGTATTTACTACTGGACATAAAAAGCTCAGATGATAATTCATCACTGGATCGCTGAATCAAAATGACTCATTTTCATGAACATCCAATTCTATGATCATTGGAAATAAAATGTATTACATAAAATACAAACATTCAAATAAACATTTGGTTTAATGTGGATTATCAACCTTCTTTTTTGTGGTATTATCAAGACACAGTCACATGCTACATGTACTAGGTTCCTCCGATTTTAATCGGCAATAATACAAATAATGAATTACAATGATTTCTAATAAAAACAAACAACTCGCATGCTCATCAACCTTTGGACTGACATCTTCAATTCATTATTCATTCTCTTTTTACACAATCAGACAGATAGAGATATAAATCGCACTATCAACCTTTATTGTACAATGGTTTCCCTTTCAGGATCAGTGTACGATATTCGATATTAACCATTCATCCATAACCGTATACGACGATGATGTTTCTAAGGTATTGTTCTCTTTGGTCACTGAGGATACAGGAATGTCATCCGTAATAATCACAGGTTCTGAAAGAAATGAAAGTACTTATCACATATTGAAAAATGCATTTAGGCAATTGCCATACAAGGAAATTATTATTTCATATAAGCTGAACAGGCCTATTGTATTGTATTGTAGGCCTAATAGAATGAATAAATCAACCAAAGAGATCAATACTACAAAACTACAAATTTTGCATTACTTTGTTCTTCCTCGTATCGTCTATAAAGCGACAAAAGCACACATCAACTCATAATTTGCGCAGTCATTAATTCTAGTATCAATATTTAATCGTTTTTTGTTGTTGTCTACCTATGCTAATTCAGAGCTATAATGACTCATATTTGATATATTTGCATGCCTGACTGATAAAGTGTTATCGTATAAATAACAAAATGAAGGTACTTGCTTTCATACTCGATGTAGATGATAGTCTGAATATGATTAGCTAATAAGCCACCGACCGTTCTGCATACCAGTTGTTCATGTCGAATCGTTTCCACTGCCCTGAATGAAATAGTCCTGGATGACACGAATAGACGGTCATCATGCTCATTCTGAATTTGTTCCCCATAACTGCTTATCACATTTAAACCCTCTGGGATCACCCATTCCAAATTGACGGTTGGTTTAACCGATGTACTGGTTTAACAAACTAATGCGTTGGTCTTTTGTAGGGATGTGTGACAGTACGTGGGTGATGGATGAGTTATCTGTGTCATGTATGCAAAATATTGTAAGTTCAACACCTTTTGACTTTGAGGCCTAAATACTTTACATTAATTTTCTTTTTTTCAAGTGAATCTCACCAAGGATTACGTTAATCGAATCACTGGATCTTGTTTAGGGGTAAGATGTGTTAAATGGTAATAAATTTTTTTTTTACTAATGGTCAGTCTAGTTTTGTTCGTTACTTTTTTTGATACTGAAATATAACTTGAACTTGTTAATGTCTACTTAGAACAAACATGGCAAACGGAAAAAACGACAACAATGCAATCGATAAATTTTGGGCAGTTTTTTTGTATTATATAGAGAAACCAAGTGCTTTTGAGAATAATTTTGCATTCATATTTGGCATATGTATCATATCATGATTATGATAATGAAACTGAAAATAATTTCATCTTCTCATTATTCCTCTTTGTCTTCGTGACAGAGAAAACATTCCCTTAAAATACCAAAATACTAAACATTGATTCGATTACAAAGAAGGAAAACTTACAAATATTTTAGAATATAAAACTTGCTTTCATAAAGTTATTCGTGCAGTATGAATTTATATACAATACAGTATTCACATAATTATTCACACTGTGTAACATTACTACAGGTCGTTCAGTTTAAATGCATTATTTACAAAGGAAAAATTTCCACATACATTGCATCATATTGTTCAACCCCAGAATTTGAAACATATCTAAGCTATAAGGGCTAAAATGTATAATACATTGAAAATAAAGACCAGGTTTTTTTTTAACAACATAGACGTCAACCAAGTTATATCTCTTTTAAATTGCATAATTATGTATACTTTTCAGCCTTAAGTAAGCTGATGCAAAACCAGATCATTTCGCATCTACTAGTGCTATCGCATTCAGCATGTTGAGGTGGTTTTAAATTTAAAGTAGTTTAAAGTTTAAGCTGTAGCACAGAATTCGATTTCAAAAATTTTATTGGTATGATTTATGTTTATATGGGTGAGTGGTTGGTGTATACAGTGCGTTCCAGAAAAAAGAAAACCGGGATGATCAGCTATTTTTCAGGTTGAATAAAAATACTCGTGAAATATAAAAATCTTCATAAAGTTCAGTTCTTCCTCTCTGCGCTGATACCTGGTACAAAACAAAAGGTTCACGCATTGATGAGCAAGAAGAGTTTAAAATTCGAACGTCAAAACCGATTTGCGCAGAATAAGTGTTCAAGATTTGTAAGGATGCGCCAACCTTACCTAAGATCGGCATGATACATTAGCATTTCATTTATGTTTTTTGTTACGATTCTTTCATAAATCTATCAGTTTTGGAGAGAATGCAGATTTAAAGTGGGCGCCAGCAACTTTAATTTCAATTTTTAAAACGCAATAAGCGTAATCATGACCTGCTTAGTCTCTTCGCCTGCATGTTTCATCGAACAATTCACGTATTCTTGCGCCTCTTCCACGAAAAAATCCTACTACGGCTCCATATTGTGGAACTTGGCGACCATTTCGACCAGGAAAGTAGCGCTGGAAAATCTGGGCAACTAGCTGCATGCAGGCTTCCAATGCGGTTCCATTTCGTGAACAGATCAGAAATCCTATTTGCTCGTTTCAGGAACGCAAGTGAAAAACACATGTTTAAATCTGCATTCTCTGCAAAACTGAGAGATTTTATGAAAGAATCGTAACAAAGAACATAAATGAAATGCTAATGTACCATGCCGATCTTAGGCAAGGTTGGCGCATCCTTACAAATCTTGAACACTTATTCTGCGCATATCGATTTTGACGTTCGAATTTTAAACTCTTCTTGCTCATCAATGCGTGAACCTTTTGTTTCGTACCAGGTATCAGCGCAAAGAGGAAGACTTGAACTTTATGAACATGCATATTATATTTCATGAATTATTTTATTCAAGCTTAAAAATAGCTGAACATCCCGGTTTCTTTTTTCCGGGACGTACTGTATATACATGTTTATATTTGTGTCTACACTTCAGTCCCCCATTTACTTCCAATTTTTTTTCGATATTACCACACATCTAAGTACCAGGACACTTTGCAAGCAGTCTGCGAATGAGGGAAAACCGAAACTGGATCTTGGAACATTGAGGCGAATGAAGGAGTTATCGAAACTCTTGTGTAAATTGGGGGCCCGATTGGTTACCCATGGTAACAAATGAAATGCGGCTATTAAGCACCTATTAACTTAAAGCAAGAGAGTAACTTTCAAACAAGCCTTTGCTTCCTTAAAATTGTATGCTTCTGTTAAAGCTCTTGACAATTGTTTTATGTTGTATCTTGTGATTATAGGCAGATTATACGGAATATCGGGAATATGATTATGGATGTGCCGTGGCCCAGTGGTTTAAGGCGCTTGTCTGGAGACATGATGATCGGGGTTTCGATCCCCCGGCCTGGCACTTATTGCCCTTGATGAAGACATTTTATCTGCTTTGCTCATTTATCGTACATCAAATAAATCAAAAGGCTATAAATACCAATGTGTGCATTTGTTGAACAAAAAAAAAAAATGATACGACTTTCTGGATATACCAGTTTGTTATGGTTCTCCGCGTTTTCATCATCAAATGCGTTTGCAAATGGGAATGAGCCCATTCCTCTGAATGTCATTGCATTGATCACATATATAACATATCATGATATAATGCAATGATTTAATGATATACCGACATGAACTGTCGGAGACGATTAAATTTTGTCATAGCACACTTTTTCTTCCATAGTTGCCAGTTATTTCATTATTATTATTAGATAATATCCGAATCATACAGATTTTAGATTAAAATATGGGCATTAACATAGTCTACTTTTAGATATATTATCTCACATTATAAGAATTTCTAGCTTTAGTATTAAACTATTTTTTTCGATGCTTTTCAACTATGTCATAATCTACATGCGGTAATTATGTACGAGTCAAGAAGTACTACTGCTTGTTATTGTTATTCAACCACAGATGTCCTTTATAGGATGATGGTTCATCGTTTAGTTGGGATATTTTAAGGTCAGTATTTCTTCGATTTGTCAACCACAGCATACTCTGCTTCAAAAT
>CM057162.1:25216808-25359808 GCA_029962745.1 Echinometra lucunter | reverse complement strand
TAATTATGTTCCCGATATTCCGTATAATCTGCCTATAATCACAATATACAACATAAAACAAATATCAAGAGCTTTAACAGAAGCATACAATTTTAAGGAAGCAAAGGCTTGTTTGAAAGTTACTGTCTTGCTTTAAGTTAATGGGTGCTTAATAGCCGCAAATCATTTGTTACCATGGGTAACCAATCGGGCACAAAATTCACACAAGAGTTTCGATAACTCCTTCATTCACCTCAATGTTCCAAAATCCAGTTTCGGTTTTCCCTCATTCGCAAAATGCTTTCAAAGTGTCCTGGTACTTAGATGTGTGGTAATATCGAAAAAAAAATGGAAGTACACGGGGGACTGAAGTGTAGACACAAATATAAACATGTATATACAGTACGTCCCAGAAAAAAGAAACCGGGATGTTCAGCTAATTTTAAGGTTGAATAAAATAATTCATGAAATATAATATGCATGTTCATAAAGTTCAAGTCTTCCTCTTTGCGCTGATATCTGGTACGAAACAAAAGGTTCACGCATTGATGGGCAAGAAGAGTTTAAAATTCGAAAGTCAAAATCGATTTGTGCAGAATAAGCATGATAAGTGTTCAAGATTTGTAAGGATGCGCCAACCTTGCCTAAGATCGGCATGGTACATTAGCATTTCATTTATGTTCTTTGTTACGATTCTTTCATAAAATCTCTCAGTTTTGGAGAGAATGCAAATTTAAACATGTGTTTTTCACTTGCGTTCCTGAAACGAGCAGATAGGATTTCTGATCTGTTCACGAAATGGAACCGCACTGCAAGCTTGCATGCAGCAAGTTGCCCAGGTTTTCCAGCGTCACTTTCCTGGTCGAAATGTTTCGTCAAGTTCAACAATCTGGAGCCGTAGCAGGATTTTTTTCGTGGGAGAGGCTCAAGAATAGGCCTACGTGAATTGTTAGATGAAACATGCAGGCGAATAGAACAAGTCGGTCATGATTGCGCTTATTGCGTTTTTAAAATTGAAATTAAAGGTACTGGTGCCCACTTTTAGTTGAATTTGGAAAAAAAATTTCAGTCAAAAATGCAGTCTTGAAAATTTCGTCCCCCCTCCCCGCTGCATACGGTCAAGCATCAATCCGCTACCTGCCTCTGTCCCACTATGACCATGATGACGTGAACAAAATTAAAAATCTTGAAAGGGTTTCTGCTTGGGAAGGGACTCTGTGGTAACAGAGCGTTGATTGGTTCTTGTTCGATGGAAATTTCAATGAAGAACAACTCATCAGAGAAGAGATCTGAAAATTTTCCAAATTCAACTTGGGCACCAGCACCTTTAATTTCAATTTAAAAAACGCGATAAGCGCAATCATGACCGACTTGTTCTCTTCGCCTGTATGTTTCATCGAACAATTTACGTATTCTTGCGCCCCTCCCACGAAAAAAAAAAATCTTGCTACGGCTCCAGATTGTTGAACTTGACGAAACATTTGGACCAGGAAAGTGGCGCTGGAAAACCTGAGCAACTTGCTGCATGCAAGCTTCCAGGGCGCTTCCGTTACGTGAACAGATCAGAAATCCTATTTGCTCGGTTCAGGAACGCAAGTGAAAAACGGTACTAGGACAACTCCCCCGGGAGGACAACTCCCCTGATACGATTCCCACCTGACAACTCCCCCTGGAGCACAGCTCCCCTCGAGGACAGCTCCCCCGAGGGCAACTCTCCCCGGAGGACACTTTTCCCGGATGACAACTCCCCAAGGACAACTTCCCAGTCCCCGGGGGAGTTGTCCTCTCGGGGGAGTTGTCCTGATACAGTGAAAAACACATGTTTAAATCTGCATTCTCTCCAAAACCGAGAGATTTATGAAAGAATCATACGAAAGAACATAACTGAAATGCTAATATACCATGCCGATCGTAGGCAAGGTTGGCGCATCCTTACAAACCTTGAACACTTATTCTGCGCAAATCGATTTTGACGTTCGAATTTTAAACTCTTCTTGCTCATCAGTGCGTGAACCTTTTGCTTCGTACCACGTATCAGCGCAAAGAGGAAGAACTGAACTTTATGAAGATTTATATGATATTTCACGAATATTTTTATTCAACCTGAAAAATAGCTGATCATTCCGGTTTCCTTTTTTCTGGGACGCACTGTATACACCCACCCACTCACCCATACCAATAAATTTTTTGAAATCGAATTCTGTGCTACAGCTTAAACTTTAAACTACTTTAAATTTAAAACAACCTGAACATGCTGAATGCGATAGCACCAGTAGATGCGAAATGATCTGGTTTTGCATCAGCTTACTTAAGGCTGGAGAGTAAACATATGCAATCCAAGCGAGATATAGCTTTGTTGACGACTCTGTTGTTAAAAAATAAACACAAAAAATGGTCTTTATTTTCAATGTATTATACATTTGAGTCCTTATAGCTTTGATATACATGCTTCAAATTCTGGGGCCGAACAATATGATGTAATGTATGTGGAAACTTTTCCTTTGAATAATGCAATTATTCAAACTGAACGACCTGTAGTAATGTTATATACAGTTGAGTAATTATGTGAATACTGTATTGTATATAAATTCATACTGCATGAATGACTTTATGAAAGCAAGTTTTATATTCTAAAATATTGGTAAGTTTTCCTTCTTAGTAATCGAATCAGTTTTTAGTTTTCTTGGTATTTTAAGGGAATGCTTCCTCTGTCACGAAGACAAAGAGGAATAATAAGAAGATGAAATTATTTTCAGTTTCATTATCATAATTATGAAATGATACCTATGCCAAATATGAATGCAAAACTATTCTTAAAATCACTTGGTTTCTCTATATAATAAAAAAAACCTACACAAAATTTATCGATTGCATTGTTTTCTATTTTTTTACGTTTGCCATGTCTGTTCTAAGTAGACATTAACATGTTCAAGTTATATTTCAGTATCAAAACAAGTAACGAACAAAATCAGACTGACCATTTGTAGAAAACTGTATTATTATTTAACACATCTTACCCCTAAACAAGATCCAGTGATTCGATAAACGTAATCATTGGTGTGATTCACTTGAGATTAACCTACGTTAGTTTGTACACTTCGATTTCCGAAAAAAAGAAAATTAATGTAAAGTATTTAGGCCTCAAAGTCAAAAGGTGTTGGACTTACAGTATTTTGCATACATGACACAGATAACTCATCCATCACCCACGTACTGTCACACATCCCTACAAAAGACCAACGCATTAGTTTGTTAAACCAGTACATCGGTTAAACCAACCGTCAATTTGGAATGGGTGATCCCAGAGGGTTTAAATGTGATAAGCAGTTATGGGGAACAAATTCAGAATGAGCATGATGACCGTCTGTTCGTGTCATCCAGGACTATTTCATTCAGGCCAATGGAAACGATTCGTCATGAACAACTGGTATGCAGAACGGTCGGTGGCTTATTATCTAATCATATTCAGACTATCATCTACATCGAGTATGAAAGCAAGTACCTTCATTTTGTTATTTCTAAGATAACACTTTATCAGTCAGGCATGCAAATATATCAAATATGAGTCATTATAGCTCTGAATTAGCATAGGTAGACATGCACTACATACGTAAACGACAACAACAACAACAACAAACGATTAAATAATGATACTAAAATTAATGACTGCGCAAATTATGAGTCGATGTGTGCTTTTGTCGCTTTATAGACGATACGAGGAAGAACAAAGTAATGCAAAATTTGTAGTTTTGTAGTATTGATCTCTTTGGTTGATATATTCATTCTATTAGGCCTACAATACAATACAATAGGCCTGTTCAGCTTATATGAAATACTAATTTCCTTGTATGGCAATTGCCTAAATGCATTCTTCAGTATCTGATAAGTATTTTACTTTCATTTCTTTCAGAACCTGTGATTATTACGGATGACATTCCTGTATCCTCAATGACCCAAGAGAACAAATACCTTAGAAACATCATTGTCGTATACGGGTATGGATGAATGGTTAATATCGAATATCGTACTCTGATCCTGAAAGGGAAACCATTCTACAATAAAGGTTGATAGTGCGATTTATATCTCTACCTGTCTGATCGTGTAAAAAGAGAATGAATAATGAATTGAAGATGTCAGTCCAAAGGTTGATGAGCATGGGAGTTGTTTGTTTTTATTAGAAATCATTGTAATTCATTATTTGTATTATTGCCGATTAAAATCGGAGGAACCTAGTACATGTAGCATGTGACTGTGTCTTGAAAATACCACCAAAAAAGAAGGTTGATAATCCACATTAAACCAAACGTTTATTTGAATGTTTGTATTCTGTGTAATACATTTTATTTCCAATGATCATAGAATTGGATGTTCATGAAAATGAGTCATTTTGATTCAGCGATCCAGTGATGAATTATCATCTGAGCTTTTTATGTCCAGTAGTTTACGTAAATACAAAAAGGAGTTGTTTTTGTTTGATAGTGATACCAATCCAATTTATATATAAAAAAAAAGAAGAAGCTGCAGAAGAGTTACAAAGCTCACCACTTCGGCTTTCAAAAGCAGATTATATATATCTCACACGAAGTAAAATAAAAGCTGTGTATTTACATGAAATATAGTGTATCCTTCGTCTATCATTCCAGTTGATTTTCCATCACTGGGGTGTCCTGGGAGGATTTTTGTGATACAAGTTCGTTTTTCCCCATTATTTTTCAATACATCTAGGAAAGGGAACAGATTTTCCAATGGTGCGCCGTGGATATCCATATATCATTGGGAGTGCGTTAACGGCATTTATCACAGGCCTACTGGTTGTAGCAGTGCGATCGCTTTTCATATACCGTAAAAAAAAATCTGGTATGTCCTTTGTTTCATATAACATTAAAATAATCTATAAGTTCCCCAACAAGATTACTGGTGATTGAAATATTGATGTATTTTTATATATTGACAGGACTGAATAGAAGAAAGCAGATCCAAAAAGGTACGCCTCAAAATATCTAGGTTCAAGTAATCCCCTCAAGTAAAAACAAATAAGGAAACACGTGTAACTTTTCTTTTGTTTTCTGTTTTGTAAACTCAAATAATTAATAGCTATTTGGACCCCGTTTGAATAGTTTGTTGCTTGTAAAAGAACGCGACACACATTTTCATTTCATGTTTACTTGAAATTTTGATTAACATCCATTTTCCAATAGTCAAAAGGGCGACTGAATCTTCCGACTTGAGGGTAACAACACTAGCTCGAACTTCTACGCCTCAACCTCCATCCAGCCAAGAGCCCGCACAAGGCAACATTGGAACGGTAAATATCTTCACATGTAACCAGTTAGATGAGTTTGTTTTTTAATTTTATCCCAAAGACCTCTAAGAAATGAAACGTTGGCAAATCCAAGAAATCCTAATGAGTTCTATCGAAGGGCATTCATGATAACTGAATGCTACTGAGATTATTCAGAAATGTGCATATATATGATAATGACATATCATGATTTCTATAACCTCTAAAACACTTCGGAGTTCTTTTATTCACAATCCCCAACTGTTTCCTTCTCTTCCTTTCACTCTTGCAGTCTGAGGATGACAATGGTGAACATGTCGGCGATTTCGGGGCAAAAGACGCACTTGATTATCAGCCCCTCGATGAAAATGTTAGCACTAATCATGTTTACATGGAAATGAAACCGGTAAACAACCCAGCCAAATCTTCATCAAGCTGTAACCCTAACGTTTCCCGTCACAAGTCTTCCACTATTCATGTTGGGACGAATTATACAAGCCCTGTACCCAGAACAAACCAACGTCTCCAGAAGGATCAAGCATATGTCAACAGCGAAAACCCCTTTCATTTCCCTCGTTCCCAACGTTTGGATTCCGTGTGCACAACATACCTTTAAAAAGCTGTGTTATCTATATCTGGCTGAATAACCCCAATGTTTTATTTATTGATTTGTATTTCGAATGAACTTTTTACTCAGAAACATTTGATTGTGGAAGGCGAATTTCGGCAGATTGTAATGTTTCATTTGTCATACTGTGCAAATTGCTGACAGAGTGATTGTATGAGTTTGTAAGGAAATGATGCCAAGAGTGAGATACCAAAGTGAGTTCCAAAAATTGATAAACATCATTGTGCAAAGAAACGTAAACAAAATCATGCAACGATAAGGGTTTAAACCTTAAAGGGGGTACCCAATGCTGAAACAATGTTAGCTCATTTAAAAGAGCATGATTTTATTAGCAGAAAATCATCTGCCTAAAGTTTTTTTAAAAGTCGTGTTGCCAAGGAAACCCCCAAATGTGGTAAGATTTCAGGATATTTTGACCCCTCAGCTGTGACCCAGTTTTAACTGGGTACCCACTTTTACGTCAAAATGACGTCAAAGTGGGTACCTTGTCGCGCACTTTTGCAAAATGCGCGCAAGGTATAATACATATTGTACAGTCTAACGCGCAGCACAACTGCAATGCCCGAAGCTGGGTACCCACTTTTATGTCATACCTCATACTCAATTTTTTTGGTCAGCTCTTGACGCTTTATGAGAAAATTAGCCAAAATGCATTGATTTCGATTGAAATCATAAAATTTTTAATGTTATTCTTCTTAGAATTCTATTCTCGATTATATAAAAAAAAAATTTGTGTAATCACTTTAAATAATGACAATGGAAGTAAAAATATAACTTTAAAAATACAATTTTGTGATGTTATTAGATATCTTATTCTGTGAAAACTTAACCATGCATGTTTACTTATCATATATAGGATAGAACTATCATGATCAAAACATATAACAAGTGTCTATGACAGAGCACAGAATATTTTCATGAATTGTGGGTGGCAGAAACACTTACTATTTATATGTACATTTTACAATAGTGAATGATCCCTAAAAGTGAGAGAGAGTTTAATATGCAAATTTGAAGTTTGTACCTACAGTTCATTTCTCTGGTAATGACTGGAAAGATTTTATCTTGTAGTTCATTTTAATATTAAATGTATACAATGGCCAACGTTGCGTTGGCATAGCGAAAGTAGTATCATTTGAGTATTAGAAAATATAGAATATTTAGGAAACTATCCTTCTGAATTGAGCATTACAGGCATATAATATCCAATCTCTACAGAAATAGAGCATAATTTTGATGTAAAGACTTATAAAGTGAAGTAGCTTTAACTATTTTGTTTTTTAAATCCTGAAATGCTGAATGTAAATGACGAAAACTGACTTCTTTTTGCACCACTGCCCATATTGCAAGTAGGTTATTAGATAAGGTATATTATATACACGTATTACTGATCATCCGAAATGTAGTTAAGAAAAAAAAAAACCAAAACAACTGAGAATTAATATTTATATAATTGCACCTTTATGAGCATTACACAGCGTTATGGAAATATGGAGTGTGTCAAATGGATTGCTTTGAAAAATGCATGCACTGAATGAAATTCCTAAATTGATTCAGCTCCCTTGTTATGATATCGTAGAGATATACTTGTATGTCGATCATCCCACTTAAAGAAAGTGGTAAATGGTTCCGCGAGGGGGAAAAACGTGACTTGTCAAAATGATCATGATTATATTTCTTTAAGGCAACAACTTACATTAAATTCATTTCCTCTAAATTCTTTATTTCTTAGAAAAGAAAAGATGATTCTAGAGTAGAAATTGAACAACTGTGCTCAGTAAATTTCAATAATATTTTACACAAATTTTTTAAAGCTTCTCACATTACAAAACATCCGTGTCTCAAATTTATATTTGAGAAAGTTTGTCACATTAGTATTAAATGATAAGACTGATTAATGGGATGGATGCTTAACTCGTGAGTGGTTCCTTCTTATTAAGACATGTTTCGCTTTCTGAGACACATATTATGCATGAGTAAGTGAGTGCAGCAGAAAAGAAGTTTCAACCAATGTTTGTGACCTCACAATCAACGAATGAAAGAGTGTGAGAGAGAGAGTGAGAGAGAGTGAGAGAGAGATTATGCACGGGCAGAGTACAACAATTAAAAAGTTTTCAACCAGTGTTTTGTCGCTTAAGAATCAACTATAGAAAAAAGGGAGAAAGAAAGAGAAAATGAGAGAGAGAGAGGGACAGAAAGATAAAATTGAGATCATTGATTATTGATTATAACTCATGATTTCCTTGACAGGACAGAGAGTTTAAGTATGTCTTTTGATGAAGGAAGAGTGAGATTTTTTTAAATAGTCCATTAGAAGAAGAAGAAGAAAAAAAAAACATCAGGCGCGGTTCTAGAACAAAAACTGGGGGGGGGGGGGTCGGTGTCGTCTACTGGGGGTTTGGAAATGTTTAATGTATATCAGCATGTATATGAAATTCAAATTGCATCTCTATTGTCCATGTGGGGATGGATGGGGGGGGGGGGTTGAGCCCGCAAAGGCCCCCTGCAGAAATAAGCCTGAACAACAGACACCCACAACAAAAAAAAAACAAACAAAAAAAAACAAACAAAAAACACACACACACACAAACAAAAAAAACTGAAGGAGAGAGAGAGAGAGAAAATAAGTGTTTTTTCTCTGTAAACATTTCATTTAAAGGTATTACTCTATCACCAAATACAAAGGGTATTTCTTTATTGTCTGAGCCCCTTTTCTTTTCCTCTTTTCTCACCATTTGCTTTTTCCAGCTATCTGGGTTCATTTCTAAGATCCATTTTATTTTTGATATATTCCATGCAAATAAGCCCTTTCTAACAAAATAACCATCCGATCACAATTTACCAAGTTCATCTATAATGTACTCCAGTAGAAATTTACCTTTTGATAAAAGGCTATGGTCACATATACCAGAACCAAGAGAAATGATGAATTTATTATTAAGGAAAACTTCCTTTCCTTTATATCTGTCTTAAATGTCCCATACTTCAAAACACGTGTTCAATAATTATATAGAAAATAAAGGCAGCTCTACTCTTTACATTCCCACGAAATAATTACATTGAAATATAAATTTTCCTCCATAAGGATGCACATTGTATTCAAAATATTATTTCCATATCATTCGTTGATCCCCTAAATCTCTATATCCACATTATTCTATTCATTTTAATTATGAAACGAAAAAATTATGATTTTAAGCCCTTTCCAGTTATAGTTTAAGAACAAGGTACTCCTTTTAATTTTGTCTTTCCCGTGCCATACAAAATTCAAAGCACAGTTTATCTAAAGTCTGAAATACCCATTCCGGAACAAGTATAAGTGATGCACACTGGCGTAGCAAGGAATTTTCAACAGGGGGAGGGGCAAGGCAAGGTATCGAAGCAACGGAGCGAAATATAGGTGTGAGAGGAGGGTATCCCCCCTCCCGCGGTAGGGACATTTTTTTAAATTTCATGCATGACAATGAAATTTTCTGTAAACTAAATGGGGGGGGGGGGGGGGCGAGGCGAGGGGATATCCCCCTCGCACACTAGGGAGATTTTTGAAAATTCGTCAATGAAAATGGTATTTTCTGCACACTAAAATTCAGTATTACGGGTAACCTTTATGAGAAGTGGCATAAGGGGGGGGGGGGGGGCAAGGCGAAGGAGCGAAGCGACCGAGTGGGTATCCCCCTTCCATGCTAAGGAGATTTTTTGGAAATTCGTGCTTGACAATAGCATTTTCTGCACACTAAAATTCAGAATTATGGGTAACTTATATGAGAAGTGGCATATAAGAGAAGGGGGTGTGGGAAGGAGATATCCCCCTCCTACGGTAGGGAGATTTTTGAAAATTCTTGCATGAAAATGGCATTTTCTGCATACTATAATTCAGTATTACAGGTAACTTATATGGGAAGTTGCATATGGGGGGAGGGCAAGGAGAAGGAGCGAAACGACCGAATGGGGGGAGGGTGTTGGAGTGGGTATCCCCCCTGCCACGGTAGGGAGATTTTTGAAAATTCGTCCATGAAAATGGCATTTTCTGCACACTAAAATTTAGTATTAGGGGTAACTTATATGAGAAGTTGCATATTCACGTTTTACTTTCATTTTGGAGGGTAGGGTAACTTATGTGAAGTGGAATCGACTTTTTTTCTCATTTTGTCCTCTTTTTTGCCCGCCGATCAACAGGGGGCATGGCCCCTTGTGCCTCCCCCCTTAGCTACGCCAGTGGTGATGCCACATAGACCCATTTGGAATATATAAAATCTTTCAGCAACTCGGTTTTTTTTTACCAAACGTCAGATCTCTTTTTGTCCCCACCATGTTAAAGATTTTCTTATCTTACTCAGAATCCCTTTGTAGTTCATAGACTCCTTTGCATTGACATATTAATTGAAATATACTCCATAATCGTCACGAATAGTACTCTCTTTCCATTAAAGTGATTACACAATGGTAAACAAAATTTGGATATATGATCAAGAATAGAACTCTGAGAAGAATGGCATTAAAAATATGATGATTTTCAATCTAAATCAATGCATTTTGGCTAATTTTCTCAGCTCAAGTTATGAGCTGACCAAAAAAAAATTGAGTATGAGGTATGACGTCAAAGTGGGTACCCAGCTTTGCGCATTGCAGTTGTGCTACGCGCTAGACTGTGCAACATGTATTATACCTTGCGCGCATTTTGCTAGAAGTGCGCGACAAGGTACCCACTTTGACGTCATTTTGACGTCAAAGTGGGTACCCAGTTGAAACTGGGTCACAGCTGAGGGGTCAAAAATATCCTGAAATCTTACCACATTTGGGGGTTTCCTTGGCAACAGGACTATTAAAAAAATCTTAGACAGATGATTTTCTGCTAATAAAATCATGCTCTTTTAAATGAACTAACATTGTTTCAGCATTGGGTACCCCCTTTAAGTATAGTGTTCCAGGCCATGTAGTACATACACTCTTCTAGTTATGGTTTACTTTTTGTGAGTGCGGTCAGTCGCATCACAATTATTCAGTATTCCTACCTGTAACATATTCACTTCGGCTTTTTCCTAGCTGACATTTTTACCTCTGACATTTTTGGCGCTGACATTTTTTTTTGTTTGTTTACCTCTGTTACCTCTGACATGTTTACCTCTGACATTTACACCGAACCGACGATCATGTGCTTATGTGTGGGTAGTTGCTTTGGTATTTGAGTATGGAAGAAGGGAGGGGAAGAAGGGAATTTTCAAGCTATAATGCTGGACGCTGAGGACGGGGAAAAGTGAAAGAGAAGAGGAATGGCGTAGGAAAGGTATAACGCCAGCGGCCATACATACTGAAGCTCAGTGGGGAGGCCGAAGGAGAAAAAAAACATTAAATAATTTATTTTCTCCACGCACTACGTCTGTCACCAGTAGCGTTGACCGGTTTGGAGTGTAAAAGAGCATTCTATTGGGGTTTAGATCCATTATGTGCCCTTTGTATATTCCCGCAGTCAAGTCCAGGGATATGCTACCCCTATTACATCGTCCTTTCACATTTTATGCGTCATTTTTGTACTGTCACTTGTCATCTTTTATGTTTTACATACTTTGTTTTTTTCTCTTTTCATCGCATTCAGGCTCCCGACTATTTCGAACCAGAGTATGCAGTGGTTGACAAGTCGAAGAAAAACTGACCCAATAATATGCTAACCGAATGATGAATTTTCATCGACTAACGACATCTGTGTTTTGAATAACACGTCGCACATATTAGTATTGCTGGGCCCATAGACCGCGTTTAGTACTCCATGTGGTTTGTGACGCAGGCTTTGAAAAATTGAGAAGTTGAAATGTTGAAAAGTATAGAAAACAAACAGCACTAACATCATCCCCACAAATCTGTATCATGTACGATAAAATATATTCAAAAGTATAATTTAATGACCATATTTTAATCCAGAATGTATATACTAAGGCTATTTGTCATCACATGTGATTAATGCAATTACATCAAAAGTATGGGGTCATGCCCATTTAGAAATGTGTTATAAAGGATGACAGAGGACCATCCACAAATGGCGTATCTTGAGAGTAGATCACTTCGCAATTATATTCCATACTCTGCCTATATTCAAAAGTTACAACATAAAGTACATACGAGGATGCAATGCTTCACAGAAGCATACAAACCTTACGAAGCAATGGCTTGTCTGAGAGTTATTGTCGTGCTTTAAATTAATATCACCAATTCATTTGTTACCATGGGTAACTAACATAAAGTACATACGAGGACGCAATGCTTTACAAAAGCATACAAACCTTACGAAGCAATGGCTTGTCTGAAAGTTATTGTCTTGCTTTAAATTAATAGCACCAATTCATTTGTTACCATGGGTAACTAACCGGGCCAACCATTTACACAAGAGTTTCGATAACTCCTTTATTCACCTCAGTGTTCCAAGATTTAGTTTCGGTTTCTTTTATTCAAAGACTGCTTCCAGACGTCCTTTATTTAGTTCAAAGAAAATATAAATACGTTTCAGACTGAAGTATAGACACAGCTACAAGCATGTATACATATTAAACATGTAAGTGTTTGAATGGAATATTGTGCTAAGGTTTAAACTTCAAGATGAAATCACGATAATTATACCGGAATGTAATAGCACCAATGGATGCGGCATGATGTGATATGTATCGGTAAATTAGTAAACCTATTCAATTTGAGCAAATGTGTAGGTCTACCCTGGAAATAGAAATGAATGCCGCAACGAAGGCCCTGTATGCACTCACCTGTTCGGAGCGAAATTACTCACGAGAAATAAAAAGAAAAGGAGTGTGGGAGCACCCTACGTAGTAGATGCATGTGTTTTCTGAGATTCTTGATAGTATCGGGACATTGCCCCTTTTTGCATTATACGAAAATTTTAATTAACCACCTAGGATAACAACAGCAACACACAATTCCAATTCTATTGATAGGTATAGTGAGAACACATATACATCAGCTGTTATATGTCCAGCGATCTACAATTTTATTTCTGTGCTATAAGCAGAATTCAGATGGATGGGTGTGTTGCAAATTCTAAGATGTCTAATGTAGGAAGAAATTCCTTGAATGCTCGAGCGCCTGATCACGGCAGCCGTGCTAAAGCCGGGGTAATGATATGCAGCGCTTAGAAACATTTGTATTAAGCGCTATATAAATGTTGCATATTATTATTATAATTATTTATGTCCACTTTCTCCATGCAGTTGGGGTAGTTAGAGAGGGAGGATGTAAAAACGAACCGAGCATCTCCAAGTTCGACTTTTGTTTCATATATGAAAATGCGTAGACTTTCATTTCTTGTAAATAGAGCACTCCTTGTATAAGATTGTGTGCAGAACCGCATTATGTTCATCCACATGTGATTATGCCTAAGTTTATTTTATTTATATATTTTTTGGATAGGGAAAATGATTGGACTGTCCAAAAGTTATCTTCTTCAGGTTTTATATAAATACATTTTCTCATAAGTCTAAATGTTCCATGAGAGACATGACAAACAATATATGTTTCATATAAACGCTTGAATGGGATGGATAGAGGACTAAAAAAAAATCAGTATCACAGATGGAATGTAATTACAGAATTTGCATTTTACACCTGCGAACATCTAAAACAATCTAAAATTCGCTTCTTACTGATGTGACCCCAAATTAGTTTCATAACAGCTTAAAGCCCCAGTTTAGATATTTTTTGATGACATGTGACTCTCATTGAATATTTTCATCAGTATCATCCTTCTTTCTCCTGCTTTTCCCCCTTCTGTTCTCTTTGCTTTTCATCCTCTCCCATTTCTTATCTTGTTGTTTCTGTGGCTTGTTTATGTGGCATTGTACAAGAGACAGTGTATTATATATTTCATATTAATCCTGGAAACTGTCTCGACAAGTCATGTGTTTTCTTTTCTGGTTCTCTTTCTTTTACAGCTGTAACCAGCTTAGTTCCATTATCATTTTCATTATTCATGTGTATGCTATTTCAACATGTTCTAATTTATCATTTAATTCCATGTTTTTATTCAATGCGTTGTAAAATGTTTTTAAAGATTGATTAAAATTGAATTGAATAAAGTGAAGTGAAGTGAAGTGAACTGTATTGATAGATGTGAAATGGATGGAAACTCTTACCTAGCATGCCTAGTGGCTCGACTTGGTGTCGACTTGTTACATGTGATAGCAAATTGACTCCATCGGCTTTCGTCCGCGAGAACAATTTGTTTAATTTTTTGAACGGTCAATTGATTTTTTGACAATTACACAGTATTTTGTCTTATAATCATGGGGAAACCCCTAGAAAGTTATTGATTTGGTGTGGTTGTTGATGTGTTGATGTCATGTGTTGTACAATATTTTTCTTTCTTTTACGCTTCGTTAGCTCCACCATACTTTCTGTATATTTGTTAGTCAATTACAGATAAACTTGAATTTGATCATGCGATAAAGATTCCAAAGAAAGTGTTTAAAATAATTGGGAAAGGTTGATTAAGTAATAAGTATAAATCAGCTCTGTCTTTTTGCAAAACAAAGTAGTGCACATATAACTTGGTATATGGGACTGCAAAGAAATGTCCGGGCCAAATACCAAGTTGTTTCTTGCCATAATTTGAAAATATTGTTAGTTAGTTACAGATAAAATTCGAGCTTTGATCATGCGATGCGTGTTCAAAAGAGATATTGGGAAAGGCTGATTAAGTGGTAGATATATATCAGCTCTGTCCTGTTGCAAAACAAAGGCATTGCACACAATTCGTATATGGGACAACAAACAAACGCTCGGGCCAAAACCCAAGTTGTTTCTTGCCATATTTTGAAAATATGTTAAATTTTACTTGCCTTCCTGCCTTATTGTGTTTTATTTTAGATTCCAATTATGTCTGTTTGATTGTAATTGAAAACAACATTTGATCGTAAATGAAATCAGGTCGTTAGGACTGGATGAGTGTTAGTCAATATGCACATCTTGCACAAACAAATAGTGATTGCTGGTGCATAGTACATACACACTGCACGAACATTAAGTCACAATGGGATAATGAACGAGACTCTGTCGAATTCATCATTAAATTCATTGTGACTTAACTGACGTGTAACGCGTATCACTAATGCACGACCCTCTAAACAAGTATTGTTTGTTTTATAAAACGGATCGGCAATATAAATATAAAGCCGGAAAATAGCTACGAACCTGATTAAAATGTCAAGATTCACAGAGTCATGGAGGCTGTCATTTGCTTTCTTTTGTGACATTGAAATATGATAGGCACAGCCTAGCCTTACACAGTGTAAAGCACTTCTTTGTATGTCCATGTCCTTTAACTATGCGCATTTGATCACGCATTGGTTTTAGGTAGCACTGTTCAATAGGATTCCACTTGGAGTGCAGTTATGCTTTTTTGCTGCGTACTTTTTGCGCTCCGTTGCATGATAGCGAACAAATATGAGCACACACGGAACTCATTTAAGCTCGCCTGCTTGACTACATTCTTGAACCCCTTTTAAAATCTATTAACTGTACTTCTAGTGAGAACCTTAAATGTGACTTCATTCGTTCAAAAAAAAAATGATTTCTCAGTTAATGATTCCTGGACATGAAAATTTATGAAACAAATAAATTGCCTCTTAATGTTTGTTTTGGGTTTTTTTTTTGGCTTGACTAGTATATTACAAGACGATTTTGGTGACTGTCTAATCGTGCCGTTCAGGACTATGTCATTCAAACAGTTGATAATATGTCATAGGCGTTTAGTGTGCAGAACCGCCAAGTAAATTTTTTCTGAAGATATCCATTCATACATACATACAACATGGCAAGTATTGTCATCTTTGAAAACATACACATTAAAAAGAACTAGGTAATATTTACCCCATGTTGGAAGAAAAAAAAGGAATTGATACATTTTTTTCTTGTTGAAGATTCAATGCAATATTTATTAGAGGTTACCTAATGTTGAATAAATTTTATCGAACAAAACATGCATAAAATAAGCAACTCATTTCAGTGGTTAAAATACAATTTATTATTCGGACAGACCAATGAATTTGGCGAACATAGATTTAGCATTTGTCGACATCGATAGGCATTTATACACTGATGGGAATTTGGTATTTCTCCGATTTGAATTTTGAAATACAATATAATAGAAGTAGTATATACACTTGCAGAAGAAGTATAAGTAGTAGCGGTAATATCAGTAATAGTAATAATAGTAGTAGTAGTAGTAGTAGTAGTAGTAGTAGTAGAAGAATTAAGAGGAGGAATATATAAATGTTTATTTACAATGTATTTACTTTGACTTATTCATTTCATTCTTCAGGGTTGGCCTGTTCAATTACGTAAACCTGCTTTCCAAAGGAGCCCTGTAGTGCAACAAATATCATGCTACATGAAAATACAAAATACATTACAACTAGGTAACACTGTAAAACAGAGAGACAACATTGATGGATGGTGCCAATGTGGCGAATACCGTGATAGACTGCAAAATTAGCATGACGTAGCAAAAATCGATGTAGAGAAAAATAGCCCATGGCACATTTTTTTTTTTTTGGCAAACGGGACTGAATCGCCTGTCCGGAACATAATGTACACATAGCTTAAAAATCCAGCCAGGATTTGCAGGGTGTAGAGTATTTTTCAAACAAAGTTCTCATGTCATTTCAAATTGTATGTTTGAATAAAGTAGTTTAGATAGGAGGTACTAATGGGGGAAGGGTCACAACCCAAAGGGACAGTGCCCCTATTCAGGATTCTTCAAGCAGGTGGCAGAGGCAGTTGAACATACCAACACATTCCCACCCCATCATATTCGTCAGATCTGCGTGGTGATTTTAGCAGAAAGCCAAAAGCCAAAAGCCAATTTCTATTGTTATGCAGATGAGTCAGTAAAGGGATCAAGTCAATACTGCTCTCTGATAACAAATTCCTAGTTTGAAATTCAGCTTTTTGTTAGTATGAGTGTAAAGAGCTCCTGACACAGAGTACATTAAGACCAAAACATACATTGTGATGAAAAATGGATGTATCACCTTTTGAAACTGAGCTCTTTAATTTTCCGAGATAAAGCATTCATTCCTTCCGAAGTGGTATATTACTAATTATCTTATTATTTCTTCCTTTCTTGTTTTTTTTTTCCAAATTTCTATATTTCTATATATATAATTTTCATATGCGTTGTATTGGTTTAATTACAAATCTTTTTTCCGCCTTAATGGCTTAGTTTTATGCATACATTCAAGTCTTCCAATGTGCACGTTCTTTCGCCAGGAGCCGGTGGTTTCACAAGCTCTGCTTCTTTGCTGGTCTCTGTTTTCATTTTCATTTGTACTCAGCTCCTTGTATAAATGTGCTTTGTTTGGTTTTGTTAGCATGTTGATCCTTATTTTATATTATTGTGTTATATTATTTGAATTATGATTGATTAATTGATATTTGGAAAATGAAAATGAAATAAAATCTATGAATCTGAATCTAAAATATAGATACATGCATAGCATTGCTATTATTCCATTGAATCAAGATGTAAGGCTTTGCATATATATATATATATTTTGAATCTATACAGGGATGTAAACCTGGCTCCGACATATGCAAAGGAATTTATTTTTTGTTTTGTCATTGTTCGGGAAAGTTGGAGTGGCATTTTAAATAATAAACATGTCTGTATTTACAGTTCGTTTACACATCAAAGATTCTAGTCGGTTTTAGATTATTTTATATTATGATTACAAGAACAGGTTATTGATATTTCATATGCTGCTCAACTAATTGTCATTTCAGCCTCAGTAACATGGAACGTTTAGACGTATGATAATATCTGTTTAAAATCATTCCAGCATTTTTTTGTTGAACTTCTGTATATCATCCCTATGGAGTTTTGCACAGCTTCCCCAAGATGTACTACAATAATCAATACATTAAGTAAAATCATAGGAAAATACAGATTCTTCATTATTTTGAATGACGGTAAAATATGTTTAATTCTACGAATATAACCTACTGCCCGAGAGACTTTACAAACAATAATATTAATACGTTTACACCACGTCAGCCCGGAGGCAGGCATGGCATCCAAGTATTTTATTTTTATTTACATTTTCTTAACGTAAGTTTCCGAATTGTATTGACCAAAATATCATTTTCCATTTTTTCTTCTGACCAAATGCCATGAATTCCGTCTTTTGTGCGTGTAAATGCAAATTATTCAGGTCTAACCATTTGCATATTGTAACAAAATCATTTTGCAATATTTCCCGTAACTCTAGAAGTGTTTTACCACCGTGGTTACAGTGGCTGTATCATCAGCATAAAGAGACATTTCAGAATTTAAATGCAAATTTATACATGTCATTGATAACTCACAAAATATGAGAGGTCCCAATATAGATCCCGGCAGGACCCTCGATTTGATCTCCAAAGATGCACTTAAGCAATCATTAACTGTAACACATTATTGTCTCAGGTCCATTCAATAGGATTCCATCCAGTCGTATTCTTTCCCTTTAATACCCTAGTGCATAGGCTTTCCAAGGATAGACTTGTATGGAATAACATCAAAAGCCTCGATCACGTAGATCTATGGAAATACTTCCGATGATATGTTTTGGTCCATTTCATCACACAAATAATCTGTAATTTCTAATAAACATGTAGCAGAATAAGATGGTCTAAACCATATTTGACAAGAATATTAGTTGTAGTTGTAGCAGTGGTAGTATTAGTAGTATTTAGTAGCAGAAGTAGTAGTAGTAATAGTAGTAGTAGTAGTAGTAGTAGTAGTAACAGTAAGAATATTAGTTGTAGTTGTAGCAGTGGTAGTATTAGTAGTATTTAGTAGAAGTAGTAGTAGTAGTAGTAGTAGTAGTAGTAGTAGACGAAGAAGAAGAAGAAGAAGGAGAAGAGGAAGAAGTAATATTTATAGTAAGAGTAGAAGAAGTGGTAGTGAAAGTAGTAGGAGGGATAGTAGTAGTGGTAATAGTAGTAGGAGTAGTAGCAGCAGCAGTAGTAGTAGTAGTGGCATTAATATGAGTACTAGTTGGATCATTAGTAGTACTAATAGGAGGAGGAGGAATTAGGGATAGTAGAAGTAGTAGTTGTACTATAAGTGCAAAAACCCCATGGTATTCATGGTAAGAGTAGTAAAAGGGGAAGTGGTATAGTAGTAGTAGTAGTAGTAGCAAAATGCAATATTAATATTACTGGTAATGACAGTGGTCGTAGTCGAAGTAGTAGTAGTAGTAGTAGTAGTAGTAGTAGACCTAGTAGTAGACCTAGTAGTAGTACTAGTAGTGGAAATAGTAGAAGTAATATTAGTATCAATATATTCAATAATATCAATAATACTGGTAGTAATAATAATAATATTTTATGGTAGTAATCGCAGTAGTAGTGGTCGTCGTAGCAGGAGTAGGAGTAGCATGAGTAAGAGGAAGAAGAGGAATAGTAGTTGAAGTAGGAGTAAAAGTAGTAGTAGCCGTAGAAGTAGTAGCAGTTTTTGTTGTTGTAGGATTCCATTGCCGTAGTAAACGTGAATCGCTATGCCTGAGTTATTTTTACAGATTTTTTTTTTCATCAATCAATAATTGTTTTGCATAGAGGGTTTCAAAGCTTAATATGGAATACATAATATGACATCAATCCATGCATTCCTGCTACTTAAGTGTACTTTTTTTTTTCTATGATCGTTTGGATTTTTTTTTTGTCAGATGAATATGACTCCTCATCTGAGGAAACCTTTTCTTAAAAACTGACATTATTTTTATAAACTTCTCCCGAAACCTTCACGTTTAAACTTTTCAGTTCTATAAATCAAGTGAAAATGGTTTAAAGTGATTTTTTGTTCGATTTCATTTTGTTGTGTATCTATGATTTTCGTTCACGGTCACTGTTATCTTAGCGGAGTGGAGTTTTTATCCTATAAGTTGCCTCAAGAATATACCGAAATTAAAAAAAGGCTTTAAGAAGTTTCTCATTTTGTAATATTGATGTCATTTCATCATCTCATCATCTCTGTAGAAAATGGTCAAGGTTCCCAAACACTGCCTACTGAATTTCGCTATATTGCTGGGAGTGTGAGTAAGGGAAAACCTGCATAAAATGCAATATCTTTAAACGATTTTTTTTCAGTTTCCTGAATTGAAAAACAACTAAGGTCGAAAACTAGTTCCTTTCTTTCGTTACACCAATCCACAATAGGTTGATAGGTAAGGTATATTCCATGCATGCATTACTGCAGAAAACAACAACAACTGAGAATGAATGTGTATCATGTTTATACTATCGCACTTCTATAGACAATAAAAAGCCCTTAATGAATATAAGGAGTGTGTTAAAGGAAGTGCTACGAAATATGCATGCACTGAATGAAATTCCTGAATTGATTCAGCTCTGCTTTTATCATATCGTAGAGATACACTTGTATGTCAATCATCCTATCTACAAGAAGAACGTGGGAAATGGTTCCACGAGGGAAATAATGTTCTTTAGAAGTGACTTGTAAGATAATTATGATTATTTTGTTTTCAATTCAACAACTTATATCAAATTCATTTCATGTACATTTTGTATTGTTTAGAAAAGAAAACCGAAAATGAACAACTGTGCTCTAAATTTCAGCAATATTTTACTTTTTGATTATTAACACCGGTTAAGCTTCTCGTATTACATCCGTGTGTCAGCATTATGCTCAAAAAACCTTGTCACATAAGTATTAATATAATGATAAGACTGATTGACGAGAAGGAGGCTTAACTCGTGAGTGGTTGCTTTTTATGATGACATGTTTCGCTTTCTGAGAGACAAATTATGTATGAATAAGTACGTGCAACAATAACGCAGTTTCAACAATTCTTGGATGGCCTTAAAATAAACGAATGAAAGAGAGAGAGGGAGAGAGAGAAAAAAGAAAGAGAAATATGCATTGGTAAGTGAGTGCATCAAAGAAAAGTTTCCAACCGATGGATTTCTTTAACCTTAAGAATCAACCACAGAAAGAGAGAAAAAGAAAAAAAAAACAGTAAGAAAGTGAGAAAGAAGGAAAGAGAGGAGGAGAGAGAGAGAAAAGAAGAAAATGAGAGAGAGAGATACAGTTGAGAGCATTGATTATCGATTATAATTGATGATTTCCTTGGCAGGACAGAAAGTTTAAGTGTAACTTTTGATGAGGGAAGAGTGAGGGCTTTTAAAAGATTTCTTAAGACTAGTCCAGTATACGGCCCACTCACGTACTCGTAGAACAAGACTATTAGGACTGTGTGCTAAAGGAGATTGTCTTCATATTTCGCTTTCACTGACAAAACAGGTTAATACGTACATATAACACATAAACTCGCACACATACATCCACACACAACAATAAATGGAATTATTATTTAAGAAATATTAAAGGAATACTAATAATGAAATCTTCATAATGCGAGAAATCTTTTTTTTTTTTTTGTGCGGTGTCTCTAAAAGTAAATCTATTCATAGGATACAAACAGAATTTGTGTAATTACTCTTCATGAAAAATTCCTGTTTGTTGGTTCACCGATATTCATATGGAAGCACGTTAGGAAATTGAGTGAAATCATGATATCAGACAAAAGATGTTAATGGTGTTTATTAATGTTTCCATTATGTTATCATTGTCATTTTATAAACCGGGTAAAACCACTGGGGCTGGTTGTAACACCCCCGTTATAATGTGCCCCAGTATGTCGATAGGTACAATTCTAAAACGAAGCCACGTGCCATCACACTTTAACAGCCAAAATGTATTTGAAACAACAACATTTCGCACCATACCTGCCATTTTTTATGATTTCAAAACCTCTACACACCATGAAAAAAATAAGAATTTCAAATTTTACTTTTTTTTTTTACTTTGTTACTTTTAGCACCGGTCTCCCCTATATATATATATATATATATAACCATCAGGCGCAGTTCCAGAGTAGAAACTGGGGGGGGGGGGGATTTTAAAATTTTAATGTATATTAGAACGTATATGAAGTTCATATTGGAACTTTATTGTCGGGGGGGGGGGGAGGTTCAGCCGCCAAAGGCCCCCCTCCATTAGAACTGCGCCTGAACAAGACAACCACAAAACAAAATAACAAAAAAACTGAAGGAGAGAAACCAGAAGACTTTTTTTTTCTTTCGAAACATATCGCCCAGTCATTTTCTCTTGCATTCTGTTAGTTTAAAAAAAGATCAAGGACGGTACTCCACAGACAGTGAAATATAAATATGCAAGGAGATGATGAAGGAGATAAAATGATTTTGTAGTGGATATTTAATCATTCATACGGTTGGTTGTATGGTTCTTGGTATGATGGCGCTCTCCAATCTGTTCAGATTATCTGAGCCAGTCATTTTCGTAGTTTTTCGCGTCGGCTTCAGATCAAAGCCAGCGAACAGCTTTTCTTGGTGAAAATGAAATTAGTAGTGATATGGTTACAATATTAGTAATATTCCTTAGTCGTTGGTTATGATCATTTGTATTTATTAGCGATATTTAAATGCGCATGCGATGAAAAGAAGAAGAAAAGGGGGTGGGGTAAATTGCAGTTGTTCATGGAAAAACTGCAAATACCAGTATGTCTTTTAACATAAATTTTCACTTACGAAGATGACCAGCGATAGCTTAAAAAGCTATCTAAAACGTTTTGTGTCATGTATATAGCCCAATAACTCTCGAGTAAAAATTGGGTTAGACGTCAATAATTGTTACAAATCTAGATTTTTTTTTTGATTTGATCCTTTCTTTCAGACGATTTCTGTCTCTATCATATTTTGAACAATGTAGAATAAAATGTTTGACTGTCTCATATTCTTGACATATTTCACAAAGACCAGTATCATGCAGCTTGATTTGAAAGAGATAGTAATTCAACCTACACTTACCTACTCTTAGTTGTTGTATCAGGCACGCATCTCTGCGAGATACCATTGATACTAATGAAACTGACTAGAGGGCGCTGCAGTCTCTTCTAGAACTTGCTCTGGCTAAAAAAATGGTATTTCCCCACTAATTACTGCCTTTGGGCACTTTTTGGTTTTATTAGTTCAATGTTTGATTCATGTTCCTTTCTTTGTAATTTTCTCATTATGTTTATATAAGGATATATTTTTTTCTCGAAAAAATAAACAACCAGCTCCCTATCTGCACGTTCTTTTAATGTGGGGAAAAAAACCGAAGAATGAAAATGAAACTGAATGGGAGATATATGCAGGCAAGGGGGGGGGAGTCATGTACCACGTGATCTTTTTGCAACATACGAAAGGGAGAGAGAAGAGAGAAGAGATGCAGAGAAAAAGAACAGAGAAGGGAACAGAGAAAGGGAGAAAAGAGACTTTAAAAAAGAGAAGAGAGAAAGAGAGAGAAGAGAGGGGGAAGGTGAGAAAACAAAGGAGAGACAGAGGATAGAATGAGCGTGTGAAAGAGAGAGAGTAAGAGAGATAAAGTTATGGTATCAATATTGAAATGCCAACGGCTCAAGTATTGTAATAAATCTTGTCGACTTAGTTATTATTCTATAGCGCCCCCATTCACTATAAAGCCGCATCGTATTTCGTGCTCTCTCTTAAATGGGAGGCAACACGCCTGTAAATATTTCCCATAAGAGTTCATGTATTGAACATTTTGAGAAGAAAATATAGAGGGAAAAACTTTTATAGTGGGACCTCTCAAGTTTAACCACCCCTAGATTAAGAAAATGAGTCTTTGTTTATTAAATTAACATGTTTACAAGGGAGAGAGACGGGGGGGGGGGGGAGAATTCTAAACTAGCTGTAGTCTTTTAGAATAATTTTTCCATATCGACTTCAATTTTGAATTCAAACGATTCAAAGGCCTACCGTATTAGTAATAGTTAAAATAAACAAAATGTATCATAAGTAATAAATACTTTCTTTTATTTAATCTATTCATCGTATCGAAAGAGGGGGAGGAGGAAACAGAAATTTAGCGATTATTACAATTATGTGTTAGGATTTAGAGTAAACTAGACTAGGTAGACAAATCAAGTTTGTGATTCGAGAATGTTACTGATGGGTAGAATTCACTAATGATCCTTTACATTAAGTCCAAAGTGGTTAAACTGTGCCGACGATAAAAATATAACATGCATGTGTATGCGATATGAATTTAAAGAAATTATTCAGGCTGTTGTAAAACCTCTAGACTACGGGTTCTTAATTATTTTCATCCACGAGCCAGAAATATTTTCGAGCTCGCTCGTAAAAAAAAAAGAAATGGAAAATATTAATTCAGAATGAAAGTGGTCCAGTTTGTTCTATTTTCGTATTCTTTAACTCAATGATTTTGGCGGGCCGCATCAAACTGTCAAATTGTCTCGGGGGTCTCGTTGGCCGCTGCAGTTTTAAATCGGGGGGGGGGGGGGGGCTATAAACTCTATTGATGTAATAGAAACCACCGATTTCATTTTTGGCTCATGAGTTCAGTACAAGGGCAAGTATGTTTACTTTAAGACAAAAAAAAAGAATCATTAGCATTCCAGTAGCTTCCACACACTACCCGCACTATCAGAACCGAACATGGACATTCAAAACGGGCACTATGCTATCACATGAAATTGAAAAGGGCGCACTTCTAAGAGAATAAAGCGCTATGAAAAAAAAAAAAAGAAAGAAAAGAATGGGTCACTATTCTGGTGTAGGGGGCAATTGTAGGATTTAAGAAAGGCGACTTATCTGAAGCAAAACGGGTACTTACCAGAAAGAGAAGGGTACTCATCAAGACATAAAGCGGGCCTTTGAAAGCAGAAAGGGAGAACTGAACAAATATAAAAGGGGCAGTTTGGGGAGTGTTTGGAAAAGCAGAGGAGGGGGGTGCACTGTCCCACCTTCTTCCAGCCCCTGTGGGGGAGGGGAATAATAGGCCTACCGTATTAGTAATAGTTAAAATAAACAAAATGTATCATAAGTAATAAATACTTTCTTTTATTTAATCTATTCATCGTATCGAAAGAGGGGGAGGAGGAAACAGAAATTTAGCGATTATTACAATTATGTGTTAGGATTTAGAGTAAACTAGACTAGGTAGACAAATCAAGTTTGTGATTCGAGAATGTTACTGATGGGTAGAATTCACTAATGATCCTTTACGTTAAGTCCAAAGTGGTTAAACTGTGCCGACGATAAAAATATAACATGCATGTGTATGCGATATGAATTTAAAGAAATTATTCAGGCTGTTATAAAACCTCTAGACTACGGGTTCTTAATTATTTTCATCCACGAGCCAGAAATATTTTCGAGCTCGCTCGTAAAAAAAAATGAAATGGAAAATATTAATTCAGAATGAAAGTGGTCCAATTTGTTCTATTTTCGTATTCTTTAACTCAATGATTTTGGCGGGCCGCATCAAACTGTCAAATTGTCTCGGGGGTCTCGTTGGCCGCTGCAGTTTTAAATCGGGGGGGGGGGCTATAAACTCTATTGATGTAATATAAACCACCGATTTCATTTTTGGCTCATGAGTTCAGTACAAGGGCAAGTATGTTTACTTTAAGAAAAAAAAAAAGAATCATTAGCATTCCAGTAGCTTCCACACACTACCCGTATCTAATTGTTTTCATTTTCTCATGGCAGTAGGCCTAGTATCACAGGACATACAGAAAAATCTAGAATTTTCTTCTTCTAAATTGCTATGATAATTAATGTATTATTTAGAACATCAAACTAAGAATAATTATTCATAGTCTAGAAATTTCTTGGATATGAATTCACTAATGAACCTGAAAATAAATACCTTCTAGAAAATTTGATTATACAACACCTGCATCCCATAGTACAGGTTTCCCTTGGAAAGAGCGCATTTTTTCATGTGTATTGCTAATTTGGGTAGTTGTACCGTTGATTCTGATGTTTTTATTCACAGATTTTCTCTCTTCTTATAGACCAATTTCACAACGCAAGAGGGCAGCAGACTGTTCGACACAGTTCGACATACTGCGGTGGGCGCTCCAACTTTGGAAAGGTAGTAATGTAAATGAATGGTGGACGATTTGTATGCATGGAAAATGAGAGTATATTTACAGGACTCCTCGGCATAAATATGATTTTGAAAAGAGATTTCAAACAAGGCTTAGAGCTTCGGAATAGAAAAAAAAAAAATATCAGGACTGCAGATCCCAATCTGGTGACCTGAAACTAACATCGTGTTCAGTGGGAAACACACACAAAGAAGAAATCACTCTTTGAACTGGAAATTGTGAATGTATTTGTTTTCGTTTATTCCGGGGGGGGGGGGGGGGAGGGGCGTCCATTAGTGCTTTACTCTATTACCGACTTCACTGTATAGTTCTGAAGCTTATCTTGCAGTTTTGAATGGCGCCCTGTGTTTCAAACTGTCACGAAATGTCCGGAATTCGTCCGTGGTTTTCATGATTATCCCTTGAACGATATTCATGCATTAATGCTTGTGAAAATGATAGTGCCGACTTTTCCTCGTCGAAGACAGTAACTGTGCAAGCAACTGTTCTTTTTACAGTTTCAGTGCTTGTGTTTTTAATATCTAAAATATTAGTGACCGTGGTGAGTTGAATGATATAAAATCAACAGGAGCCTAAAGCGTATTTTGCGTACGCTATTTAAAATACATTGATTTGATATTCATTATGTTTCTGCTATTCCTCCATGTAAATTGGTGCAATCAGACCGAGCAGACCGACCTCAGACCGACTCGAATTTTTCTGAATTGGTATGGTCGGGAACTGTTGCATGCCCGACATCAAACCGACAACCTCGATTCCTTCTGGAACCCAGTCTGATTACATCCAGCACTCCTGCTTTCATTTTGTTCTTTTTTGTTCTTTTTGTAATAATATATCATTCCGAATGTTAGAATTTATGCGGGGCACATAGTCGGTTATCGACCAGTCAAAAAGTAGGTTAAAAGGCAACTCTGTGATGATTTTTTGGAAACATACCTTATATTGGAAAGGTAATTTTATTATATTGTACTCAAGACGTTGTTTCCAAATTTAAAAGTGGGCATAAACATGATGAAGTCACATTTTCGAGCATTTTGAAGGGGGAGAGAGGGGGAACTTAAAAACTTGAATCTACTCTGCCCCACCCCATCCTATCCTATCTATCATCTCCACACGTTAGGTACCTACTAGTATATGGAAAAGAGATTGCAAAACGTTTTTGAGTGGGGGGGGGGGGGGGGGGGGGGGGTGACACGCAAACCAACAGAGTTCAGGGACTTTAAGGCCAATAACAGGAGTTCAGGCACATCCGCCCCAACCCCGAAGTTCTGGAGTTTTTACGGTTTTGCAAGACTACGAAATGAGCAATTTTCAGTGTTAGATACTAATTTTTATGTTGCTGCAATTTTTATATGTTTGAGGCCAAATTTTTTTGGGTGCAGCCCCTCCTCTTGCCACTTCCTCGGCCCCTGTAGTTTTAATTTTCATCCCTATAAGCTCTCTGATCTTACTGTACATGTGCATTTAAAAAATAATAGAATTCGAACGAATAACCATATTTTCATTAATCATATATTTATACTGCGGTTTTTTTTGCTTCTCGACAATCATCTGCAATATCATATGTATAAATTTCTTACAAATTTCCATCAGTAGTGCACCATATTTTTTTTTTTCATATTTCTATTTCATAATTACCCCCGCCCTAACAATAAAATGGTGACTGAAATCAACTTTTGTCCATTTTGAAATTTGTAAACAACCCTCGCTGCTTTATTTTTGCTTCTTCTATCTTTATCTTTTCTCCTTGTTTATTCTTTTTATTTCTTCTTTTCCTTCTATTCCTTTTCTTTCCCTTTCTTTCCTCTTTCTCTTTTCACTCTCCTTTCTCTTTTTCCTTTTCCCTTCATTTTCTTCTTCTCTTTCTCCTTCTTTTTCTTATAATTTTTCTTTTTCTTCTTGCCTCTTTCTTCTTCTTGTCCTTTCTCTCATTCCTTTATTTTCTTGCTTTTCTTCTTCTCTCCCTTTTTTTGATTTCCTATTCTACCTTTACTCTCTTTTATTTTCTGTAAGATTATGAAAGCCTCCCATTTGTTTTGGTCTGGGTATGTATTTTAAAGGTTGTAACCATTTCTCATTTTTCTTTTATACATAGCGCACCTATGGTTGTTTCGCACGTTTTTAATTTATCCTTGCCCGTTTTCTTCTCACTTTTCCTTTCCTCATCTCTTTTTTTCCTCCATCTTGTTCTTCTCCTTTTCTTGTTCCTCTTCTCCTTCTTCTGGTTCTTTTCTCCTTTTTCTTTTCCTTTCCTACTTTTTCTAATTATTTGCTTTCATATTCGTAGTAATTTTTGTATGTACACTGTATTGTATTGATGTTGATCATGTATTTCGTACAAGTATGTTTTACGTTATTTATGTACCAATCCAATTTTTTAGTTGTAACAAAGAACACAGTTCATAATATATACTACCTTTCCCCAGATATATGTTAACAAGAAACATCATAAAATTGCATTTCAATTACCGGTCGACTACTGACTATTTGTTGTCGGTGTCAATACAGCTCTTGCTCGGGGTGAGTTCAGCTTTGTTCGGTTTTGTATCGGGCGAGGTGCTACTTTGTTCGGTTTGTGTCTGGTAATAAAGATCTATTCAGTACTCCATCTACAAGGATTCGGGATTAATTAGGCCGACCACAGCCTGACTTAACTTGGTATTGAAACCGATCACTTCCCGATTTTTAATTCCGACACGAATTCGAACCCAGTCCGAATGCTCCCCGCTCTTCTTGAACTCTCCCCGACTCGTCCCCGACAGGTCCCCGAAAAATGGCCGGTTTGAGATCTTTCGAACACGCTTGAAAGATCTCACCCCGACAAATTCTATAGCTCGACACTAAACTGATTACAGACCAACTGTCTCGATAGCAGACCGACGTAAAACTGATAACAGACCGATCCATTCAGAGGTTCCAGGCCGAATGGCACAGAGTTCGTATTTGTAGGTCGGTTTGGGTTCGGTCTGGCGGCGGTGACTGTCACGACTGTAGTATGTTATAAGCCTTTGAATATATCGAGCGCCAGCTTTAGAATAATTTGCATGTTATCAATAAGATCTTTTGTCAGAAAAGACTGTATAGCGTATGGTTGGAATAACGTTCGTATTTTTAGTGTACACTTGCGTTCATGTAACCAGTATATCAAGCTCACTTAACTCAGTTTATACTGTTAAGCAGGATCAAAATCAAGGATTATGTGGCAGTTATTTTTTCTTCCTCATGGGATTCGTATTTTGTTTTCATAGTATTAAAGTATAACAGGCTAGTCTGTAAATTCTAAGTGTATTCTAGTTATGCCTATCGTTGATTCGTTTAATAATGATCTGAGTGTTTAATTTTTCAATTCCCAATCTTTCCCTAAATCCTTAGAATGATTGTTCAACAATGATTTTGGATAATGAGACGAAATTTGTTGTCATTACCATAGTTTTACCCTTTTTTTGAATGCTAAGAAAAATGAATGATCTACCCATAAATAACGAATTATTAACAATGATTAGTAGGTTCGATTTGCGATTTTATCTTTCTTTAAGATGGAGCCGTTGTGAAAACTTTTGTTGGGATGGACGTGAATTTCCAGTGCCTTGGAACCAGCACAAATGACCCAGTAGTGATCACAACTAGGACCCCGAGTGATGGCACGCCATTTTTTACTGCTACCGATCCACTCCTTGTGAAATGAATACTACAATACACTCATTAGGCATGCTTGGAGGAGATGATATCTTTATCAGCATTATAACTATTCGGAATGCTTCACTGGTTCACGAGGATGAATATTCATTCACCATGAATGCTCCAAACTACCTAAAGGAATGTCAAATCAAGCTAACGATACATATCATTTCTTTTAACATGTTTAAAGCAATAGTTATTCATTACTTTGAATACTATATATCGTGCATTTTTTCCCTTCCTCTTCTTCAAGTGACAAAGCCACAAGGGCCAGAAGAAGGTGTTTTCTTGATTTGAAATTTAAGATTGACTCTCTCTTTTCTATCATTTGAATTTATTTTTCAATTTGTTTGTTTAAAAATGTTCTGCTGATGTTTATTCTTTATGTGAGACTATTTCTCCTGGGACTGAACAGTTTTCACCATGCCTTTAGTGCGTAAAGGGGATTACAGGATTATCAGGTTGCTAAATAAGACCGGATATGGGTGTTACGCATATCATTTAAAACACAGTGGAAATTTTTTTATACTATTGTTCCCCCTTGCACTGATTGGCACTTGTGGCACGTCTGCTATTCAGAAAATTTGACAATTTGCACCTATGGAAAATGACAGATTAAAGAAATTTGACTGAAAAGACTTACGAAATTTCAAGATCCTTTAATTTTAGACAGTTTTGGAGAGGTGGCACACTTCAGCACCTTCAGTGAAAAAGTGCCATCTTTTTTCCGTTTGCCACTTCATGTTTACGGCTACCCAAAGTTAGTTAATTTTCTACCTTGTTATAAAAGATCTAATCATGGTTACATAATTATTAACCCTTTATCAATGTTTCTGTTTAAAAAAAAAAGCAAATAGAAAAATTGAATACCGCGGGGCGTTGATGTATGAAACCACAAAAATAACAAGAAAAAAACAACAACCTTTTTCCTAACTTATTACAAAATAGAAAGTATTTGGAAGTAGCCGAATTGATTCTGGGAAATTCAAACTGTATAAATTTCCAGTAGGAGGCGTGAAGTCTGATTTATTCTTTCATCTATCAAAGTATGACATAATCATATATAATCAAAGTGAAATGGGCTGGAGACAACGTGTAGTATAGAAGTATACACATTTTATTTATCGTAAGTTTTCCACCTCTTTGTTGGAGCAGGAAGCACATGTAAAAATCACGTTATCATGGTATAATCATTCACATTGTTATAGCTTGAATCAGACTGTTCAATATAATGGCAAGTTCATGCTTCATTATTTTTGTCCATTACAATGCAAATAGTAAAAAAAAAAGAAAGAAGACAATTAGTGCTTCTGCTGACAGCACTAAAAGCCTACAAGAGCTGGGACCTCTGTGAAAGATGCAATAAAAATACTGTTGATAATTATGTTTCAAACTCCATAATACTTAGTAGCATTTTGGATAACCCAATACCTTGGACTTGCCCATATACTGATATATATCCATTTCAAGTTCACCAACGGGATTGATCGTAGTAGACAAACACCATAATCATGGCGATGAGGTGCTACAGACGTTCCATCCTATTCATCCTCGATTTTTTTCACCATATTCGTTGATCATATTTAACCCCTCTGGGACCAACCACTCCAAATCGACGGCTGGTTTAACTGATGTATTTGTTTTGCAAACGATGGTCTTGTTCTCCCCTTCTGCAACTGTGATTGATCCGCCATTCTCAATCACAGTTGCAGAAAGGGAGAACAAGACCATCGTTGCAAAACAAATTCATCAGTTTAACCAGCCGTCGATTTGGAGTCCCAGAGGGGTTAAATATGATCAGCGAATATGGTGAAAAAATCGAGGATGAACGGGATGGAACGTCTTATCGTGTCAACAAGGACATTGAGCTTTACATCACATAACACGTTTGATGAAGATATATCTCTTGTTTGCACTGTAAAAGATATTGGGTAAAATTTTAACCAGTACGGAGGTAATTTTATGTCCAACCAACTTTGGGCAATGTTTTTACCCAATGCGAGAAGCATATTGTCTAGTTAGGGTAAAAATAAGCAGTAATTACTTTAGAATGGGCAAAATTTCCATCAAACTGGATAGAAAGGAATGCCCAAAGTAATACCCAAAGGTTGGTTGGACACATAATTACCCTCATGGACCATTTTTACCCAATATTCTCTACAGTGAAGGTGGCTACTAACTCTTCTCCTGAGCACATCCAGACTTTGATTCACATCAGAAATAAAGGTAAGCATTTCAATGTTCTTAATGATAATAATAATAATGATGATGATAATAATAATGATAATGATAATAATAATAACAATAATAATAATAATAATAATAATACTGATAATAATAATCAAGAATACATTCCTCTGGGTATCTATTAGATATCACAAATTAAGAAGAAGAAATTTAAAAAACAACGCAACAACATATGTGTTGCTGATGAAATCTACGCGGTGTTCGTTTTAATTGGTAACAATAAATTGATTTATATTATGCTTTGCTAATGAACCACTGGATATAGTCCTATTAAGGATGATAATAAAAACGGATGAACTTATTGATTATGATGTTGTGCTGATCTGCATTTCCCTATTCATTGACACCAATGGTGTTATACTCAGTGCTTTCTACATTCCAAGCATTCGCATGTGTACGTTTACAGTAAGGTATACTGAGTATGAATTAAACATTATTTCTCATTTTGCCAACCACTCGATAGATACATGCCCTGTTTAAAATCATACGAAACTGGAAAAAAAAAATCCACTCTCCTTATCTTCGACGTAGATTAACCACTTCATCAGTCAAACATCCCGTTCAAGATTAACATGAAATGCAACTAAAATTTGGGAATGTGGGCATTAGTTTAAAATATACAGCTAGCATCAAACCAAGTATACAAATTTCTTCAGGGGATCATTTCGTTTCACTTTCCACTAAAGGCCGCCGCACACGACACGCTTTTCTTGCGCTGAGCTCAGCTTACGCTTGAAAACGACGTCATCAACCAAGAAATTCTAGCGCAAGCTAGTCTGAAGCCAGTCGCAAGGACAAGTGCAGGAATTCAACATGCGCTTGGATCGCACGCTTCAACTCAGACGCATCAGGCGCAAGAAACGCATCGCAAGAAAAGTGTGTCGTGTGCGGCGGCCTTAACATTTTCACTCAAAATCGACATATCTAGGCGAAACCACATTCACCAACGAAAATGCGTGGAGAAACTCTACTGAAAATCTAAAGATGGCGAGAAGTGATGGCTATACTCAAGGTTATCATTCTGACCACCTTTTGCATGCATTAATTTCTGGTAATTTAGAATGCAATGATTTTCCATATTGATATTAATCAGTAGTCAAAAGGTTTACGTTTTGTTGCTGTCTTCACAATTGTATTAATTTATGATACCTAAAGCAGATATGATGTAATGACTAACGCTAGCGCATGTGAATACGCAGCCAGTTATTCCCGCGAGCAGTACCATTTTTGTAATGGTTACCAGTTACTGTCATTATTTTTTTTTAATCATGAACAGATCAATGAAATACTGTACTGACGCTTTGCAAGTCTGTATAACGGCAGTGAACCGGTAATTAACTCTCCTTTTTTGCTGGAGCGTCTATGCACATGATCAGGGCGAATTGGGAAACTAATTTGGTTGGGGTAGTCTGATGTGAGAGGCATTATTTAAATTTTTCTTGCTTGCCTTAAGCATGTTAAGAATATTTCATACAAAGTTACTACCACTGATTCAATTTTAAATAAAATCAGTGAACGCTGAAGGCAAAGCAAGTCATTCCTAGTTCCACATTTTTTCCGAAAATAACATTGAAACGAACTCTATATATTTCGAGGCAGAATTAGGAACATTAAATTGTTCATAATTTCGAGGTAAGGACCCGATAATGTTTTATTTACTACATGTACAAAAACCCCCTCCTACCAGTCCAAAACAATGCGCAATGAATGCGTCTGATTGCATGATATAATCTGCTTGTGCGTCTTGGCCTTATGGGATTTCTTACACAAACAAGCGTGCAAAAATTGTTGTTATATACCATGATCGTGGCCATCTGATGAATTACGCAATGGCAGGAAGAATGAATCTGGCATATCACTTGTACTAGGCCCAGGCTCATAATACTACGTTAGGGCCTATAGTAAAATAACCCTAAAACAAATCTGTGTAATTTTCAATCTGGAACCTCTGAGGAAATCTGAATACAAGGCGGGTAGCTACACTTCTTACCTGTATCTAAGGTAAAATTCAGGACAAATCCTTCAGTCACGCTTCAGTGAACATGAGTTAAATGCAAATGGTCACCGTAAGTTCACAAGCCTCATGTCATAACACTTGTACTAGGCCCAGGCCCATTATACTACATAAGGGCCTATAGTAAATTAAACACAAACAAAAAGTAAGTTTCCCTTTGAACAAATCCGTGTAATTTTTCAATCAGGAACCTCTGAGGAAATCTGAATACGAAGGCGGGTAGCTTTGCTTCTTGATGTAAGAAGGTCGTTGGTGGCGGGCTGCTGGTCCCGTGACCTTGACCCCGCTTTCTCCTTTCCTCAGCTGTGAGTCAAGCCTGGAGAAGAAAATAAAGACCACTGAAATCGGACTTCAAGCTGTCAATGTCCTTCTGTCTGTGTCTCCGGTGATGTCTGTCCCCAACCATAAGTCCTTACCTGAGGTGTTTTAGGAGTCTCTCCTGTAGCCTTGGCTTATCTTGGTGTAATGCCTTTGGCCATTCGCAGTTGGACTGGGGCTCCGAGATGCAAGACCTAATCCCTTTCGGTCTTTGTCGACCTTCCCCGCTTTGAACAGAACTTGGTGGGCAAGAAGTTGGGTCAGAAACCGCCCTTCACCAAATCTTGCCAGCAGTCCTGAAGAACAGTCATTCCTAGTACTCCTGCTAGGCTCTGCCCTGTTTGCTCGGTCTCTCTTTCTCCCAGCACTAACACTATTTTTTAAGACATGCAATGTCCAAGGATTCCTATATCAGTGTCAAAACAACCCACGTATGGGACAGCCTGTCCGTTGACAGAGGTCAGGGCAAACGAAGGGGGAATGGCCTTCAACTTGTACCCCGCTATTCTTAGGTGTCGACTGAAGAAGGATTCCCCAACGGTTGTCACCTGTGATCCAGGATCCAGAAGGCAGGGGATATGAACTGTACCAAACTTCGCCTCCACGGAGTAGCACTCTCCAACTGCCCTGGACAGAAACCCTTTGTCTTCATCGTCAGATGTCGTTGCAGTCGCCTTGGCGATACTCCCGACCACTGTGTTTTGTTCCTGCTTCCTTTGTCCAATTTTTTTTGTGCTCTTCCTGATGCAGAGCTGGAGTGCTGTGCTTTAGGCAAGGAGCCTCTCTCCTTGGGTCCTGGAAGCTGTCCTTCCATTTGGTCGGCTCCAACAGGCATCCGATTGGGCATTCCTGCATCTGGGTAGTTGTAGTGCTAACTTTCTACCACATACGGCCCAGACATCAGAGGTCCTGCAGGGTGAGACGGGTCTCCATAGTAGTATGGAGGATAAGTTTCTTCATTCATTCTGGGTGGGAAATTTCCTGAACTCATAGCACTGGTGTCCCTTCTGTGTCTTTTCTGAGGGCATTCCCTTGCGAAATGTCCAAATGATCCGCAGTTAAAACAGGGCCCTCTCCTTGCAGACCCAGAAGGTCCTGGTTTATCCTGTCTGTCATTCCGAGGACGGTTCAACTGTATCATCTCTCTCACAGCTCATATAACCTCGTTGATCATAGCTGTTACTACCTCAAGAACTTTACTGTCCAAGGAACAGGATTGCCCTGTTATCGAAGATACATGGGCTGTGCTAGGAAAAGTTGATCTCATTCCTCCCTGCGTTCACACTTTATTGCTTGCTCTCGTAGATCTCTGAAGGTCATTTCCTCCTTCATCTCATACAAATCTCTCAGCGTGTTACGCAAGAAAGTGTCCTCAAGGCCATCAATGAACTGCTCTGAAAACAACATATCAGGTTTTGCATACAGGTAAGGGCTTCGTGAAGTCAAACTTAGAAATTTTCTTTCTAAGTCTACAGCATATTCTCGGACAGATTCTCTTGTCCCATGACTCCGCTCCAGAAATCGACGCTGTAGTTCGCCTACTGGTACAACCTTCGCGTATGACGACTTGAGGAAGTCAATAATCTCACTGATGCTACCATCCCCTTTGATGATAGCCTTGACCTTATCCTTCGGTCCTTCTCGAAGACGGTCTAGGAGGAAGGTGGATTGTTGAGCAGCTGGAACGCTGTATTGCGTGAAGGCATCCTCCATGGCAGTCACGAACTCGTTTACGTCACCTACACCATCAAACGTAGGTAGTTTCTTTTCAGGAGCTAATACCAATTGAGGCTGGGGTCTCAACAGAAGCTTAGTCAAACTTTGAATTGTCTCGCTTTCATGACCATCAGTACTCCCCTCTGGAAACAGAGGACTTTAAACTATCGGCTTGTTCAAGGGGCTGGATGACTCCTCCAACAGCAGGCAGCACCACTTTTTCTCCCCCAGCATCTGTGTAAACCAAACCTTTGGCAGGGTGTATCTTGACTGTAATGCCTCCAAAGAAAGGGGGCTACCCTTCTCTACTAGGGGGAATTTAAAGGAATTCTCATCATCCCCGATCCTTACATAAAGACCCATTTCAGCAGTGGATACTTGTTGATGATTCGGATTCAATGCTCTTCAAATAGCAATATCTAAAGGACAATTGAAACTATACCGGTAGATATTTTCCAAGTATCAATCAATATCCAAACGGCAATTTACATCATCATTTACAAGTTATACTGAATAAGCATACATCTCTTCATTTACATCATGTATCTTACAATAGCATTGATTGATCCGTTGTCCCTCAGAGAAGTAGCCATCATGTAGTTGGAAGGATCAAGTGCTTGCATGATCTTGGGGGTTAGATATCCCATCCTCGTCGTCAGTTGTGAGGGGCCGAGTGGTAAGGACTTATGGGTGGGGACAGACATCACCGGAGACACAGACAGAAGGACATTGACAGATTGAAGTCCGTGTTCAGTGGTTTTTATTTTCTTCTCCAGGCTTGACACACCGCTGAGGAAAGGAGAAAGCGGGGTCAAGGTCACGGGACCAACAGCCCGCCACCAACGACCTTCTTACATCAGCTATATTTAATGTTGAATTCAAGACAAATCCTTCAGTCACGCTTTAGTGAACATGACCTTAATGCAAAGTGGTCACCGTAAGTTCACAAGCCTCATGTCATAACTTTGATTCAGTCATATCGGAACCAGTTTCCAATTTTCAATGTTAGAAGGTATGAGACATATATTTTACGCGCTTCCAAACAAACCAAGAGACATTTGCGTCGAATTTCACGCTTAAGTGAGCACAAGGTGCCTCACCACAAACATTCTTCGGCCTGCTTCGGGTATTGTCGGGCCAGGGAAAGTGAGATAATGGCTTTACCATATGGGGCAGTGGGTGAAATATACGATGAAGCTATAGCTTCATGGGTATACAGAGCATTACATAAGGTCTGGTGGTCATAAAACTCAATTTCACTCTGGGTGATGGATGTGACAGGTATGCATTTCCATATATTGAAAGGTCTGGGGAGGAGACTAGGGAACAAGGAGGGAAGAAGGAAAACTTCTTGCATAGAACAACATTTGCCTGATCGCTGCCCAGAAGGCATTATTTTTGAGACCACACTGGATGTTTTGTTACAAACAACTATTATCTATGCAGATTAAACGACTGCCCTGATGATCTGGAGCAGATTGGTTATCAAGAAACCGGTAACTTTTGTGCAGTTTGTAACAATGGACAACACCTGTTACTGGATAAGCACCCGAATGGTGTAGAATTCCCCATGAAAACCCACGACTGAGTGTTTTTAAACGAATGAATTTTGTCTCACAAGCTCATTAAAGCGTGAACTTTCAATGAAATGCCATTGAACCATGGATACACACAGTTACATAAACATGCTAAAAATGTTATCAATAGGATTTTTAGTGCACAGAAATGAAGCAATACTAACTTCATAATTTCAAGAAGGTGATATTTTTTAATAACGTGTTTATTCAACCGTGGATTAATAGGTATCATTTGCAAAAGTCATAAAGACCCTTCCAAAACACAAATTCCTTCGCATTAGATAAACTTTAGTACGCGAAAGATGAGAAAACTGCAGTTTTTGCAATTTTCACCTTGTGGTCACTTAGGCGTGAAATTTGATGCACAGAGAATCTATGTTTGCTGCCTTCTAACGCTGAAAATTGGAACATTGTTCCAATCTAAGTTATGGCATGATGCTTGAAAACTTTAAAAAATGACCATTTTCCATTTATATCGTGTTATACTGAAGCGTGACTGAAGGATTTGCCCTGAATTTTACATGAAATGTAGCTAAGAAGTATGACTGCATGCCTCTGTGTTCAGATTTCTTCAGAGGTTCTTGATTAAAATATTACTCAGATTTCTTTTAGGGGGAACTTGCTTTAAGTTTTTGTTTTGTGTTGATACATTTCAAGGCTTGGCTATGCCGCTGTCGACTTTTGAGAAATGGCTTTTCTTTCTTATTTTTTACAGTTGAAGATACCATAACCTTTTCCCCCTAAATTTACGCGGCACTGTCGGAAACGCGACTTACGCGACCGTTTATCAAAAGCCTTGTTTTAAGAAAGAATATGCGGCCTTTAAACCAAAGGACAAAAAGAAACGTCAGTCCGAGGGTTGGCCTGCGACGGTAGATATTACTTTTCATTGTATCTTTAATGATCAATGAAAACTATCAACTTCCTTTTGTTTGTTCCCATTAAATAATAAAGAGCTATTTAAACTATGCAGTGTTTTTCTTTTCATAACGTATACGATAAGAGCGAATTTAAAACTGCCTCACTTGCCGTATTTGAAAGTTTGATTAACTCTTACGGTGCCAAGGGGTTTGCTTGTTCCAAAAATTCTACCAAATCATGAACAATGCTTGCTTTTTAGTGCCCGTAAGTCTTCAACAGTAATTTCTATACGAGGCGCTCGATGCAATGACTTGTCCCAAATGTGAGAGAGATGGAAGCATAATCCACCTTTTTTAAGGGCTGGGTTCTCTATTCTCTCTTGAACTGCTTCCTTAATTCCTTTATTGACCCTCCCCCCCCCCAAAAAAAAAGACAGTATCTTGTTCCCTTTGTAAATAATGCAAATATGATTAAATGAACGATTGTGGCAATATTACATAGTGTGCATATTTAGGTACTGTATTGTGTATGAATGCACGCACGTGAATGTTTCACTTTATTCAAGCCAGTCCAAACAATGATGCGAAATGAATGCGTCGCATTACAGGATATAATCTGATTGTGCGCCTTGGCCTTTCGTACACAAATGAGCGTGCAAAAATTGTTATATACTATACGGTCGTTGCCATATAAAAAATTACGTAGTGGCAAAAGGAGTGAATGCCAATGAGAAACCTTTTTATATACATAAGCATAATATGCATACGATTTCTATAACCTCTAAAAAGCTGTGGAGTAGGGTGTGAAGTTTGTTCATTCTCAATACCCTAATGTTTAATTTCTTCTCCTTTCACTTCAGTCTGAGGATGGGAATGGTGAACATCGTCATGCTCACGTTGGCGTTTCCGGGGCAGATCAAGAACTTGATTATCAGCCCCTCCAAAAAGGCGTTGCCTGTTGTCATGAGTACATGGAGTTGAAGCCTATGAACAACCCATCCAAATCTTCATCACGCTTCACTCCTTACGTTTCCGGTCACAAGTCTTCAACTAACGTTTGAGCGAATCATACAAGCCCTGCATCCAGAACAAAGATTGTCGAGACCAACCAAGGTCTTCTGAACACTGCTGAAGGAGCTGAAGCCTATATCAACATGATCAACAACGAAAAGCTCGGATATTGTTTCGCTCGCTAAGTCATGGATTCCGTGTGCACAACATACATTAAAGGAGAATGCAACCCAGACATCAGTGTGCTTCCAGTGAATGAAAAAGAACAAGAAGAGTAAACAGTGAAAGTTTGAGCAAAATCGGACAATCCGTTCAAGAGTTATGAATTTTGAAAGTTTAGATAAATCCTTATTATGAGGATCCTTGAGTTGGCAACTCCACCAGCATCTGTGATGTCATCATGGACAACTCTCCATTCATTTTGTACACAGAATTTTACATTTTCTTCATTTTCAAGAAAAATAAAAATTTGTTTGATTAATTGTTTGAGTATGACATGGCTACATCAATTCTCCAAGAATTTTGGGAAGAATTATGTTGATTCCTGACTTGAAATTTCATAAAAATCAATTTTTTGGAAGATTTATGCACAAACTTTCACTGTTTACTCTTCTTGATCATCTCCATTCACTAAGAGCACACCGATGCCTAGGTTGAATTCTCCTTTAAAAAAAAGCTGTGTCATGCATATTTTGATGAATAATCCCATTGTCATGATTGTTTTAATTGAATTGAATGTTTCAACTTTTTTAATCAATTAGACTTTGGTGTGGTGCGCAGTGCGATTCCGCCAATTGTCATTTTTAGAATTTTATTTGAAATGAAATTACTAATAGAGGGACTTTATGCGTTTGTAAAGAAATAGTACTAAATATGAGATACCAAATTGACTTAAAAAAAAGGAGAGAAAATAGGATTGTACATAGAGAAGCAAAACAAAATCACCTTTTTTGTTAAGTGTCAACGATAAAACAAATCAAAATGCAGGCGCGCCGGAAGTGTCCCAGCTTTTTTTTTTTTTTTATTTATTTTTTTTTATTTTTTATTTTATTTTTTTTTTTTTTTGGGGGGGGGGGGGGGGGGGCAAACACTCTTGGGGGCCCACCCCAAACCTTAATGGGGCCCACCTCAAATGCTTACTACCAGCATACAACGTTCCCTATATACACCTCGCCCCCGAGCTAGTAACTTCCCCCCTTACATATTTATTCATATAAGAAGTTTAGATTTTTTAAAATTAAGACAATACTGTTATCAAAAACTGTTTTCATCTTCTGTCATCATTAGTACTGAAACATGATTATTTGTTCACCGCTTCTAGCACGCTAGGATGGCGTGAGAGACTCAGGAGACCAGGCATGGCAATGGGAGGGTTATGAATGGCATATTGGTAAATTTGGCGATGGGGCCGACACCCTTTTGCCCTTTGTCCGTACGACAGTTTTGGTTGTGAAAATGTACAGAAATGTCATATTCCGGCATTGCCCAAATATGAAAAAAAAAAAAACGAGCGCCCTTATGCCAATATATGAGGACACTGAGGAGGGGGGCGGGGGCAAAATAATCCCCCGAATAAAGCAAGCATCTGCCCATTGTAATAGATGATAGACAAAATTTCTAAATACTGAGAAATGTTGCTTCTAATTACAATACGAGAGAGCGTAGCGACCGAGTAAGAAAAATTGTGACTTTTGAATGCTGAAAGTTTGCATTTAAGAGTACTAATCATGTCAATATGCTCATTTTACATGGTTGTATATGATCAAAGAATTTTTTTTTTCTTCCGAGGGGGCCCGGGGTGGGCAAAGTCCGATTTTGTACCCCCCCCCCCCCCCCTGCCACCCAGCTTCCGGCGCCTATGTCATAATAGGAATTAACACCATGAAATACATCGGACATGCTTGTTCGTTTTTTATTTTTTGTTTTTTGTTTTTCTGCGGAAACGTAAACATGCTTGATTACTTGTATCTTTGTACTATCAGTATCAAAACATTATATCACTACTGTCTAGTGGCATATCACAGTGTATTATAGATTTCACATGACGGGAAACACTTAATGATTAAAAAATATCCTTGTCTTATTTGAATCTCATGTACGGTCTTTTCAAAGATGAGATAGACCGTAAGTAGTCATTTAATTTTCACCTTAAATACATTTTTCTTGTAATGATTAGAATATTATCATTTAATTCATTCTTATAAAATAATGTATTAGCACTAATGACAGGGACAACAATTGGTAAAACAAAAGCAGTATCCTGCTGTGCATTAGCCAATGTGGAATCTTCAGGAGACAATATTTTTTTTCTAGAGCTTATACATTTTGAACATTATATAGGCATGTATGTGAAAATGCAATGTCTTCGGAATTGCATATAATTTTCCTCTGAAATCCTCTAAACTGAAATAACTTTACATTATTTTTTTCCCTCGGAATTGATGAATGGTAAGGACGAAAACAGATTTTTATTTTTTCGCACCAACACATCACAAGTAGGATAAGGTATGTCGTATAAGATGTATTACTGTAGAAACTTATCTTACGAAATGAAGTTTAGGAACAAAAAACCTCTCAGTGAGAATGAACGTTTTAAAGCCTTGCACTGTAATAGACTATACAAAGTGTAGTGAAGATACGAAGTGCTTAACATGGTTATGGGAATTACTTCGAAATATTCATGCACTGAATGATATTCCTAAATAAATTAAACTCTCTTGCTATTATATCGTAGAGATATATTTTTATCTTAGTCTACGAAAAGGACGTAATAAGTGGTTCATCGAAGGGAAAAAAATGTTCTTTAGAAGGGACTTGTTAAGATAATCATGATATGTCTCCAGGTCAACCAGGTTTAGAAAAGAAAGCATGATTCGAGAGTCTAAATCAATTAATTGTGGTCTAAACTGTTGTAATATTTTACATAATATGTTTGTTTATTTCTTCAGAAAGCCTCTCACATTACAAAACACCCGTGTGTCAATATTCGAGAAGGCTTGTCACATTAGTATTAAATGATAAGGCTGATTAATGGGATGGATGCTTAACTCTTGAGTGGTTCCTTCTTATGATGACATGTTTTACTTTCTGAGAGACAAATTATGCATGAGTAAGTGATTGCAGCAATAAAGATGTTTTCAATCAAGGTTTTATGGCCTTAAAAATCAAGGAGAGAAAGAGAGAGATAGAAAAACAGCAACACAGAGAAAGAGGGAGAGAAAGTGAGAACTTGAGGCATTGATTATTTTCCTGGCAAGACAAACAGTAAATCAAAATGTCCAAGCCAAAAATGATGGATAGCAACCAGAATATATTTTTTTTCTCTCTGGACAAAACGAAAGGAGGGAAAAAGAAATCCAAGGAGTTACTTTGAAGCACATCGCCCACTTATTTTTCATTCTGTTACTGACAATGATTTCAGGGTTGGTACTCTACCTTTCAATTTGTTTACACCTGACTAAGATTGATCATCTGAAATCACGCAGGAGAATGAAATATATATATGTGTAAGGAGACAAAGGAAGTAAAATGATATTGTAATGTGTGGGTGTGTGTGTATATATATATATATATATATATATATATATATATATACATACATATATACATACATATATATATATGTGTGTGTCTGTGTGTGTGATCCGAGAAAGGGGGTTTTACGAAGAGAGCCGTTGCAAGACATATATACCACCAATTAAGACCAAGCTTTCGGGCACCTGCCCTTCATGAGGATCTGGAATCAATAATAATAATAACGACAGTACAGTACACATATCAAATGACGATAAATACATCAACAAAAAGAACATAAGTCATGAAACGATAAACATATACACGGCAGAAATATACAAAAATAAATTAGAAAAGGTAGAAATCAATCGTATTATACTCATCAATACAAGAAATGGTCAATTACCTTCCCGATTTCGGTGTGTGTATTTGAATTTATTGTGTGTTTCTAGTGTGATTGCGCTATAGTGAGGTGATATGGAGTGTCTGGGGTTCCACATATAGGCCATGGGCTAGTGGGGGTCATAGTGCACCCCAGGTGTGACTTACGGAAATGGTTATTTTCATGTAGCCCTAGGTCCAAAAATTCAGAAAATTGATGTTGCCAGCAAAAAAACTGGGATGGAAGATACCCCCATGGACTTTTTGACCACGCCCACTTTTACAGCTGATTGTAGAAAATTAGGGGTAAAGATAGTTTGTAACTGCTCTAACTTTGCAATTCTTCAGAAATATATATTATATGACCCCTTAAAATGTCGGCCTAATTGAGTTTTACAAGTTTGTGCTGCGTTTTAGGCAAATTTTTATGGTGAAAAGGTCACCAGAGGTCAAAAGGTCACAAATTTTGTCCTTTATATCTCTAATATAGAGCAAATGCAGGGGGTTTTTTATCACAAAGACCCTATATCAATTTTTGTTTTCATTGAAATTTGATTAAAATTGAAAGTTACATATGTCCAATCATGTTTTTATTCAATACCCGAAAGTTAATGTTGCCAGTGAAAAAACTGGGATGGCAGATGCCCCCATGACCACGCCCACTTTTGCAGCTGGCCTAATATGATATGACGAAGAACCGCAAACGTACACCACCGAAACTGATCACAATTATATATAATATATATTCATACGAATTGATAATAACGAAACTGACTAGAGGGCGCTGCAGTCTCCTCAAAACAATTTCTCTAGCTAAAGTAATGGTCTTTCCCTCCAAATCATTGTTTATTTAGTACATTTCTAGTACATTTTTTTTTTAATTATACAAATATATAAGATGGTATAAGCTCTGCTTCGGAAAGGTATAAAGAAGATTAAAGTTAACAGTAAATGAACCAATTCACTGACACTAATGAAGGCCTAGAAATGTGAAAAGTTTTTAATCTCACGGAATTTGTTCATGTACTGTTTTACTTTCATCCTATTATGTTTGTGCGTATGTGTAAGTGTGTATATATGACTTTTTTTTCTCGTTTAGTAATCAATCAGCTCCATAGCTACATGTTCTTTCAAATTTAATTTATTCACCAAAGAATGAAAATGAAACTGAAGTGGAGTTATATGCAGGCGGGGGGCTACGGGGGGGGGGGATCATGTGCCACATGATTTTCTTGCAACAGATGAAAAGGGGAGAGAAGAAGGAAGAGATATTATAGAGAGAAGACCAGGGAAAGGGGGGAAAGAGATAATTAAAAAAAAAAAAGGAGAAGAGAGAGAGCGAGAGAGAGAGAGAGGAGAGAGATGGAGAGAGTGAGAAGACAAAATAGACAAAGGACAGAATGAGTGTGAGAGAAAGTGAGAGAGAGAGAGAGAAAAAAAAATTAACGTATCAATATTGAAATACAGTACTGTGATAAAACTTGTCTACTTCATTATTATTCTATAGCGCCGCCATTCGGTATAGCGCCGGTGTCATAGTTCGTGCCCTCTCATAATAACTGTGAGACCACACGCCTGTAAATATTTACCATTAGAGTGTATGTATTGAAAATTTTCAAAAGAAAAAGTGGACTTTTCAGGTTTACACCTCTACCCCTAGATCAAAAATATATTTTTGTCTTCTCTAAATATTACCGCGAATTTTTGCTGGATGTTTTCTCAAATGGCCTGATGTGACGTTGACAAAACATCATCAATCAATTTTCCCCAAGATCCATTCCAGCAGTTCAAAGGGTCCATCTGAATAACTCATGACCCCCTTTTCTCCACTGACAAATCAAACATGTACAATTTCAAACTAGATGTTCCCTCTAGATGCTCAAGATGCTTAGATGCCTTCAATATTCAATCAAAAAAAAAAAAAAAAAAAGGGTATTTTGAAATAATTTTATCACGGGTTTTATTAGATGAAAATTTGTTTTCAAAGATAAAATGACGCAACCTCAATTTCACGTAACAAAATCATCTGTCTAGCGGACAAAAGTGGTTTTTTTTTTCTTTTTTTTTTGCATGAGAGTCATATATATCAAAACCATCAATTTTTAGAAGGTGTGCCACAGAATCGGTGATTCGCACCCCTTATAAAACTGCTATGCAGATTTTATGCATAATACGTAAATTGAATTTGAATTTGAAAATGGTTTTATTGAAAAAAATCATACTTTGCTGCAAAATTAATTGCTGAATTGTGCATGATATACAATACACATCATAATTTAACATTCATAAATGATTTTAAAAAAGTAAAATAGTAAAGTGGTAAAATATCAACAACAACAAAAAAACAAGAAGGAAAACCGTTGTGATAAACCCCATCTTGATAAATAATGGCGAGGTGATTGACATATTACTATATTATTATACAAAAACAAATTATTCGCCAGAAAATCAAGAAAAAGCAAAACAAAAAAGAGATATAAAATCATACATGGCAACAAGCAAATGAGATCAAGTAAACAAACAAGACAAACGTCCCTTGCATGCATCAATACTCACACACACGCACACACACACACACGCCCGTACACCCCCACACACGCACGCACACACACACACATCCAACGTGTCCAATTATTATAAATTTTTGTACAACATCAGTTATCTGCTATAATCAATGTACTTGACCTCGAATGCATATTGGAATGTATAGCTCGGTTAAAATTAAATCACTTCAGATCAGATGTGCTCACCATTCCTATTGAGATGGGGTTTGGACAAAATTTGAAACATGCAACTGTAAAGGTATATTTTATCTAAAAACATTAAAATGACATGGACGTGCATTATAGTATGCATAGCAATTACTCTTCCACAAATATGCAAGAAGGGGATAGTGATACAGACTGGTCGGAAGACAGAATGAAAATTAGAGAAAGAGAGAGAGACAGAGAGAGAGAGAAGGACAAAGAAAAAAGAAAGGAATAGAGAGAGAGAGAGAGAGAGAGAGGGAGAGAGAAAAGAGAGGGGGGAAGAGAGGATGAGTTTTACAACTTCAACAGTTCAATTTACGGATTAATTACATGATCAGAAAAGGTACATCGAAGTAACTCTGTGAAACAATCCGTGAATGTTTACAATATTAAATCCAAGGTTGTATACTAGCTGTAAAAAAGATAAAACTTTGTACCACATACTCGTAAAAAATTGTAGAGTAGTAAGATGTAATATTCTGAGATGTTATGACAAATTGAATATCATATCGCCCAAAAAGTAAAGGAATAGTGATACAGACCGGTCGGAAAAGAGAATGAGAAATTGAAGAAAAAAAAAGAGAGTGAGAGAGAGAGAGAGAGAGAGAGAGAAGGAAAAAGGAAGAGGGAGGGAGAGAAAAAGAGGGAGAGAAAGAGAGAATGAATTTGAGAACTACAACAGTTCAATCTACAGATTAAATGCATGATCAGAAAAGGTACATCGTAGTAACTTTGTGATTCAATACTTGAATATTTACAATATTAAGACCAAGGTTGTATACTAGCTGTAAAAAGGATAAAATTTTGTATCACATACTCATAAAAAATTGTAGAGTAGTAAGATGTAATATTCTGACATGTTATGACAAATTAAATATGATATTGCACAGAGATGGTACAGACAGAAGAAAAGAGAGGATGAGAACTAGAGAGAGAAAAAGAAGTAAAGAGGAAGAAAGAAATACAGAGCAAAGAGGGAAACATAGTGAGGTAGTTAAGACAATAGGAAGGAGGGCACAATTTTATGAAATTGTCACACAAGAGTTAAGCAGATCAACCATATAAGGGACTGCGCTGACCTTAAAACGTTTTGTTCTACATTTGAACTGCTGTCTAACTCCCGCATTCCTCAATGTTCTTTGATCTTTAATTGGGGGAATCAAATGACAAAGTCTCTGATTGGTTACCAGTTTCTTAGCGAACGATAGGCACAAGTCCTTGCGTCTGTCAAACAAAGTGGGTAAACACAGATCATTCAAAGCAGTCTCATATGTCTCGTAGGATTTGCCCAAAATGATCCGTAAGACTCTTTTTTTAACTCTCTCCAGCCTGTCCACCTGCTGTTGTGTTAACGCTTCATTCCATGCGGGTGCAGCGTACTCCAACAGAGGTCGCACAGAACCAGGGTAGATTATACACAGATCTTCTGTAGGAAGAGAGTGTCCCTCAAGAACTCTAAGCATATATATCCTGCCATTCGCTCGTTTGACAATCTGGTCAACATATGTATCCCATTTGAGATCATCCTGCAGATACACTCCTAACAGTTTTACAGACCTTGACTTCTTTAGAGGTTGGCCAGATATATACAAAACAGGGGGTTGTGGGGGTGTCTTTATGAAGCACACCTGCATGAACTCGCATTTGGCAGGATTGAGTGTCATTCCGTTTGATGAGCACCACTGTGTTAGACGTTGCAGGGAAGATTCAAGCTCTGTTGCTGGATCTGGAGAAAACCTCGATTCAACTATGCTTAAATCGTCTACATACTTCCAGTATGGCAAGGGATCATCCTGACACGCTGTGTTGATCACAGTCAAAAAACACAATTGGTCCTAGGAGAGTTCCTTGTGGCACTCCAGCATGCAGTGTTACCCAATCTGAGGTGGTGCCTTTATACCGAAACACTGTTCTCTGCCATCAAGAAAGCTGGTTATCATCTGGATAATCCACGGATTTACACCATACGAGAATAGTTTCTGAACAGCGATGTCGTGATTTATGCGATCAAAGGCTTTACTAAAGTCAGTGAGAACAAGAGTTGACACTGCCTTATTCTTCTCAGCATGCTGATACAACCTATGAAGTAAATCAACCAAGTAGTGGGTAGTTGATAACCCCTTGATATTACCGAATTGTTTCCTATCGATGTGCGGGGCTAATTCCTTTAGCAACCACTTGGTAACAAATCCTTCAAAGATTTTGGCAAACGTATCTGTCAGCGATATAGGCCTTAGCTTATCAATGGATGCTAGAGTAGTTTTTGGTACAGGGATAACCACAGCCTTCTTCCATTGGTGCGGGACGATGCCCTCAGCTAATGATGTGCTGTAGATACGTGCAAGTGGTACACTAAGTTCACAGGCAAACTCCTTAAGAACTCGACTTGGCATCATGTCGGGTCCTCCAGCTTTGCCGAGCTTAATTTTCTTAAGTTGTTGATATACCTCATAGGGCTCAATAACTGGTGGAGGAGTTGGTGCAGGTAGGTACGCAGGTAAGTCCTCTCTAGCAATGGGTGGAATGTCCTTGCTAACAGATGCGAAAAACGTGTTGATGCTGTTCGCTATCCCAATGCTATCTGCAGGGCCAACACCAGGGACTGCAATTTGGGGGTTACTGTTAGCCTTGTTAGTCATTGACTTTATTTGTTTATACCACTCCGCGGGGTTCGCCTCTTTGAGATGTTTGATTTTGTCGTTATAATGCGTCGTCTTTGCTGACCTGATTTCTTTACGGACACGATTTGCTAAACACTTGAACAGCCGCTTGTCGGGAAGATAAAACGCAGCCTGGCGACGGGCGATAAGCGCTTTAACGGCAGGTGTCATCCAGGCCTTATCTCGACAATGCATTTTCACGGATCTGGTCGGAATAAACCTGTCAACCATGCGTCTCAGTTCAGAATAGAATATCTCGGTCTGCTCATTCACGGTCCTAGCGTCCATAACTGTAGACCAATCATAACTTGTTATAAATGACCCAAAGTTTCTCAAATCCGAATCGCGAAGTGGTCTGGTAATGCGCTTGATTGTTGTGTTCCGTTGACGGGGAGGCACGCGTGGTGATCCACCTCTGGGAAGTACTTCATTTCACTCTGAAAACCTTTTGGACATGTTGCTAAGAAAGAAATGGAATGTTCCCATTGTCAATTTTTGGGCGTTAGTGAGAAAATAAAGTAAAATGATGCCATTTTTTAGCAGAAACCAAAGCCAATTTATGAATGGTGATGTCAAAACTGACCAATCAGAAGCAGGGTATCATTGCACTGCAGTTGATGATGCCAAAACTGGCCAATCAAATACTCTGTTACTGTGTGCACTCATATTGTCAAAATGGGGTGCTGCTGCGTGTATTTGTTACTGTGCGATCACAGGCAAATCACAGATTGAGAGAGCCCAAAAGAAGCAGGAAAGGGAAAATGAAGCAAGTGAGGGTAAGTTTATGGTGCCAAATTTATTGAGATACATGTAGAATTTGTTTCCAGGACTATTCAATCCTTTGTAAAAGGACTAACAGTAATTTTGAAACGCTTGCATGTGTGGTTGCTAATCTTACTACAGTCCCACACGCAGTAAAATATGTCAGTTTTTAGGCAAATGCCTGAATTCAATTTATTTCCATTAGTAATTTGGGCATTTTTGCACACAAAATATATCAATTTATATGATTTTCAGGCCCAGCTCTCAGTTTTTTACTGGCATCCCTGTGTATGTGGCCCAATCTCTCAAAAAGAAATAGGAACTAAAATCAAGGTATGTTATTATTGCATTGTCTGACTACATTCTCATGTCACTGTCAGGCATAATAATTTCCAGGGCCCAGGCTACTCCCCATTCCCCTTGACTTGTACATGGTAGCAATCACAAATTTGAACTCGTGTTTCGTCTTTAGAGAGGACTTACCACCCCCCACCGCAGTAAAATATGTCACTTTTTAGGCAAATGCCTGAATTCAATTTATTTCCATTAGTCATGTTAGTAATTTGTAGCTTGTTAAATGTTAGGATCCAAATTTGATGTCCACAACAATTGTCATGCATATCTAATTCTGACTATCTGAGGGTTTTTTTTTAAGGCAGTGTACACAGCCACGTTTGTCTTTACCTTATGGTCAGTCGGCCATGTATCTAAGGTATTGACTGAGGATGTAACCACACAAGTCTGAATTCCCTTTGGCTCTCTGTCATGGGATGCAGCTATCGCTACCGTATTCTACAAGCGATGCTTATATTCCTGCAATGCTACATGTTGCAAAACTTTATCACAAAGGTTTCATCTGACGATTTTTCATATTATACAATCAATATTCTTAAGTCATTCTCACTTTATTGGCAAGCAGGTAACAATAAAGTTAAAATATTACTAGTATGTCAGTGAATCTCAAGAGATAACTCCTTTGTGATAAAGTTTTGCAACATACACCATCTCATGAATATGCACATTGCTCGTGTACAGTGCAGCTGCCGCATGCCGTGGCACAGTACGAGCATAAGACTTGTAGGGAATTCAGACAAGTGCGGCTGTATCCTCATTTCAATGCTGTGTTTACAGCCACACGCCTGTGGCTGTAAACAAGCTACGATTTTGAAATAGTAACATGAATGTCAAAATTACTTAACATGCACTTTACCTGTATACAACTACTGCCATTTTTAAAATTAGATTTGAGTACGTGTATTGACAAGAGTCCTGATAATGTTATTTCGGGACAAGACAACAAGCAAAATACGTACTCATGTAAATGAAGGTGTACTTGAAAGTAATGATATTTTGTATAGAACATGACTTTTATTAAACCAAAGAGTTGCAGTTTTACAAATTGGAGTATAACATAACCTTCTTTTCCCATTTTTTGGTTTTGTTTTCATTTTTTTTTCTTGCAAGAGCAATGTATTCTATTAGAAATAAATTCATTCAACCAAGTGAGGACTACTTAAAAAAAAAAAAATAAAACCCTGCAAATTGCATGGATATCATATTGTACTAGACAGCATTCTCTTTATATTATCTCTTCATTTTCCCCTCCCCCCCCCCAATTCTAATTGTTTTCTTGTATTATTTATTTAAATCCAGCTTTGTGCTCCAGGAAGAAGGAAAAAGGAGAAGAACAAGAACAACCCCTTTCCAGGTGAGGGTTCAACGCTGGAAGGATTCTGGTTCTCATCTCGTATCTTCCTATTGTTGATCTGTCCACTCGCCTCACCAATGCATCATATGCAGAAAGAACAAAAAAAAAGGGGGGGGGGGACTTAAAGTTGTCGGTTCCCTGGTTTATTACTGCTTTCTTAGCCGTCGGGTAAATTAATCAACCATCCAAGACTCATCTACAGAGTACAGACTGAGCTGGCACCGATTTTTATTTGAGTATTCTTGAAGCACTGGTAATGTATTCAATTCAGCTCTGCTTTTATGAAATAGTCTTTCATGCAGTGCATCCTGATCCTGATTAATATGTGACGACTCATGCACGTGTATTCCCAATGAGCACAAATGCGTGCATAAATTCACATAGGCTTTAATTTTTCGTTTTTTAGTTTATTTTGTAGATAAGATTTACTTTTTCATCTCCTGATTTTGATCATTTGAGGATGAGATAACTTGGGGTGGGGGACTACTCAGTTCAATTCAGTTCAATTATTTATTTCCTTCCACTAAATTTTCAGGAGTTGAAAATCATTATTTCAATTGGATACAGTTTATATGTGGTAACAAAATATTACAATAACATTAATCAAGGAAGAAGGCGAGGTTCCTAAAAGCGAGTGCTTGTGGTGGGCTTGCCTGAATAAAACAGCACAATATTTGAATATATGAAAATATATAATAGAGTGACAAACAGGAGAGTAGAGGGGATAGAGTTTAGAGTAATGAGAAAAGAATAAGAAGTGTACTAGTAGAAGGAGAAGAAGACTGCAATGGTAACACTTGTATGTGGTAACATCAAGGTCTTCCTAACTCCTTGATAATATGCATGTATTGTAAACTATACAGTAATAATACTAGTGCTCTAGGTTTAGCATGTTTGAAAAACAAAAAAGATAGGCATCCATCTATATTCTATTTCATTTCTGTACAGAAGGCAATATTTTGTCCTGGAATGGAGGGGTAAAAAAAGGAACCAAATTATGATGTGGATTATCATTATATAAGATTTGACTTCAGAATTTTATAATACATGTACATGTATAGGATAGCTCTGTTACCTGTATGATGAGAAAACATTGCAATGTTTTTATGGGATTAGTTTACAAATGTTTAGAATGCTGTGTAATTTTATACCAATATGATTATTGTAATTTGAAAGAAAAAGTTTTATAGTGATATCTGAGTTTTTTCAGTGGATTTATACGTATTGTTATTCTTCTGAAAAATACATGTAGCAAATACATGTAGCAGGCAAATGAAACAAAAAGTACAGTGCTCAAAAATGTTATGCTTTCTTTCCCTAGATCATGACTAGGGCTGTGCTTATTCAAGTTTCCCAATTCCACACCAAAGTAATTAGTTATCAAAGAATTTTTATTGTAATGATAGTTTTGTTAAATTTGGAAATTAACATCTATTCATAATGTTTGATTTTCTTTACTGTTCTCTCTGTCTCTGTCTCTCTCTAAACTTAACTCGACAGTGAGATTAGTCATAAGAAACTGTTTATCAAATAAGCATGAGACTCTACTAAAGCCTCAAAACTATGGAAAGTTGTTGATGAGCTATGTTTCGTTTCATAAAATGTGGACTCTGATGACTACTTGTATCTAATGCTGGGTTTACAGTGGACCACAATGTGCACACTCCCCACGATTAAAAAAAAAAGTATTGAGCTCCATAATTTATTTTATGATTGTTTTTGCTCTAAAAGATCTTCTACAATGTCGCAATATGTACTAAATGTATGTTCTTCATATAATGAATCCCACGTTCTATCACACTGTCTCAAGATTTGGCATCAAATCAGAATAAATGTGTTATGTAATTAGACAGGTGTATTGCTGTCCCTAACAAAAGCAGGAATATTTATTATTTAGCATACTTGGTGCCCCAAGCAAAATAAATCACGGAGTTACCCACTTCTTAAAAAATTTGGAGTTTGTGGACATCATGGCCCTGCCTAAACTCAGCGTAAGAAGTCTGACAGTCTTGGCTAAATGAAATGTGTAAATCAATGAATCAAATAAAGCAACTTGGAACTGAGCAGGAATGAGTGATATTTAATTTCTAGGGATGAGAATCATTAGAGTTTATATGGTGACACATGTATGTAATTGCTTTGCCAAGAACTTGTTGGAGAAATACATACATGGATAGCAGTAGAGCGGGGGGGGGGGGGGTGTTCAAAATATTTATTTGTTTGTTTATGTGTATTTGTGTGTGTGAGGGTGTGTTTGTGGGTGTTTTGTTGTGTCATTCACATCATATCTAATAAATCACAAAGATCAGATACATTTTCAACATAGGAAGAGTGTTATCAGCTACAAAATACATATATACTGTATACATGTATATATAACTTGAGTGTGTGTGGGTGTGGGTGTGTGTATGCATGTGTGGAAGGATGGTATGTGTGTTTGGTGTCATGTATGGTAACTAGCATTGTTCTGGGTGATATACAGGTATAAATACCACCGTTGCTATGGAAAAATATGTCCTTAGCAACCAAATCTAACTTGTTTTTTGGCTGTTAATCCTTAACGCCCAAAATTCAGACATGGGAACATTGCATTCATGCTTCATATACCTCTTTGGTTAGAACCTTCGCTCTTCGTCGCCTTCTCAAATGGTTTACGGTCTTTGACGTCAGACAATCTCAAGAAATCTAATCTTTACTCACTCTCACTCTATCTCACCTTTCCATTTCTCTTCCCTCTCAACTTTCCCTACTCTCTCCACTCACATTCCTTTCAGGGATTACTACATGGTGAACCGTAAACCTCAGCTACGTTAGTATAGACTATTGGGAAAAAAAAAACATCGACACATTAAAAAGGAAAAACCACACCAAACAAAAACAGGGCGATAAAGGTAACCACTGTAGTTTCAACATCACATCATTACATTAGTATTCACAAAAATATAGCAACTTGTATTTCAAAACATGTTTGCATAATATAAAATGGCTATTTCCTTGAAACTTACGTCAGGTTTACATGTGAACTTGCATTTGGTTTAAAGTAAAATGCCAGAAGACGAATAGGCTGCTAGACGTCAAGGGCGTACGAACGGGTATTCTTAGTGTTAATGAAACTTAGTGTTAATGAAACTGAAAATCGTTGGTTGTCAGTGCACTGCCCATAACCTTGAGCATGCGTAGGCGCATGAGATCCAGATAAAAAAAAAGTCTTCTACATCTACAAAGAACTTTTGCCCCTACCCCTATTTGTAACAAATCTTCCACTGGCTCTCTTTTTTTTTATAACTTTTTCGAGCTCGTCCAAACACCCTTATGACTTTGAAATTAATCATTTCACTTGTCGAGGCGTTATTTCCAGCATTCGAATTAGCACCTGACATTAGTATTCCAAATATGACCATCCACATTAGGAGGAATGTAATGCATCCAACATGTTTCTGTTTTTATTTATTTTTATTTCTGAAATCTACAGTCAGAAATAATGCAAATAAAATCCATGATTTGTCATTATCGTCTATTTTTCTATCGTATTTAATGCATGGTTACCAGTCCTAGCACCTCATTTCTCTACGAGAATTTTAAAGTTTTCCCGTCAGTTCTCCATTTCACTTTTGAAGGTCATGTACATAAGCGCATATCTGACCAGGATCGAGAGCGGCTGATAGATGCTTTCGATGTAAGTTGACTACCTAGAGCTGGCAGACAAGTAGGGAAATAAGTGGTTTGCCGCCAGATCTATTAGCTCGAATGTCCTGCCTTAATTACAAAATACTAATTGTAAAACGATGCAAAACTAAGCTTTATATGAAGTAATATTTCTTGAACACAAAGTACCACTTCCAGCCAACCACGGGTACAAATGATTATGGATCTTATGTGTCATTCGAGAGAGAAAGAAAGAGAGAGAGAGAATTAATATTGAGCATGAAAAGTAATCACTTGATAATAATTTGATATTATTTGCTTATTAATGATATGAATGGTGTGAATTTAAATGTCGCCAGCTATGGAAGGAACCTCGATCTGACTATACACCATATAGTTACATCTTTAAAAGAGATTTTTTTTTTTTTTTTTTTTTTTTTTGGTTAGTCATATTCTTTACTTCACACCTGTGCGATGTATTTGAAAGAACATAATTATTTCATATGCAAGGCATTTCACTGTTCTTTGCAGCTGTGAAAAAAAATAGTGGTTCCCGGTTTGCTAGCGTCAGCTTTCAGAGCTTGTTGTATCAGCTGGAAAAGTGTTCAAATAAAGTATCCACTTTCATTAGTACTCTGTGCATTCTAAAGAGTTTCTTCGAGATGGTATTTGAATATGATTCTTCTCTGCCCTGCAATTTAACTGTTATTTTTATGGGTTCCTGATTTACTCTTGTGAGCTTTGCAGAAGTATCGATTGTCGGAATTGTAGAATCGTTAACAAAGTCAATACAGCAGTACCCGTTAAGTGAAGCCCGCCATGACATGATTCTTTTTTTCTCTCCATATTTGCGCATCAATGATTACTGTTGCTCTGGATTGAAACAACATGTGGCAGTTACATACTATTCTCATAGGAATTTTACTTTCATATAACAGTAAGTATCCCAATCCACACTTCAAGATGGCAGAAACTGGTGTTTCTGTGCACTAAATTGTAAAACAAAGTGAGAACCGCTTTCCTTTTATATCTAGATTGAAAAATAAGTATGAGCGGTTCTATTTACTTTGAGTTATGTAACAGGAAGGGACGAAAGTATATTAGTTACAAACAGTGTAGATGATATTATTAAAATTCTCCAAAAGTTGATTCGTTGAAAACAAACCTAAATTAATGATATTATGAACGAGAATCTACGTGAAAATATCCAAATGTATTTGTAACGCTAAACCAAGGCTTTTTAAAATTTGTGTATTTATTCATTCATTTATTTGTTAATAATATTCATTTCTCAGGGGAGTGTCTCTGGTCCATGTTTTTTTAGAGATAAGTTACAACCCAATATACATTGTTACTTGAATTTATTTTCCATGCAGGTGCATCGGAGGACATCATCGCAATTAACGGGAATGACGCTGAATTGACATGCAACATACCTATTATAGGTCAGCACATCGCGAAAATACTCTGCAAAAAGGGAGACGGCACCCTCTTTTTAGTTTGTGAAGGCATTGCTGCTTGTGAAAATCATACTGTCAGCTATTCCGAAGAAAGAAAAGAGAGAATCATCCGTATTTTAGATATTCCAGTTGTGTCATTGGACCACGAAGATGAATATGATTGTACGATGACTACTTACGATGACAAGATAAAATGTACATTCAACTTAACAGTAAATGGTATACTTTCTTAATTTGTTTTAGAGTTTTTGTCGAACACTTTAAACGTAACTCGTATTCACGTACACTCTAAATTCCAGAGATTAGAAATTGATGTGAACGGATTGTGATTAGGGATGAATCCAAAATTTGATCTAAAACTCATTTTTTTAATTAAGATTTTAAACCTAATTTTCGATTCGTACCTGATCACTTTATTTTCACATCAAATTCTAATCTTGAAAATTTGTGTAGACAAAGAGAATTTTTTATTAGCATATTAGATATTTCACATGGGTCATTGCAACAGAAAAATGATGTATTGTCCCTCCAGTGGTAATAATTTATTCATATATGTATGAGTAAAGAAAGAAAAGAGAAAATAACCAGCATAAGTATAGTAAATGGTATGTTTTTAAAAAAAAAATTTTGGGGTGAAAGCTGAGGAATACGTTAAAACAATACCAATCTAGTATGTTTATTTTATACAATGCGATAATCCTGTTGCCTCAATTGAAATTGAAATTGACGGTTCAAATTACATTAAACTGTTTCGGATTGCTTAGCGACAGGATACTATAATTGAATGTAACCTTTCTCATAATTTATGTAACTTGTCAGCCTTTATTTGCAATGTTCACATGGTTCCCGTGATTGTTTATGTAATGGTTAATACGTTTGTCTGTAGACTACGTGTGCAGAGGATTCCAGGCGTGCAATCGCATTCTTCTTTTTTCACACCCATTCAAACGTGAGAGTAATGTAATCATAGTTTTTTTTTAATGTATATTTATATTGTTCCAGGTCATTATTTTGTTATTTTTTGCTGTTCACCTTTTAGCGTGCATCATTGTTAAAAGTATGTTGAATCATAACATTTCAGTGAATGATTAGTCCATATTAATAACAATCAGAAGTTACAAACGCTACGTTTATTTGGCTGTTGTATTCACGATTGTATTCATTTTCGATGTATATGCAGTTCCATTTTAGTACCTGTTAATGTCATCTTTTTTCGTTGTTTTGTTTTACTTTAACAGATGAACGAAATACAGTATCAACCCTTTGTAAGCATACATTATGTCAATTACTGCAGTGAATCAGCAATTTATGCTGTAGTATATATGAACATGGTCAGGGGCGAACTGAGCCAGATATTCGGCAGTGAAATCTGACGTTATAGGGAGCACACAAACTCTAAATCGCCATTCTCCTCCTGTATCATGCGACTACAAGTAAATGGGTGCATTTAAGCGACACAGTTTTTTCCTCTCTCTCTTTCTCTGTCATCACAGTCTGCTATTTTATCCAACTTCTATTCATTCATCCTGTTGAAAAATTTTGTCATTAAAGTGTTTGATTATGTATTTGTCATGACATTGAAATACATGTCATGGATTCATGTAACGGTGGTTTGCTGCCTGAAGATGGATTCCTAATCCACGGGAGGACATTTCGAGGGCAGGGTTGCCCCTCTTAAATAGATTTAGACATCTTTGCCGTTTCTGAAATTTAGAAATAAAATATATTATATGTATGGATCAATTTCACCTCCGGTTTATTGTATTTGGCCCTCTATCGGCGACGCCATTGCTGCGGTGGGCAAGCGCGCTGACCGCGATTGGCTCTGTGTACAAAATGAATGTAAGATATGAGATATGCCCTGATATTGTTCCAGTTACTTTATTCTAGATCAATAAAATAAAGCATGGACACATGGGTAGATGAGGTAAGACAGTGGCCATATCTGACAGATGAAGGTATGATGTATGTTTGTACTTCGATGGTTTTTCAACTTAGTTTTGCAGCATAGAAGCCGTAGTAAACGGGAGCCCTCAATCTTACCCTGTTTACAAAGTCATGTTTTCACTCATTAAATTTTACGCCAAAGTACAGAATGATAATGTTTCTTGACTTGAAAGTCCTTTCTGTTGATGTTTTTACCCACTGGAGACGAATTCCTTCACATTGCTTACGGAAACCTGAGTAGGATACGGCTTCTCACATAAACAGGCTTCATGAGTTAAAAGCGAGTGAATTTCGCACTCAGCTTCGAATTTTAAACTTTCTCCAATTCTTGTGGCATTTGAGCACCGCATAGCTGCGACCTGAACTTCCCTGATAATTTCTTATTGCAAATATTAAAAGAAATCTGCATATATTGGTCAAAACAGACAAAAATCGAACGAATGTACTTAACGCGCTATTGACTTGTGTACTATAAAGGTTGGAGCGCCCATCGCAGTACGTCGAACTGTGTCGAACAGTCTGCTGCCCTCTTGCGTTGTGGGATTGGTATATATATATATATATATATATATATATATATATATATATACACACGCACACACACCTGCACACACACTTTTCCACTTGAACCCCCCCCCCCTATGCGCTGACCCACGGTACGCCACTGAAGGGTGCTATTACCAAATTTCCTTAAGTCTAATTTAGAGGCTATCCCAAGAATGTAAGAACTTGTTGCTGTTCTGCTTGCTCGAGAATGTTCCGGTGCATGAAATTTGGGAGACATAGCACCCCTCAGCACCCCGTCAGTATTTGCCCATGGTATGTTTTCTTCGTGATGTCTTTATTCATACGGTTATGCCGAATTTGGTATATTTTCCCCTCATTATAAAGGATCCAATCATGAAATAATTGACATAAAATAATTGACTCCTTGTTTTTATGTTTGTCTTGAAAAGAGGGGAAATGAATTCCCAAACTTCGAGAGAAAATTAATATTGAATTACACTGTGTACCAAAACACAAAAGGTTTTAATATTTGGTATAATCCAATAAAAGAGATTTTCATATGTCTTGTCAGCATCTCAGATGAGTAAAGCAAATGGAAGGCAGACAGGGTTAAGCCCGAAGAGTATGTTTCATTCAAGTTAAAAGACTATATGAAGTAGGAGGGAGAAAAGACAAATTTCAGTTCTTAGGTGATTAAAAAGTGAGGTATCAATATTATTAAAGTGTTAACGGCTTGAAGCGACCTGCATTAAACAATTCACGTAGACCTACGAATGGGTTTCTCATTTGTTTTTTCTAATTGAAACCTTGTGTTCTAAAAAGAAATCGGTTTTAAGCAATTATGTTGTGATATGATAGTTCGCAGTGTTAAAAGCTAGCGTCAACCTACTCTCTTTATGGAAGAGTCCATTTTTGCCCCATATGTACCCGGCCACATCTAAGCTAATTATAGTATTTGAGATGTTTGTATTAAGTAAATGACTCTATTGGAACTGGAATCTCAGAAGGTGATGTAAAATGATACACTGGATGCCATTATATGTTCATGTCTCCTTATTACTTGATAATACTTGACACATCAATTGAACAAATACCTTGGTTTCGCCCATATTATTTCAAGTTCCACCAACGGGTGTGATCCTCATCTACAAAAATCACAAGAACGGCGATGAGGTGCTTCAGAATAACGGAGTACTCATAGTTGGAGAAGGAGAGAACAAAACTATCGTATGTAGAACAACGACATCGGTTAAGCCAGCCGTTAATTTGGAGTGGATTATTCCAAAGGAGTTAAATGTGATAAGTGAATATGGTGAACAAAGTCAAGATGAACAAGATGAGCGCCTTTTTTTACCGAGATGGACATTGAGCTTTACACCAAACGACACGTTTGATGAAGATATCTCTCTTGGCTGCAGGGTGGCTACCAACTCATCGTTTGAGCAAATACAGGCATCTATCTATATCATTAATGAAGGTGAGATTCCATAGTTCTCTTGACTTAAGAAACAGTTAAAAGGGAGTTTACTGTTCACCTTTAATTGTCGAATGTGTAAATGAATTTACTCCCGCAAGGTTTATAGGATAATCACTTTCGAGAATATTTGCTATATGTACCAGGTAGTATACAAATATTACTACTTTTGAGTGACATGGTAGAAATTATTGGCAACGGTAATCTATAAACTTTATTTGTCTCTAAGAGAGTTTCAGTAGCTTAGGATATTTTGTCATGGATGTTGGCTTAACAATAAATTTGTTGTTGTTTACAGACTATTTTTAATGAAATAACATTCTCGATCTATTTGCCATTTCTTTTTATAAATCTCTAATAATACCTCAACAGAATTCACCATCCTCAGTGAGAGTAAATCGACAATCCCTGAAGATATGCAAACAACCACTAGGGTTGTTGAAAATATCACAGGTAATTATTGTTAATTATTCATATAAATATTTAGTACTATTGAAATTCAGGCTATTGTTTACTCTATGTTATAAAATTATTCACTAATGTACACTCTAAAAAAAAATGTATTTTTACAGTGAAAAAAATACGGATCGAACATGTAAAGTGAAAATACAGCGGATCGTCTGTACATCTAATATGGCTGTTGTAAAAATACAACATATTTGTTGTGAATATGATATACAAATTTCATCTATATTTCTAAAGCGGTTCATGAGTAAACATACATAAAACTGTCATCAAACTACACATTGTGTGTAATTTTACACTTCAAGTCATACCTGTTTCAAGTTATTTAAAAATGGTAATTGTACATCTTGTTGTTTTCCTATAAAATTCCTATATGTAAAATTACTGCTGTTAAGTCACTATTGTTAAACAATTTGAAGTGTAAAATTCACTGGGGTAGCTAGGATTATTTTATTAGGGAGGCACCAGAAACATTTTTGTTGGCACTTACACACACACACCCACACCCCCACCTACTCTCACCGTCGCATACGTATACACACACACACTCCCACACGGCGCGCGTGTACACATACACAAATTGCACACCCTATCTAATCCTGACGAGCTGACTCAGCCGTTTTCAGCGAGTGAAGCGAGCAAGAAAATTTTGAAATCTTCACTTTTTGTCTTTCTACCCCATTTCAGTATTACTCCCCCCTTTTTTTTTTTGGCCTGCATGGCCTGCTGAAGGTGAGATACTTGAGCTTTATTTATTTTTATTTTTTTTTTTTTTTTTTTTGGGGGGGGGGCACCTTGAGGCACACAAAACAACGTGCCCCGGGCACCCATAGCTGCGCCTCTGGTAAAATTACCCACAGTGTGTTGTTTAATCAACGAAACCTGTAATTTTTTTTGGGGGGAGGGGGCTAAGCGATTTTCCAAAGTAGGCTAAACATGTGACCCTTGTCTGGTTTTTTTTTTTTTTTCACTTTGTTGAATGATGGGTATTGGACGGGTGTATCATTTTTATTTTACTGTTAGAAGGAAGATAATAATTGCTCATTAATATTCATATCGGCCCTCGTGGATATTCAAGATCGACCATAAACAATCGCAATTCGCGAAAATAAATAAATATCATTTGGTATTTTGGCATTTATGCAATGTTAACATTTGAAACCGCAGTTCCAAATGTATTTGCATTAATTATGCAATATATAATCCGAACATGCAATTATGAGCAGGCATTTGGAAATCTAAATTAGGAACTTGCAATCTGTAACCATTTTTTAGCAAGAAATGCAATATAGTCCCTATATAACAAAGCAAATACCACGATTAAGTACCTAGGTATAGGATGTAGGATTATAGGAGTAAGGATAGGGTAGGATTAGATTATGATAATCACCTCAGTGAGAGATGCGACTTCAATTCCGGCGATATGTCAGTTATGTTTTTTTTTTTTTTTATTGTATTCCTAATGTAAAAAAACGGGAACCTGTAATTTTACAGACAGAGTATGTATTTATACATCTTCACTGTATTTTTACATTATGCTGATGTAATTCTAATCAACATACAATTTGTAACTAGAAAAATACAAGCAATGCTTGTAAAAGAAAATAACAACCAACCTGTATTTTTACATCAAATTTATGGCGACTCTGCTGACATCAGATTTGCTGTAAAATTACAGGGATTTTTTTTTTACAGTTTGGTACGGATTTACTCAGTTTCAAACCTTTACAATTAGTTTATACTATATTATACAGCCATAAATCAACATGTTCAAAAGTCTAATGCTTTGATTTTATTTGACAGGTAGTGAAGGCTCTCACAATCCATCTTCTTCTGGGAATTCAACTACGGGTATAACTTGTATTGTCATTACTTTGTTTTACATACAACTACAAAGGAGGAAAAAGTTCAGCGCCCTGCTTACGTTTTCGAAACCTCTGAATGACACTAGATATCAACTGCTTAAAATTACAAAACAAACACACTTAAATATAAATAAGGAACAAACAGATACATGTATCGGGAGCTTCACAGAATCTTAGACAGTTGATATCTAGTGTCATTCAGAGGTTTCGAAAACGTAAGCAGGGCGCTACATGTATCTGTTTGTTCCTTGTTTATATTTAAGTGTGTTTGTTTTATAATTTTAAATCTGACATAACTATTGGACAGAGTAATCACATTAAGAATTTGAGCACTCTCTTTGCATAACATAATTTTTTTTTTTTTTTTTGAAAAAAAGCATGAAATCATTTATTCATATTACTATCACGTCCCGAGGGTTTTAAGCAATAATTCTCTCTGAGCTATCACTGAAAACATTCTTCTTAACAGCACTGTATGTTTTGCTTTTGTTTCTTTTAACTGCAGAATGTCCTTCTCATTACAATTTTAAACCGATCTGGACTTTATACATAGTGGCATCTTGTGGATTAAGCCAGACTATAATAACATTTCTGATTTGTTACGTCTTAAAGAGGAAACAAGGTATGTTTGGTTGTTCCTTCTTTAATACAAGGTAGTACTAAGTGTCATGTTATAGATTCATACTCAGTAAAAGATATCAGCAATGCAACTTCATTTTTGTATAATAAAATAACTGATATCTTTTAATGAACATATATATCTATTAATGAACATAAATAACAACATGGGCAGGAATTTCCTATTTGTTTTTTCCACTTTTAATCCAGAACCACTGTTTAGTATAATTTCATGAAATGTTCATGTGCCTTAGTTATGTGATGCATCGTGACCAGTAGAAACACAATGACAGAAAAAATCACATTTTGAATGGGGATTTTGTTTTGTATTTCGTTTCTCAAAGATCATATGTATCCAGATGAAATATAACAACATCAACAGTATAATGGATCCCTATTCAAAGATGATTACTTAGCAACACTTATTGTTTGAATTCGGTTTTGTAGATATCAGACTAAAAGTATGTCTATTTTCTGATTTAGCTGGATCAGCTGTCTTGAGGATACGAAGCTCCAGGAATCTATCAGAAGGTTCTGACCACTCACCCCAATCTAGCAAGGTAAAATTTGTAATATTTCATATGTGTCATGATGTTCGCACATTTTGGAAGGTGCTCTACGTAATCACCCTATATTCACTGGAGTCTTTATGACTGTATTCCAATTGCACTTAACATCTTTTCAACTCCAAATAATGTATCTGGACTCCTCATTCTCTGTACTTACATTTATTATCGTTTTTCTCCCCTTATTTAAGTTATATAGGTTATCATTAGTTTGTGTTCAGTATATTCTAGTTGGTCGATTTTGTTTTTGTTTTATTTTGTTTGTTTGTCTTGCTTGTGTGAAAAGCTCTTTTTTTTCTTAAGCGCTATATTAAGCTCAACTTGTTATTATTATCTTTATTGTTATGAATTTGAATAAGAATATATAATGTTAACATGATTACTATCTGAACTGCAGTGACCTGATATGAAGCGTGTCATTGTCAAGTCTTTGTCTTTTCTTTCAAATTATAGTCTCTGGATGTCAACGCAGACCAACCAGAGAGCGCGAATACAATGGCCGATGATCCACTGGCATGTGTTTCTCACACCTACATGGCCATGGAGCCTATCGCACAGTTCAAGTCCACAGCGAGTGTCCCCGAATACGCTTGTAATCCATCTACTTCAAATGATGATAGGACATTGTACGTTAGTCCAACACCCATTCCAAAGCTGGTGAAAAGTGACTCGGATCTCAAGGAGGAGCCCACGTATGTTAACACAGGGGAGGAATCGCCATATTTTGAAATAAGTAAAAACCATCCGCAAATCTTTCAAGATCGCGCTAACAGTCCTGATGATGTGTTTACAACGTATTTATAAAGACATGCATTTGAGATGTACACTGGTTAAATCATGAAACATCGAAATGCTCAACTACATGATTAAACTTTTTATCTGAGTGAATAACACTTAAGCCGTTGACCACTGAATACTCCCATTCCCTTAGGCTGAATGGAGGGGCCACCCGCTTCCATGCAGATAGCCAGTGGGAATAAGGTTTCATACCATTTACTTTATCACGAGAGTACGGTACTTGATCTAAGGGGAAAAAACGGATGATCAAATAATCCGTTTCGATGATTGTACTGAATTTCAACTGATGGCAATTACGACCAACATTCTTTTTTAAAATCAAATGTAACTCACCTGAATATGAGCTGTCCTTATTTGAGCAGAAAAAAACAAAGTTTAATTATTATTATTATTATTATTATTATTATTATTATTATTATTATTGTTATTATTATTAGTATTATTATTTTTATTATTATGTATTTATCTATTTATTCATTTTTATTTTATTTATCTATTTCTTTTTCTTTTGGGGGGGGGGGTATTATTTATTTCCTCCAATGGATAACCCTTTCAGCAGAAGTTGATTTTTAAAGAGGTCCACAGCATTGCCATTCAAACTGCAATAGTCGGGAGGATAGTTAGATTCCCACTTAAAATGAAACAATTACAGACAATTCATGTGAATTTAGCGCAGTTTGGAAGCCTTTGTTTTTGCGAATAGAGTATTGTGAAGACGTAGCACGAGTTTCACTCTTCATAGAGAATATACTCACTATCGAAAGGATTGCACATGTACCAATAGAAATATTATTCATGAATTAAAGGTCCAGTTCAAACTCGCTACCATTACACAGGAGACTAATTCTACTGGCTGATGATTATGAGTACTTGTTCAGGAGGTGAATGTCAGCCCCTTTGGAATAATCCAAGAATTCAAATAAATAATAATATAATCTATTTCAAGTCTTGGTGCGCCAAGGGGGTACGTTTTGTTAACGATGTTATAGGAACAGATGGAACATTTCTCTCCTATTTTGATTTTCAACGTAAATACAATGTACAAGTCAACTTTCTTCAATATTATGGCCTGTGTAATGCCATTCGATATGATTTTAATACAAATATAATACCAAAGGTCATGGAACCTACATGTATTATCCGGGAAACATTGTTTTTGATACTGAAAGTGAAAAAGGTTGTGCACATATCTACCATTCTTTCTTGAAGCATAAGATATAGGAATGTAAAAGTCTCGAAAAATGGAAACAGAAGTTTGACTTTGACAATACCATGTGGAGTTCTTATTACCATATTCCTTTTTATTCAATTTCAGATGTAAAAATGAGGGGGTTTCAGTTCAAGATAGTGAATACAATTATTTATATGAAAGATGCTTTGTTAATATTTAAATTAGTAACAGATAACCGATGTACATTTTGTAATAACAGTGAAGAAACTATTATGCATATATTTTGTTCCTGCGTTCATTCATTCGAAATATGGTCAAAACTCGAGCTTTGGCTGTACCGTAATAATGTACATATCAAGCTTACAAATCCAAATGAATCGTTTGGATTTCATGGTCGTAATAACAGTGTATTATGATTATAATAAGGGGAAAAAATGCAGCCAAATGCAAACACTGTTTGCCAGCAGTTTTTGAACACATCATGTCAGCAATAAAATGTTATTATGATAGGGAAAAGTATATATAAAACAAATCTAAAAGAAGAAAAATTTATGAAAACTGGTCAAATCTTATTACACTGTACTGAGTGTTTCTGATTTTTTCCCCCTAAAATTATTTAGCTAAGTAAATTTGTGACACTTTAACGATCTGATATATGTTGTATGAAATTGATATATTGATATATGAAAATTCATGGATTGCTGCATATGTATCAATCTTTTGTAACAAAAAAAAATCATGTTGATTTTCATTGATATTTTGTATGCAAAATGTATAAATTCAGTAAGGGAACCCTGTGGAAGGGTAAAAAGAAAAAAAAATGTATAGCAAACATGGCAAAGGTACAACGTTTCATCTGCACGTAAAAAACATCACAAATACAAATGCGTTGATAAACTGTAAGCTACAGAAAAAGAGCGCAAAAATTGCATGTTATAACGAATGTGTTATTCTAACATTGTAATTTTATATCCATTCACTGTTACATTGATCTAATTGCTCTTCGAACAGCACTCTTCTACTTAGATATGTTTGTCTCCCAGCCTTACATGTACACGTATCTACACTTTTAAATATACACGAAATACATATAAAAAATAGATCAGAATGTTTTCATTAGATTCTTAACGTATTTGGAACATTTATCATGTCCTAACTATTGGCCTCACTTCTTGAAATTACTATAAGCACCATGCATTTTCAGTATTTTTTAGTATGTTGTTGTTCCTACCCCCCCCCCCCTCTCTCTCTCTTTCTCTATTTCTCTTGTTCCTAGTTGAATTGGTTGAACACATTAATGTTGAAAGCTGTGTATAATTATGAATTTACATGATGTGATAGATATTTCATTCGTTTTCATTTCTGGTTACATGAGCGAATATGTAGTTGCGAAAAAAAATAAATAGTTATATACAGTTTATATCTTATTGTATTGATGGCGCACATTTTGTCCACTAACATGACTAAGAATATTCCAGATCAGGGATGTCTTCGTAGATATCTTCATCACTCATCCTGTTCAGTGAGAGATAATCCTGGACATGGGGGATACAACAACATGAAAGCAAAAGTTAAAAGCCACCACCACCACCAACAACTAGAGTGAAATGCAGTCATCGATGTGTTAAGATTTACAATGACGTTGTATGGAATTAGAAAATGATTCCAATGACATATTGATAATGAAATTAATGATCTGATTCTCGAAAGTATTTCCGATCATGTTCAATCCGAAAAATTAATCTTGACAGTAATGAAATTATGTAGGAAAAACATGTCACGTGATTACTGAGACTATCAAAAAAGTCTCAAATCACAAATTCATTATCAGGTCGTAGTCAAAGGTTGTAAACTTATGCATTTCGATTGAGCCTGAAAGTACGTAACTGAAAAACGTATGCTACTTTTGATTTGATATTCATTTATCTTTCCATATACATAACAAATTCTAACAATTTTTCAACATGTATAACCCATAAAATCATATATAGAAAAAAAAAGGATCGTCATAAGCAATGCTTGAATTGACGTCCTAATCATAAATAAACATACAATGAATATACATATGCAACCAATGCATAATGAATGAATTCTAAATATCGGGTCCAGTGTGCCATATAGATATATGACCCAGGGCTGTTTTAGGATTGTTCGAATGTACATTAGTGCAAGTTGGGGTAGGGTATTTATGTATGGACAAGTTTAATTGAAACATGCTATTAAAGGTCCCTGGTAGTTCTGAAGATTAAAATCTATGCATGAATATGGCAATTTGGTATGAGTGCAATTCAAAGATCGGAAGTGTATGCAGTCTACAGAATAGGGGTTCTGTATGTGCTAAATATGCTGCATTCGTACACAGACGAACAGCTTTCTTTTGGAGTAGGAAAATAGGGTGAACTTTAGAGTTTTGGCTGGCCCAGACTAGATTACAATACGAGAGATTTGGCAAGATTATAGTGCTGGACACAGTAAACAATGTTTTAAACGAAACATAATAATCTATATAAAAGTCCAATTCCCCTTAATACAGAAGTAACTACATTATCAATGTGCGTGTTAAACTCAAGCACTGATCAATCGTAATACCCAGAAACTTTGTGTTTTCTTTCTTTTTTATTGTGATTCCATCAATAACAGTGTAAAAATGTAAACTATTCATGAATGAAATTGGTCTTACTCAGATTTAAAGATAGTTTGTTGAATCTAAACCATTAACCCATTTTCGTCATGACTTGGGGATAATGATGAACAACTGTTTTACAACTTCTTGCCAATCTACACACTAAGAAAAAAGGTGCAATCGTGCACCCTTCAAATGCAACACTGGAGCACCTTTTAGTGTGAAATTTGCACCTTTTACAAGCTTTTTGCACCTTTAAAGGTGCAATTAGCGGCATTTTGCACCTTTTTGTACGCAAAAAATCTCTGCACCCTAAAAGGTGCAACCGGGCATTTCAGGGTGCAAACAAGAACAAAAAGGTGCATTTTTTGCACCGTTTTTCGTCCGGGGTGCAAGATAGCACCCAAAAGGGTGCAGCCAGTGTTGCATTTAGGGTGCAATTATTTCTTAGTGATTATATAAATAATAATATGGAGATTTCGAAGTAAAACCAAAATCAGTGACATTTACCACCGGCGCCGTGGATCTAGGATTTTGTTAAAGAGAGAGTCTCATCTAACCATGTCCCCCCCCCCATGCCGTTGACGGGCATCACTATTGTTAACCAGATTTGAAATATATAACAAATAACTGGATTAATGAAGCACCCCATATATAGATTATGTAGTTTCCTTCCATAATGAGATCAATAGGTGTTGTCAGAGGAGTAGGTATTGGTAAAAAAAAAAAAAAAAGAAGAGGCAAGTGGTCATAGCTAGTGGAGGTCAGATACTTGTGATACGCACGCACGCACGCTCGTTAATAGGTCAAGTTGACAGATCTCCTTCCCATTGAGTTTGTATGTGGAAGGGAAATATGTTATTGTCCATCGATTGACCTTTTATTGAGAGCTCACGCGTGCGAGTATCAAGAATACATATCCTTTATTAAATGATGTGGACCAATCAGGACCAATGTCATTTGACTTACATTTGAACTTTCAAGCATCCACCCAATTTTGTTTTGTATATCACGAAAGTTGCAGCGTTCGCTCGTGTCTGTCCTCCAACAGTCTGTAATTATGTTGAACCTGACATAGGATTTTATAGAACGAAAGCAAGAATCTGTTTAGCGGTATGGTTAATGCATTGCTCAGGCATATTTATAAGTGCATGGTGGACAAAAAGCTCTCTCCTCTAAACTTCTATTGAAGTTTAGAGGAGCATAATTCGCATTCCACACTGCACTGCTTCTATTCCCATTACCCCATCCCCCCTCCCCAAAACCCCCAGCAGCAATGCCTGTGGATCGCAGTTTCCTTTAAGATCTTAAGTTTATAAATACATCACTTAAGGATAAGTTTCGCTTCTGAAACAAATTAATGTATAACAAAATGAGTGGTTGGATTTGATGACGGAGGGGTTTGAAACTCGATTTTAAGGGCTTTGCAAAGAACATGTTATTGGTTTATGGGTTTTTTCAATAAAATGGAAAGTAATGTTTTCACATATAAAATGAGGAAGAAGGAAAATAAGTGCATGTTAGCTAGAGGAAAAGTCACTGTAACATCAACCCACTATCAAGCATTCAGTAATGGTCATGCTATTATTACATTGTGAAAAGATCTGTTCCCTGAAAATTAGGAGAGATAGATAATTTCGAATTTTTAAAAAAATACCAATGTTTATTGCAAGGCATGAAAGTAAATTACCTAAAAGAAACAAACGAAAACAACAAAGACCACTGTGTCACTTTAAAACTGATGTAGTTGTTTTACCAGAGCTTTACTCGTCTAATAGCCTAAACATCCTCCTGAAAAGGAGAATGTTTACTAACTTCACATCGGTACATGCTAACAACAATGAATAATGAGACTTTTTTGAAAATCTAAACTCTAATACAGCTCTGAATGTGCTAGCTGATTGGAAAGAATGAGAAATATAAAACTTGAATAAAACTGAGTTTTCTACTTAACAAATTGCCTTAACCCTAATACTCCCGGGGGGGGGGGGGGGCATTATGCCCCCCCCCCCCTCCTGTCGATGTTTTGTCGGTACTTCCTAACGCCTCAATATTTCAAAACGAAATTTCATGACTTTTTTCTCTGACCCTTCCCGCACATTTTGATACCAAATTTATGGCGATCGGACCTACCGTGCGGGTGTCAGATTACGTTTACCGAACACATGTCACTGAAATTTCGCTATTTCTCTATATGACTGTGTATAACCCTGTGGACAAAATCAGGAGCTTTTCCAATTTATGTAAATACTTTTCTAGTAAGTATCATCGTTTCAAAGAGTGTGAATAATACCACACACACACACAACACACCCTCACACACCCACACACACACACCCACACATACGCATCTGAATCTTTACATAAAACGCTTGACGAAAAACAAAGAAATACATAAGAAAATTGAAAAACAATAAAATACATAAGAAATAATTACCACAACCTATCTTTTCTTTCAGGAATTGATGAGGGAGTTATGAAAGACATTTTTACCGAAAATTGATATTCCTGAGGCTTTATTTAGTGAGAAATACCAAAATCTATGATTTCTTGCATAAATTAGCATAAATTAATTATTTTTTAAAAAAATAAAAGGACTTTCGTAAATTTAGCTATACAACTTTGTAAATTACATAATTCTTGACCCTTGTGCAAAATTTTGAGGCAATCGGGCGACCTATGGCCGAGATCCCGGGGGGGGGGGCATAATGGCCCCTCCCCGGTAATAACAAGATTTGAAATACCCCGGGAGTATTAGGGTTAAGGAACCGCGTCATCCTTCTTATAAGCATAATATGCCCATGAGAGAATTTAGTAGTCAATCGTGATATATAAAACCAGTGCTTCTCAACCTTTGTTTGTTTGTTGTTGTTGTTGTTTTTACCTCGAGGCCCACTTTGCCTATTAACATTTTTTCAAGGCCCTCCTTCATTCTTAAAGATATTTTTACGCCAACCTCAAAGAATCTCAATGAGAAAAAAAAATCAAGAGAACATGACAAAAGAAAATAGAGAACGAATCATGTTATAATTATCTGGAGCACTACATTACCTGGCAAAATCCAACCTACATGTATGGTTGCAATAAATGAAAGATTTTTATAATATCCCCACCTCAGATGTACTGAAATCTTCTAAAACTTTTAGCACTGATGATAATCCACAACTGTTGATGTTATTTTAATATGTTTAATAAATTCAATTCAATTCGATGTTAACAGTAAAGCTGAATTCATGGTGTTCTTTTCAAAAAGATTTTGGAGTGACCTCGCGGACCACCGGTTGAGAAGGGCTGTATTAAACTACTTACTGATTCTCCCCACAATGCCGTGGCCTTCTCATTTTGTATACTTGAGTGATTCTCTCTTTAAGTTCCTCATCTCCTATACCTGGATATGGTTGGGCACCTGGATGAAAATTACGAAAGTGAAATAAATAGAGGGGATTTTGAAAAAAGACCGCAAAGAGAGAGAGAAGAAGAAGGAAAAGAAGAAGAGGTATCAAATAGCTTCGAAGTGTTTAAAGGGGTATATTCCAGTGCATTAGCTGTTTGTTCTGATTGATTGATACAGTAGGTTTCATGATTTCTCTAAAAAAAGAATCGTTGTAAAAAGAAATTTCTTTAAAAAATATTATTCTTATTTTTTAACAAAACCCGATCGAAAGAAAAATACAAATTTCTAAGAGTTAAACATCGTCAAACATACTTTGTCAGCTAACAAATTTTCCGAACCCTAAACCTAACAATTATTGCCCTAACGCTTAGTGTAATCCTGGCCCTTCACCAGAAATTTATATCCACTTGCCCGTTGGAAAAAGGGGTGTGAAATTTAGCTGTAATAACTTTTAATCAAGAAGAAACGTTAGTGTTTTACGTGTATTAATAATTGAGCTATAAATCAAAGCTACCGATTAAAAGTTGTACACGGGGTGTTGTAGTTATGATTATTTTCTTAGCGAGAAAGATCTGACCATAAATAAAGTTAAGGGGTGAAGAGTGAAGGATGAAGAAGAAAAGAATGAGAAAGGAGTAGAAAAGTAAGAGAGGATAAAGAAAGAGGAGGGTTGGTGGATAAAGAGGGTTGATGGAGGGAAGGAGGAAGCGCAACAGCAGCGGGATCAGCAGCAGCATCATTAACAGGATGGGGGATGTGACTACAGGACTGGAATTCTTACCAAGGGTAACAAGCTCCCAAAGTAGGACACCGTAAGACCAGACATCACTTTCCGTTGAGCATGTTCCTGTCAACATGAATTCAGGGGACTGCCATCGATGTAGAACCTGAGAAAAATAAGACGAATAGCCAATTCATCTATCGTACTGAATGAAAGGGAATATTCATACGTCCGGGTCAGGAACGACAAAGGTTGATAAAATGCCTTGTAGAAAAAGCACAGGGTAGGATTGATGAAATGGTACAAAAAGAGCCTTAACATCATTCTTTACCACTAGGCGTCTATAACAACGAGGCCAGCTTTAATAGTATAATAACTTAGGCATAACGCATGCTAGAACACAACAAACGAAAAGCAACAACAACAACAACCGACAAATACCAACCACAACGAAGGCTAATTAACAGTAACAATATGCGACAGTATACGACAATATAGAACACCAGTATACTCTCTAAACATACTATATTTCTTGAAAGAAAATGAACATTTTCAGATAAAATGACGACACCTTTTATAAATTACAAATCATTTTTTTTTTTAAAGTTGTACCAGTACCATTGTAAACTAATTGCAAACAATTTGCTGTTTCATAATAAAAATGTATATGCTTGACAGCCCAGCTTTAGGAAATATCAACATGTGCTTTTCAGGTTTATCTCAAAGCGCCACCTTGCAATGGGAAACTAGAATTAGGGCGTCCGACCATGTCGAACAAAAAGGATAAAGTGGAGAAAGAGAGGGAGAAAGAGGAGGGGAGTCGGGGACAGCGATAAATTGTCTTTTCAAATAATAGAATGAAATATGTTTTTACTAGTAAATTCGAATAATTTAATGGATGTCAAGGGATTCTAATGAAATTATTCTTCTAAATTCAGTTCAATCTTCCCTCACCACTATACTCCCAGAAATACGAGATCAACTCAACGAGGCAACCTTTAGTTTTGCATTTAGTATAATGAATTGGGCATAATGCATATTAAAACAAAACAACAAACCTGAAAACAGCAACAAAAGACAACAAAGGCTAATTAACATTAACATCATGCAACAAACACCAGTGCCATACTCCCTGAACATAATATCTTAAAAGGAAATAACCCCCTTTTTTCGGATAAAATCATAACATCTTTGATAAATTACAAATCAAATTTTTTAAAATTGAATAATTGTAAAAAAATGCAAACACTTTGCAACTTACATAATAAATTGTATATATGTTTCGTAGCTCAGCATTAGGAAATATCCTAAATACTGTATCAACCTGTGCTTTTCAGCTTTATCTCGAAGCGCCACCTTGCGATGAGAAACCAGAATCAGGGCGTACGACTATGTCGACGAAAAGGATAAAGTGGATAAAGAGAGGGACAGAGGGGAAGGGATTACGACAAATTGTCTCTTCAAATTATTGGATGACAGATATATTTATTAAGGTAGAAAATTTTCAACAAATCGATATTATTTAATGAGTGTCAATGAATGAAATCATTGTTTTAAATTTATTCTAATCTTCCTATAACATTATACTCCTGCAAATACGAGATCAAGGCAATAAGGCAACCTTTAGTTTTGCATTTTGGCATAATAACTTAGGCATAAAGAAAGTTCAAAAACCGCATGCGATATAGAGAACACAAGTGTAGTACTCTCTGAACATCATTTTGAAAGAAATATCCCTTTCAGATAGAAAATTGTTACATTTGGGATATTATACACCACTAGTTAAGAAAGTTGTTTACTTGTAAACACGGTGAATTTGCTTTCAATATACTTTTAAAAAGCTTTTAATTTTTTTCAAAAAGTTGTTTACTTGCAAAACACGGTGAATTTGCTTTCATATTATGCTTGACATCTAATTGTCAGAGTATATCTTTTCTTTCAGTCAACCAGTGCTTTGACCATTATCTCACAGCGCCACCTTGCGATGGGAAATTAAATCAGAGTGCACGGTAAGGATGAGGAGGAAAAAGAGAGGGAGTGAAGGGGGGGGGGGGATAACGATAAATTGCCTTCTTGAATTCAAACTAGGTTATCAGATAAAATAACTTGTCCCATTTCTGTTCTGAGAACAGTAGATATCCTGACCGGGTCATGTGTGAAACAATGGAGAAGACAAGAGACCAAAGGAAAGAAATCGCCATATTGGGAGATTGGGGTATAATCAGTGAACGAAATAATGATACTCTTTCATATTTCTCCTCAACCTGTTTACAGAGTCTGTAAACACTTTCGCATAGAGACGGACAGTCCATGCAGTGATCTCTCTTGGATGAACGGCTCGGTGAGTTGTTCAGCCAGCGTGAAGCCGAATTCCAACGAGTCCACCTTTCTTGGGTCATGACCTTGATTGAGGGCCAGGAAAGTAGAGGCGTTCACCCTGCATGTGTCAAGCAAGTAAAGGGCGACAATGGTCCAGTGGTTTGACTTTGGCTTGCAGGTGTAGCTCACGGTTCCCCCTTTGTGTAGTCATAAAGCTTGTATCTTCTAGTCTGTGCTTTCTGTCGTCTTTTGTCACGCCAAGGATTGGCTTTATTGTTGCCGCGAGGAGGGTTTTTCGTACCAGATGACTTCGTGTTCACCACATATGAGTGTAGAGTTCTGTTCTTGTGTTCGTTCTGCCACACAATTTTCTAGAAGTGCTCCTCCCGACCTCGAGTGTTGTTTTTTTTTTTTCTTCATTTCTTCCACCTTTCAGGTCTGGTCTCTTCATCATCAGAGGAGAGCTTTGTCATGAGGAACTTGAATCTGTTCTTGCTCATAGTAACTCCAAATATGGGATGGCCTACTCGCTCTCCAAAGAACCACTTGACATGAAGAAGGTTATGGCCAAGCATTCCCCGACAGTGCAGCATTTTCATCAGAGCTCGTATCTCTGCTGCTGAAGCCTCATGCAGATAAGTTATTTTGTCGCAGTTCAGCACTTCGGGTGACAAGGTGGAGCGAAACTTGTTGATTTTCTTGTTTGTGAGAACTGTGTTCATCATCTCATCTGTGGAGAAGCATCCCCAAGCTTTGATGGGTGTGTCTGCATTCTTTGCGGGGCCTGCTGGAACCTAGGGACTCCTGCTAAGACATTGGAGATGTTTTAACGTCCTCGTTGTTGAGGTGGTCTGGTTTTCCATGTCATGGTTTTCCCGCGATCATTGCGTTTTGGCTTTTCTGTTACAGATGTGTACTTTCAATTCAATTGCGGTTTATTAAAAAACATACCAAATGGAAAGTCCGAAGACTAAAAATATTTGGTTCACATTAAAAAAAAACTACTACATATAACAAACATTTACAACTTAATATGTTAAAAATATTAAAAAGAACTTGCCAAATGAAAAAGGGAGGCAGAGACACCTAAGAAGTACAGAAGAAAAAAGAACACAAGGAGGAGGGAGGGAAAGAAGAAAGGAAACAAGAATGGGCCAGGGAAACAGAAGAAAAGACAAAAGAAGAAAGAAGAAGGAGAACCGCAAATGCGGTGGCAAGCAGGGGATAAATATTACATTAATATATACATACAAGAAAAAAGTGTAATTCCTATTAACCGGAATAACTTATCAAAAATTGCACAAACCCTATACATGCATTTAAAGTTTCAATACATAAAATACCAATCTGTAAAAATGTTCATAACACATTAAGAATACAACAATATGAATTAAGAATTGTGATTGAATGAGTATGAATCAAAATTGAAATTGAAATATTGTAATTGATACCATCAATAAAAAATATCATTGAATAACTAACTACAAGATGGAAACAATTAATTATGATTAATTTTCGATCGCCATTAAATTGAGAGAGAAGAGAAGAAAAAGGAGAAAGAAGTATGAGGGAACGGAGAGAAAGTATATTGAAAAGAAAAGACAAGAAAAAAAAAAAGAGAAGAGAGTTCAATTTATGACAATACGAATTAAAATTGAATTAAACTTGAATTATTGACAGAAGTGATAAAGTTGATAAAAGAGCTGATATTCCAAATTGAAGCTAATGGATCATGTATGATTTAATCATTGCCACAAAAATTGAAAGAAAAGAAAAGGAAAGAAAAAAAAAGAAACGGGGAGAAAGGAAATTGAGAAAGGAGATAATACAGGCAAGAGAAAGAGAGAGAGAGAGAGTTCAATTCATGACAATAAACTACACTGCAACGTTTAACATGGTTTTCAGTTGATTGAGTTTAGGAGATGAATTAGAGAAGGAACAGTAGATTGTTTGTAGCGTTGAGTTCTGCAACGTGGAACTGACAAGTGGTTGGAATTCCTCAAGCTGCGGGTAGTAACGACATGGCGAAGTTGTGGCAAGAGATGGCGATGCCTAGGGGAACTCAGAAGTGATTTCGCAAAGCGTGTGAGGATGTCAACACGACGGTCCGCAAGGGATGGAATTTCAAGTTGATGAAGAAGATCGTCATAGTGAGCAACAACCGGGTAAGAAATCAAGCGGATTGCCCTCTTCTGAACTCTTTCGATATCAGCAGATTGGCATAGGGTTATGCTCGACCCCCAAACAGGTACTGCATACTGCAGGATGGGCCGTATGTACACAGAGTATATGAACAAGAGATCCTTCAATTTGACACGAAACTTTTTAAGCTTACACAGAATGAAGAGGTGTCGAGACGCATTTCCAACCATACGCCTCACGTGCTCGTTCCACTTAAGATTATCATGAATGATAACTCCAAGAAGTTTAAAAGATGAGCAGGATTGCAAAGGCACATCACGGATGGTCATGTGAACAGGGGGTAGAGTATGACGAAGGAAAGAGATTTGCAGCAGCTGACACTTTTCCGGCTTAGGAGTCGTATCGTTATCATCGCACCAGCGACTTAAAGAATCGAGATGTGATTGCATTTCCGATGTGTGTGAGTGATGCACAACTTCAACAATAGACAAATCGTCCACATACTTCCAGTGCTCACTTGCTTCAGCAGCATCATTGATCATGACAAGGAAAATGATAGGACCAAGTTTCGTTCCTTGTGGCACACCGCAAGAAAGCTGACTGGACTCAGACGATACACCCTTGAAACGCACAGATTGCTTTCTATGCATAAGAAAGCTGCAGATGGTTGGCAGAATGGACCTATCAACACCGAGATCGATAATTTTCTTGATGGCAATGGAATGGTTGATCTTGTCAAACGCTTTACAAAAGTCAATACTCGGCAGTATGTTCAGGCACAGTCCAGGGGTCGTAATTGTCAAGATGCAATGAGCTATCAAGGCTTTTGACTGTTCTGTGGGCTCTCTTCTGCTGCACGGGCGGTGTTCGTCAAGAGTTAATATCAGGCCGTTACGCTTTCTATTATGCATTAATGATGTCACCAATACTATCTATTATCATTCATATTATTTGAAGATAACACCGACATCTTCTGTTGACATCATAACTTGAATACCTTAGTAAATACATTTATTGAGTTACCAAAATTATCTCTGTGGTTTAAATGCAATAAATTTTCCCTAAATATACATTAAAAAATTTGCTATGTATCTAAATCACGCAAACTCTCATGTCAATAACTTTCCTTACAGCATACTTATAGATAATGTACCTCTCGAGAGAAAGCAACAAACAAAATATTTGGGTGTCATTATCGATGAAAATTTAAATTGGAAAGAGCATATACGTTACATAAACAGAGTGCGGTCCGTTAAGTCATGCGCGCATGCGCACTCCTTACGTATGGTCTGTGCAACCGACCCTCGTATTTTATTTATTTATTTATTTATTTATTTATTTATTTATTTATTATTTATTCATTCATTTATTTATTCATTTAATTATTCATTTCTAATCTTTTGTCAGGGTGGCCCATTCCCCAATAATTAATGGTCTTCCATGGGGCCCTGAATGAACATATTTACACCAAAATGCATAACGTATATACAGAATAGTTAAGAATAAAATTCGCTAACAATGTCAGATAGATATACAAAGAAATAATAGATGGGGCACAAACGAATACTTCGTTTGTAGAATAAACATAATCAGTAACTTAGTTCAGTTGCAGAACTAAAGAGGGAAATATTGATTAGCCCCATTGTGCATAAATCATGTTAATATTTCAGAATAAGCACGTACCTCGTAGTGTATGATCACCTGAGCTGTTCACAAGTTACAACTTTGTTTAAACAATCTCTTAAATGAAATAATGGAGGGAGCTTTTCTTATCGAATTGTCCAGCTTATTTCATTCAAATATAGAAGATACAATTGGGCTACACTTATAACAATCAGTGTGAAATCTTGGTACACGTAAGCATCCACTATCTATTTGCCTTGTATGATGCTCATGTACAACATTTGGCTTGATTAAGCCTACCTGAAGGTAAGAAGGTGCTAAGTTATAAAAACATTTATATATCATTGTAACGCGACTTAACTCAAACCGTTTGTCTATACTCATCCATATCAGACTTTTGAACAAATCAGCCGACGGCGTGTCATACGTTTTGTTCAATATCATTCTTGCGGCCCTCTTTCGACTTTTTTGCAGCTTAGTTTTATGGGATTGAAATCTGTTCAACCATACAACAAACACTGGTTCACATTTCTAATATTTAAAAATACTTCCTGTGGATAGTATAATCTTAAACGTTCAGACTGGTATTTTGACACTATAACCCTAATGTTTATCCCATTTTCAAGTAACAAAATGAGATTTTTTAAATGAAAGATGACAATATGAATTTTGAAAATCAAAAATATGAGCACGTAATATTGTGAACTTTTTACTGCACAACTAATCAAAGTGGAGAGGTGATTTTTTGCTGGTGTAACATACGTTACTTCTCCCAGCAGGCTTGTCGACATCATTAAGTTAGGTAAGGAATGCATTTTTCTACTAACTTTTAATCACTATCTGTACTGTTCCTGAGACAACTCTAATGCCAAAGAAATTTTTCAATTTTCCTTTCATGTGAATATTTCAAATCAATTTGAATTCAGTATTAACAAATGTGGAAGAATCCCCCGCAAGCATGTGGGTTCAATTGTTTGGTATATATTTTTTATGTTGAAAAATTTCAACATATACGCCATATCAATTTACCTAAATGTTCCATATGGATGTATTTGTCAGACATAAATTAATCAATATCTCTTACAATATCATAAGGAACTTATTTCAGTGTTCCATATGGTAACGTATGTTTCACTTAAGCAGTCACGTATGTTACCAAAACTTAACAATCAACAATAACCTAAGGAAGTCTAGTGCTTTCAGCAAGTAACCCAATATTAACACTTACAACTACACTATATAGATACAAAGTTCTCATTCCAAAGTGAGGACGACGTGTTCGTACATAAAAATGATAATAGTAGCATGCTTGATTATGTAATAAACATGATACAAGCCAAGCAAATCAGAAAGATTGGGTTGTGTATATCCAATTTCCATTTCCTGGTTTTTGTTTATTTCTGACTCTAGCTATTCTATTCATTAGACAAAAGGATTTTCACGAAACGTATCTTGCATACATAATCACCAAATAATGTCCATTTTGGTATCACTAAAACCTTATGTCACTTTACAAGCAGTAACGTATGTTTCTTATTATTAACAATAATCATGATGATTAAATACGCAAAACCACTCGAGGGAGAAAAAGATATCCCCAATACGTGCTACAGCTACAAAAGTGATGTTTCAGTGCTAAGTGTTATTTGCAAACTAAAAGATCAGATAATATTTCTAATTGGGCCCCTTTTGTTTTATTTGGAAAATCAAAGTAATTGGTCGTGGGTATTATTAAACACATTAGTATTGCAAAATAAGTTCCACAGAGATAGATTCCAGAGATTCTGATGTTGTTTTTAGTCGCGGAATACCTCTTTTACAGCCTGGTTTACTCGAAAATGTCACATCGATTTTCTTTGATGTCCTTTCATATAATTTACTCATTGGCTTGTTATATGTGTATGGTTTTCCCTTTTAGCAGTCTGTATTTGCAACTTAGCTGTTGGATGTGCCTGTGCGTTCTGGGTTCTTGGTCTAGGCACAAGCTACACTCTGACGAACTAGCTGATCAAAATCACTTGTCCTCTGAATCATTAGGCAGATCTATATAATCCTCTTCATGTAACCTTTCAAAAGTTTTTTTTTTTCCTCTTTTTTTTTTTGGCTCTTTTGTATTGTCTTCTTTAATCTGCTTATAATCTCTTCTCTTAATTGCTTTCCTGTTCTCACATTCTGCTATCGGAAACATGGCTTCAGTTTTTCTCTGTTTCTGTTCCTATATATTCTGCTTGAATTTGAGCCCCCCCTCCCCCATGTTCCTTTCGTCCCTTGACCTTCATGTGATAATGAAAAGAGATTTTTGGAAAAAGAGAATTAACAATGAAAATAAATTTTGAGTGAAAAATGAAAATTCAGATGTGATAGCCTTCCACAATTTATTACGTACTACGTTACCATTTTTAACACAGAGGGATCGAGATCCTGCCTTGAAGACGTTTTGAAGAAGTTATTATCACTTTACAACTCTTAAGCTCAGATGTTGATTACTACAAAAAGCCACCCAAGAAATGCCCATCTCGTGTCATTGCCGCTTTTCTTTAAGTATTTGGTTAAAGAAACCTACGTTACCATAAGATTGTAGACTGGCATTATTGACCTTATGGTAGCTAAGCGTCGCTTTAGTGTGGTGGCGCTAGGTAATACAATAGTTGACAAGCGTACAGTTAAGATTTTACCGAATTTAACTGTACATAAAAAATGACCAGTAACGTATGTTTCGGTAACATATGTTTCATTTAAGCATTAAGTGGGATTTACGGAAATGATTTAAGGCCACAGATGAAGTTATAATCCCTTCATATTGACAAGATTAACAAGCCCTTTTCGTTTGGCAGATTTTCTGTTGTCAATCGTTGTTCAATTCTCACACTGACGGTGACGTATGCTACATTTCTTATCCATACGGTTGAAAACACATGCCTCAGCTCTTCTCACGAGCTTTTTTTTCTTCGGAATGGATCTACACACATCGCCGCAAACTTTTATAGACTGTAGATGGGATATCAGTGAGTGATTACATTAAAAGTAAGAGAAAATAAAACCTAGAAAAAGGTGGTATATCAGAGATTCATTCTCAAGGTAACGTAGGTTTCACTAACCTTGGCGACAAATTTCTATTGCGAACATTTTTATTTTTACACCTGTACAATACCTGAATATTATGTTATCTTGCACACATATATCACAGTCTATTTTTCTATGCCAGGATCTAAGATTAAAAGCATTCTTGTTCTTTACAACATCGAAAGATATGGTAAATTATTGATTTGCGACATGCAGTTTTTCCCTGGACGAGAGTACTTAAAACAATAATTTCTAAAAAAAAACATGTTTGAATGCTAAAATTTGCTGAAGTTATAGCCCATTACATATTTTAAAAGTTTTTATCACTGAAATCATTTTTTATAATCTGATATTAACATATTCGCAATCAAACACGTGCGACACGTTTTTTTTTTGCTAATTGTACATTTTTAGTGGTTTTGGCCCTGAAATCATAACAATGTTACCCAATGTCTTTAAGAAGTATCTACTCAGTCATTACTTGTCAACAACCCATGCCTAAACACTCCTTTCCCCCTCTCTTATGTCACACTCTTTCTTTATCCACCTCCCACCCTTTTCTTCTCTATGTTGTCTTTTTAAAATCTATTTTAGATTTGTGTGACCTCAATTGTTTTGATTATGGTATTAATTTGTATCTTCTACTTTGTATTGCTTTAGTATCCGCTTATGACCTTATATACTATATAACTAAGTTTCAGGGGCTTGCAACTCACAAGCATTGCTTTTTTCTTAGCCTGCCCCCCTCCGTTTTGCTATATCCTTTTCTCATTCTGGTCAGTATTTTTTATAAGTATCTCAGTATAGTTCTATTTTTTATTTTATGTCATTTCCATTACTTTTGTAATGAGATAATGTTCATAATTTTGTTCGTATATATTGTGAGACGGAAGAAACAAATCAAATTAAATCAAATTAACTATAACTACATCAATCTTTAGGAATATTGGTATACGTTTTGAAATAAAGAAATTTATCCCTTGCAAAACGCTCATTATGCTTTATAATTCATTGATATTACCGTATATCATAAGAAATTGCAATTTAGTATGGGCCACCAGAAACAAAACAAAAATAAACTCTATTTACTTATTGCAAAAGAAAGCCCTTCGCATCTGTACCGGTTCACAATATTTATCTCACACCAGACCAATATCTTACCAACTGAAAACACTAACAGTATTCGACATTAATTCATTACAAAGTTTGTTGTTCATATTTAAGTTACTCATTGCCCATGGATCATAAGACACCAGGTCCCAGACCTAAGGAAGCCTCTGCAAGAATGTATTAAATCCTGTTGTTCCCTCTACTCATTTTAAGCGAAAGTTAGGACCATGCTACTATCAAAATATTCACGGTGAAATTTCTGTGAGAGCTCTTCAGCCTTTTTCGCAATATCATCCTTTCTACCATTTTAATCATTACCAATATAATCATCAGCATCGTCATCTTCATCATCATCACTATCATCGTCATCATTTCATCATCATCGTCATTATCCCTTTAATGCAAGATTTTGGTTATTTTATCCATTCTGCTTATGTAAAGCCAGAGCGAACTGGAACCCTTGAAATAGCGCCCTCTCAGTCTTAAACTACCGATTTTGTCCCCTTTTTGCTCCCAGCATGCTCTATTTTGATCAATGAGAGCTTTATTTTGTGAGTAACATCTGTTAAAATGTGTTTGTATTCATTCTAAGGAAATTCACGAGAAGCCACAAAGGATATAATGTTTCTAAGAGTCTCTGGTTTTGAGTAGTCGTAAGTTGACGCTGCTGTGAATACATCATAATAAGGGTCAGTTCACTGTTGCTTTAATGTGGTCATGACTTTTATAATATTTATTTGTGGCTGCCATTTTTTCAAGCAGATTGTAAAATGGCAGTCCTTCTTCCGCAAATAGTTATATGTTTACATGAATTACAAAAAAAAATGACAATTTATCAGTTGTTGTTTTTGAAAAATGATTGTTACAAATACTTCGTGTTATGATTCATTGTCAAAATTCTTTTGTATTTTAATTTACATGAATGCAGAAGAAATTAAATAAATCAAATCAAAATCCTCTGGGTCTTGCTGGGGGGGGGGGCTTTAATCTGGCCTACTAACTCGTGCAAATCACCCCCCTCATCACTCTCTGGGTCAAACTGTAGAAGCAGCTGCATCTCAGTGTCTTTTTGAGGCATCAGCTCGGGCTCCGGCTCAGGCTCAAGTTCCACCTCCACATGCTTCCTCTGTAATGAAAATGAAAAGAGGAATTTTTATTTAGTAATTCAACATATCTTCAAGCTACCTATAAACATGATAAACATTATCAGTGGGGAACAAATCTGAAATACAATCTCATTTGGTGAATATGTGTACATGATTGTGCGTATCTTTTTTTTTCCCCCAGGCGAATTCAGGGCGAGAAGCAGTATCAGGGACTGTATTCAAGAACAGCCGTGATACTTTCACTATTTCTAACGGAATAAACGCCATTGTTATCATTTGATAACAAATAAAAATAAAATGAACAAAAAAACAAAAATGAACAAGACAAAAACGAGATTCGAACCCGTGATTATACGTTCGAAGAACGATCATCCTCAGTCGAGCGCGTAACCCATTGAGCTGTGAGCAATCGCCAAACCAACGCGATCTCTAATGAATTTATATCTGGAATCATTGCTAGTCTTACTTCTCAGACACCCACTGTGGTAATTAGTCCTGAACTCGATTTGGAAAAAAATACGCGGTCTGGGACGGGTCACGCTCGATTTTTTCGAGAATTTAACCTTGGCTCAAGGCGCGGTGAATTTTGGTATTTTTTTACCGCTTGGTGGATTGCGTTGCACATTCGTGCTAGTTCATAGTTGTTACGGACTACATGTTTTGTAGATTGGTCTATGTTGTGTACATGAGTACATTTGGCTAGTGATAGCTTGATTTCCATTTATAGTAACCCTAAATTAGCCATGTTTTTTGACCAATCTGTGAAAAAAAAATTATGGAAAGGAATTGCAACTGATTTGAGTAGGTATGGGTATTAACATTTACCAAAAGAAAAAAAAAGTTAGGTGGGCTAGGGGGTGGGGAAAGTGTTTTTTCTAGGGGTCAAATGTCATTGACCTTTGCGAAATGTGAAAGAAATGTATCTGAAGTAAAAAAAAAATATGGTATGTGGATGATCTTGGTGTCAAAATGTGCATGACTGTTAGAAAAGAGCAGGCAAAATAAAATTTTATCCCAAGAACCAAGTCGTGACCTCCAAAATGAGGTCAAATGTCACTGATGTTTGCACAAAAGATGAAAAAAATGTATCTTAGGGGAAAAAATATGTGACGTGGATGATCTTTGTGTCAAAATGCTCAGAACTGTTGGATAGGTCCTTTAGTAGATGCTTCTTCTGCCTGGTACCCATTGTAATCAGGCTTCAAGCGAATATGATTAAATCTCAACTAAGTACTTAGAGGGCCTTTTGAATGGGACGGCAACGACAGACAAAAACGGTGAAAGGATCAATTAAAAGTCCAATGCTATTTGAAGTTGATGAGCCGTTTCAAACCAATTATAGGGTAGATTCACAGGAGTTACAGCACTGAACAAAGATCGAAACTTTCAGAAATCCATCCAATGAAAGTGGGATTTGACTCATAAATCATCCCTTGGTAGACTAGTCCATATCAGACCAAGATAACACAAGTGAGAATAGATCCAAAAGTACAAAAAAGGCAAACTTTACAAGCTTTTCCAGGAGCACATCAGGAGCACCATGACACCACATATTCATCTATATATGTGAGCTCTTCTCAACAATAACTGAAAATTGTGTAGGTCCACTGCCTGGAACAAGGGCTGCACATGAGTATCTTCTGACAATGATGTGTGCAGCAACCAGATTCCCAGAAGCGGTGCCACTCCGTAGAATTACGGCTCAGAATGTTAGTAAGCACTGGTCAAGTTCTTTACCTTGGTAGGATTGCCAAAGATCATTCAGTCTGATCAAGGCTCAAACTTCACTTCAAAGATATTCAGGCAAGGGATGTCTCAGTTGGGCATTGAGTGCGTGAATTCTAGTGCCTACCACCCGGAGAGTCAAGGGGCATCGGAAAGGTTTCATCAGACCTTGAAGAGTATGATGAGAACCTACTGTTTTCAGTGTAAGAAAGAGTGGGACGAGGGTCTACCCCTGCTCCTGTTTGCAGTTCGTGAGTCGGTACAAGAATTGTTGGGATTCAGTCCATTCGAGCTTGTGTTTGGGCATTCAGTGCGCTGGCCACTCAAGATTCTGAAGGAAAAGATTCTATGTGATGAAGAATGTGGCTTGCTTGACTATGACTCGAAATTCAGAGAACGTCTACTGTGTCGTTGAGAGTTGGCTATGGAGCACTTGAAAGGAGCTCAGGCTGGAATGAACAGAGTTTTTTATCAAAAGGCTAGAGAGAGGAACTTTGAGCCTGGTTCCGAAGAGTGGGAATTTTGCCTTTCCCACGTAATTGCTTACAAGCACGCTTCCAGGTCCTTACCTGGTGGACAAGAGAGTTGGTGATGTTAATTACGTCATTCGAACTCCTGATCGAAGAATGCGGAAATGCCTTTTTCACATCAACATGCTCAAAGAGTGTGTGGAGAGCAATAGGGATGGTGTAGAGAAGTGTGCTGCCAGCGTTGTCAGTTGCTGTAAGAATGATCGTGATGACTTGATGTACAGTTTGAATTTGACCTTGAATTGCCTGAATTAAGACTGGAGAATTCTGAGATGCTTGCAAATCTTGGTGAAAGGCTGAGTTATCTTCCGGAGAGTGAGAGGGATTCTTTGGAAAGTATTATCCATGAATATAGCCACCTTTTTGGTGATGTGCCCTGTAGAACCAGTCTTGTAGAGCATGACGTCGACGTGGGGGACTTTCCCTAAGTCAAGCAACATCTTTATAGGGTGAATCTTTCGAAGTTGGAAATATTGAGGAAGGAAGTAGAGTACATGAGGGTCAATGACATTGTTGAACCAAGTAGAAGTCACTGGAGTTCTCCTTGTGTGTTGGTACCAAAGAAATATGGTACATCTAGGTTTTACACAGATTACAGGGTGTTGAATTCTAGGTCTAAGGCAGACTCATACCTGATACCTCGTATTGATGACCTGATAGATCGAATTGGGAGTGCCAAATTTGTGTCTGCATATTGTGACGCCTGAAGGTCTGTATCAGTACAAGACCATGCCATTGGGCATGAAGAATGCTCCTGCAACTTTTCAACGGCTTATCAATACAGTGACTTCCGGACTAGAAGGATGTCAGGCCTACCTTGATAATATTGTCATGTATAGCACTACATGGGAAGAGCACCTGCAGCGCATTAGGGCTATCTTCGATCGTCTCTCCAAGGCAAATCTGAATGTTAATCTAAGGAAGACAGAGTTCGCTCATGCACAGGTGTCGTTTCTAGGCCATGTCGTTGGGCTTGGGACTGTGCGTCCACTTGATGCCAAAGTGGAAGCTATTCTTAACTTCCCAGATCCAGCTCCAGATTTTGACAAACCGTTCATACTAGAAGTCGACGCTAGTATGTTGGTGCTGGAAGTGTTTTGATCCAAGCAGATGATGCTGCCTTGGAACGCCCGGTGTGCTACACGTCCAAAAAGTGCAAAAAACATCAAACTAAATATTCCACGATAGAGAAAGAGACACTTGCCTTAATCCTGTCGCTACAGTTCTTCGATATTTACGTCAGCGGTAACAAGAATCCAGTAGTAGCCAGAACTGATCAAAACCCACTTACCATCCTGACAAAGATGAAGAACAAAATCAGTAGACTAATGTGGTGGTCTTTGCTCCTACAGAAGTATGATCTGAAGATTGAACACATTTTTGGAAAAGACAATATCATAGCAGACACTTTGTCCCGTGGATAGACTGTTAGCCAGTAACCAAGATTGTTGTACTTGGTCATTTAAACTGTCCAAGTTCTATTGATTTTGTTTATGCAAAATATTCTGAGTTTTGAGTAATCTGATTTGAAATCATAAATTATTCATATTACAGGGTTTCATACATGTTTGACAGTGATTTAATGTAACAGTGTATATTGTATTTCGCATGGTGAAATTTAATTCAGTCGGTTAATGTTTTGGTTGGTAGTGAAAATTTAGACCAGTATTGACAACTTTGATAGGGAAGACAGATACTGCATTTGTAGATTCTCATATGGGGGCTTGTTCAAGTTAATTAGGAGAGAAACAAATTATTGAAAGTGAATAAAAAAAAAATCACGCGTTTTTAAAGTTGTTAATAAAATGTACAGAAGGAAAGCACATATTAAGATCATTATATTGTTTGAATTTTTGTGATATTTTTTTCTTCAGGAGAAGTGCTTTGCACATGTTATGTATACATTCAACCAGAGAGAAAAGTTTTGTTTTCTTAGAGGAAAAGTCAGCAACTAAGGTTATGCTGGATAGAAGGTACTAGAATACTGTGGTGAATGTATTATTGGTATTAGGCTTTATACATGTCTTTAAAGTTTGATTATCTTTAGTTTAAATAAGCAAGCTAGTTAGCATTATTTGCATTTGAAAAAAAAAATGTCAGACACTGGTGACATTGTCCAGGTTGGTCGCGTTGTTAATATTTGAAACCTCAACATAATGACAGGGTTTGAAATCTTAGTTATTGTGTAAACACCCACTTGGTATATTGACAAGGTTGTTTTTCTATTTTGCGCATATTAAATGAGCTTCTGATATAGGGCCTAGTGATATGGCTATAGTAACATGACACATGACCATGTTATAAGTAAGTTTTCAACAGGTTATGCACTCCAACTTCAGATCAGGATGCCTTCTGGAAAATAGTACAAAGGAGATTTATGCTCCGATGCGTAAGCCTTGTCGAAAGCTTTACTCCTCGCCCACTTTCGAAATTAGATGCAGAAAACGATTTGGCCTACTGCTTTTAAATGTAACCAAACTGGTTTTGATATTCAATTTTATAACAAGCCTTTGAGACTGAAGATGAATACATGTATCGGCTTACTAATGGTCTTAAAAAGGAAGTGAGGGCAATTTGAATTTTGAAAAATAAAGACTGGTAATTTACATCATGTTTTTGCCATAAAAAGCGTAAGCTACCTGCAGAGGAGCTTGCAAAAAAGCAAGCAAATAATTGTTGAAGAGAGAATATTTCTCCTTTTCAAACAGGCATTCTCTAATCTGCAGGCCTTTGTGCACAAGAACAAAACCTTTTGATTTTCAGGAAATTTTGAACAGGAATGTTAGCTCATGCTGCAGAAATGCTTCTGCTTCTTTTTGCTAGTAATGACTTATTTGCTTATCTGAAGATACAAGCAGAAGGTTAGAAAAAGCATTCGCTAGGCGTTTGCTAGTTTTATCGATACGGCCCACAATTCCATGTTATATGAAGGAAGCTGCCACATTGTTAAAGTTCAAACCCTTCTCAAGACATTTCTGTTTAAAAAGTATTTTGAATGAGATTTGGTCTTGGAGACCTGCAGCACTACTGTACATGTACAAGTACATCTCCTTTTTACATTACATTTTCGGGGGGGGTGGTAACGGGTAGGCCGAGGCTACAAATATCCCATCCCCTCAATTTTAAGAAAATATGATATTGTAAATAATCATTTGGTGATTTTTTTTTACAAAAAATGTCATAAATGTGACCTGCCGCCTCAAAACCACTAATAGGTCGCCAAAATTAATTTTTCTGTTTTATAGTTCATCTGAAAGTAGAGATTCTCAGCTTTCCAATGGTATATGGCTCATGCAAATTGCTCTACAATAACTCCCTCAAAACACATTAGATTATTAGGAATCAGTAACCTCCATTCATAGAAAAGAGCCTTTGAAGTTCAGACCAAAAGAGCGCTCAGCCTGAGCTCTCCTCGTGTGACCAAAGTGCAGCAGGGTATACAATAGTCCATATCAAACGGTATGAAGGGATTATCAGATTAGGATAAAATATGGCACATCTTAGAATTAGGACCTATTCTTCATTTTCCCCCCAAGTCAGTTCAGAACCTTGATGACTTTTTGACTTAGACGGGAATGAATGAAGGCATAACAAAAGCGCCCTAACAATCCATGAGGCGGTCAACTTGTATAAAGTGAAAATGAGGAGTCATTTTAAACTTGCTAAAAACATATTTTTTGGGACGAATTACGATCCCAAACTTTGAGACATGATAGAATGATAATGAAACTACCCATTTCTATAACAAACAAAAAATTGACCAATCCGACCAAAATGACATTTTTGGCTGTTTTCTCAGTTGCGGTGCATGCGACTTATTGGTGGTTTCGAGCCATCGGGTCACAAATAATATTCATATCATGGAAGTTTTATTTGAAATGCTCTAGAAAATACTTAGAAACGGTGAGTGAGGGTGTGCGTACGTATATAAAAGAATCGACAAAAAAAGGCGATGACCCCCCCCCCCCTCATCAAACGGATTTATAGACCAATTTCACAACGCAAGAGGGCAGCAGACTGTTCGACACAGTTCGACATACTGTGGTGGGCGCTCCAACTTTTATAGTGCACAAGTCAATAGCGCGATATGTACATTCGTGCGATTTTTTGTCTATTTTGACCAGTATATCCAGAGTTATTTTAATATTTGCAATGAGAAATTATCAGGGAAGTTCAGATCGCAGCTGTGCGGTGCTCAAATGCCACAAGAATTAGAGAAAGTTTAAAAATTGGAAGCTAACTGAGTGCGAAATTCACTCGCTTTTGACTCATGAAGCCTGTTTGTGTGAGAAGCCGTACTCCCTATACAGGTTTCCGTAAGCAATGTGAAGGAATTCGTCGCCAGTGGGTAAAAACATCAACAGAAAGGACTTTGAAGTCAAGAAACATTATCATTATGTACTTTGGCGTAAAATTTAATGAGTGAAAACATGACTTTGTAAACAGGGTAAGATTTAGGGCTCCCGTTTACTACGGCTTCTATGCTGCAATCGAACTTTTACTGACAAAACTAAGTTGAAAAACCGTCGAAAGTACAAAAATACATCATACCTTCATCCGTCAGATATGACCATTGTCTTACCTCATCTACCCATGTATCCATGCTTTATTTTATTGATCTAGAATAAAGTAAATGGAACAATATCGGGGCATATCTCATATCTTACATTCATTTTGTACACAGAGCCAATCGCGGTCAGCGCGCTTGCCCACCGCAGCAATGGCGTCGCCGATAGAGGGCCAAATACATAAACCGGAGGTGAAATTGGTCTATACGCTGGTGGTGATTTGCACTGTAGTCAGTAGCGTACCGTGAGTCAATGCATTGGGGGCACCGAGCATTGATTTACGCTGATTTTTTTTTTTTTTCGGGGAGGGGGCAAGACGTGTACAATTTTCGAAGAAATACAAAAGCGAGGGAGCGAAGCGACCGAGATGGTAATTGAGGCACTTTCTTTTAAAGTTGAAATTGAAGATTGGTGGATTTTTTTGACAATTTTCAGTAAATAAAAGTGAGGCATACAAAATTTCTCGGGTTGGGGTAACCTCCACCCTGCCCCCTTCTGCGTACAGCCATATCACTGGGTGATAAAGTTTATGCGGGTGGTGTGTGGTTATTTCTATCATGTTGACAATAACGACAGTACTTTTCCGAACCAAAATGTCTTTAGAGACATCAAGCGTTTCAGAATTTTTGAGAAATTATGGATCTTGATAGATACCACCCCATTTTTAAGTTTTGCGAGCGAGCGAAGTGAGCTAGCTGAATATTACAACTTTATTTATAATAAAAGAATTGTTACTGTGTTATCAAATTACACTATCGGACCGCTATTAAATACCTATATGATATTTCAATTAAATATCTAGTCATCTCGCTGCCAATGACTATTTTAGCACGTCCCTGGTTTCTAACCATTACGAGCGATCGAAACGAGTGAGGAAGCACACACTAACCCGTTCAGTAAATTACATTGCGAGCATATAAAAAATCTAAATTATTTATTTGGTCACCTCATTCACCGAATTTGTTTGCCTTAAACAATCATTATTAAACAATCATTTTACGAGCGACCGCAGCGAGCGAGGAAAAATATATCCATTTCTTCATTGTAGAAGTGTTATTTTGTCATCGAAATATATCTAAATAATCTATTCGATCCACTGTGTGCTGAGTCCCTTTAGGTACCTCGCTCACCGTCCGAAACCATTCTGTTTTTTTTTTACAAGCGAGACAATTCAGCGACGCCACCCCCCCCCCCCCCCCCCCACACACACACAAATACCATATAATACGGATTCGTCATCAAAATACACTAGATGTTTTGTGAACCTCCTCGCTGCCAAAATATCATGATAATTTGATAAATCACTTCTGAAAATGATTGCCATGCCCCAAATCATCTTGCTTTTTGCTTTTATACTAGTGGGAGTAGCAAGCTAGCGAACGAATAGATGAGAACTGTTAGTTTTTTCTCTAGGACATCTACTGAAAGGGCCTGAGGTAAACTTCTTGGTGTGAAATCCAGATGTGGTTATTTACCTAACATTCTAAGAGTGGAACAATAGCAGCCTATAGATTGAGAAACAATATGCAAACTGATTCCTTTCATAAAATGAATGGCAATTAGCATCGGCATTTTAAGTTACTTAAATTCTAGCGAGCGAAGCTAGGAAGCACTTTCTGATTTTTTTTTTCTTTTCCGTGTTTTCCCCTTTCTTTTCCCTTTCCTTCTCTTTTCTTTTCGCTTTTTTTTTCTTTTTGCCAGCCGATGGTAGTCACGCCACTGACTGTAGTAGCATTATTAGAGCATTTCCATCCTGGTCAAGAAATATCAATATATTGCATTTGAATTGTACGTACAATACCCATTGCACAGTATTTGAATTTAAATACTGTTTAATTATCGATTTTCAATAATTTGCATTTATTTCAATGAATTGTCTTTAAATTGTGCATTCAGTAGATATTGCTCAAAATATCAAAATTTAATCATGTTCATATTCATTTGCTGATCATCTGATAATCACTAAGTTCAATTATTTTTTTTAATCAAATGATTTTTCTCAGTTGCTATGATCTATTTTGCCAGACCATTAAATACTTGTAATTCACTTGTCTTTAGATTTTAATACTTGTATATTAAAAATACTCCCATGATAAGGCAAACCGAACAATGCTCCTAATAATGAAATTGATTTATTGTTGATTTAGTTATTAAGGATTTCCTATTTTTATTGATAAATGCGAAGACCTTACCGCTATGAACTAAGATTGTATTGATCAAACATTTATCTATCTACTTATCTGTCTATCTGTGAAGGTTTCACTGTATCATAACCCATTATTATCAATATTATCAGGGTTTCATTGTATTTCATTATTTATTGTATTATCAATACTTTTTAAAAAGTCAGATTTTTGTTCTTGTATTTTATGACAATAACAGAGTTGGGAGGAGAGCGTGTGTGAGAGAGATCGAGTGGGAGGGGTCGGATATGGATCGATGGTGGCGGGTGAGTTGTGATGGTTCTGGGGATTGCATGCAGTAATTTGGCACTCATGCTCATGAATGGGCACTAATGAGGTTTTTTTTTTCGAAGTTGAAACTAGGAAGATCAATAAACATTAAAAGAATACCTAAACAATTCTTTATGATTTGAGCAGCTTAAAATTGTTTCTGATAGGATGGGATGAGAGAAATTCATTTAATTATGGGTGTATATATATATAGGCCTAAGATAGTATATATCTACTGGGCGCGATTGTTCTGTCATTAAAAAAAAATCAAATAATGACATACATTTGTAGAATAGCTGTATCATGATGGACCTTCATATTTCCCATAAGGTCCATCCCATAAACAGTTCAACCACGAACGTTTATGAAATGACTAGTAATGCATGTCTTGCAAAATGTTGTCGAAATCTTGTATAGACTATACTCTTGCAATATACATGCATTTCATTGTTTTGTTCCTGTCTCCTCCTACTGGACAATAAAAAAAGTAAAACGGCGGGAAAAGAAATACCAAATGGATTAAAGATCATAATTCAAGTGAGTAGATGGTCAGTAGGGTCTATGTTAAAGTAGGGCGTACATGTGACCTCGTAAAATACGGGTTGTGTGATGTCAAACACACAACAAATTTTACACAACTGGCGTCATTCATCCATGCAAAGTACTAGTATGCGAACTACTAGTATGAGTATGCTGGGCGGCGCGATTTGCAGCGCAGTATGTCATCCCATACGTCATTGCGCGCACAACCACCATGATTAGCCTGTTTCAAGACGCCTTAAAGTAAAAAAACCCAATTTGTGCCGCAAAAATATTATCGCTCCCGGCAGATGCCCCCAAAGCCCCTGACCCCCATAATTAGCTAGATCAGCCTGAAAGGTAAACTCAAGAAACAAGTTGGGTAATGTTGGCCATCGTCTACTTTAACATGAATGATCATTGCCAGGCACTTTAAGTGGTGGAGAGTACCCGGCAGACACCTTAAAGCCCTCACCCCTTCAAAAGATCGAAATAAATTCATGATTTTTAAAGAATATCAGTGGGAAAGGGTACCCTCGTGGAAACAACAAGAAAATGTGCATCATAGTTTACTGTTACTTTAATAATCATTGATAATGCTTTAAGTAGTGGGCGTAGCAAGCAGACGCCCCAATTACACATCAACCCAGTATTAGCTTGTCATGTATGTTAAGAGTTCAGGCCTGTCCACACATTCCTCATTTTTATCCAATCGAATTAAATTCAATTCACCCCAATTCCTGTTCTATCAACAACAACAACACAAAAAAACAACAAAGAAAAAAAAACAAAGAAAAAAATGAAACAAGCTCAATGACATTGCTCCGAACACTAATATTATCACATGTACAGACACTAGCGTAACCAGGAATTTCAACAGGGGAGGGAGGCAAGGCGAGAGAGCGAAGCTAACAAGTGGGGGGAGGGTGTGGGCGGGGGCTAATTTCGCCTTCAACGGTAGGGAGATTTTTTTAAAACTCGTGCATGAAAATTACATTTTCTGTACACTTAAATTTAGGGTTAGGGGTAACTTATATTAGAAGTGTTATATAGAGGGGGAAATTACATAATGGGAATACTCCACTTCATGCTGGCTACGTATGAAAGGCCAAAACAGCTTAATTGAGCGCGTAGGGGGCATTTTAAGTTGCCTTATCTAGAAGAAACATGTAAATTAGATTCTAATATTTTATGTACATATTGCACATGTGTCCAAGTGCCTTTTTAAAGGTATATATTGGAAATCACCACTCATCACCCTGCTCATAGATATGGGTCATTCTTGCTTTCATATATTTAATTGTACCGTTTTCATATAAATTTATGGAAAATATGAACTATGTTTTGTTTTGTTTTTTAATTATGTTTAGAATATTCCTTCATGTTTATCATTCCTTCAAGTTTATACCTAAGTAGAGTACCTACATAAAGAGAGTAGCGACATAGACGTCCTACTTCTTGGGAAACAAAATGGCGTTCAAATTCTTTCTATTTCGAACACCCGTTTGCTTATCGGAATTGAATAGAAATGTTACGTAACAGGGAAACAAAATGGCGTTCAAATCTTGGGTTGTCGCTACTCTCTTTATGTAGGTACTCTATACCTAAGAGTAGGAGAGCGCCACCTCTGTAACCCAAAGATATAACTTCAGTTCTTAATTTATAGTTCTCTAACAACATGATTTGCATTCTGTAAATTGAGCCTGCCATCCCGATGGCATGCGTGGCGAGATAACACAAATCGTGTGGTAGTAACTGAGCATTGCAAATTTTTAGACTTCTAGACTTGTAGACTTTGAACAAGTTAGCGAAACGTTTCAGTTAAATCTGTTTCGTGAACGGCTGTAAAAAAACAAGGACTATGAGGCAGTTATTTTTCTATCTCATCGGATTTGCACTTTGTTTTGCTGGTAAGCATGCTTATGCCGATTTGTTTTTTATCCGTGAAAGCACGTGAAATTGTTTTGTTTAGAATAAGAATGTCCATGTTTGTAAATATTATATATAAAAAACATTGATAATGTTATATAGTGAATCTAAATTTCCGCATCCGTTTAATGCTAAGGGAAATGAAAAACCAGAAGAAGGGGAAAGGGTTTGATTCGACAGAGCCGAGAGTTGAATGATAGTTGACTGACACTGCTTTGGATAGAGAGTAGCCAAAGGCAAATTATGAGGAAAATTCAAATTATATAAGCGGCTTTTAACTGAAAAATGCCGAGGAAAAGACGTCTAATAGCGCATTTTTCCTTGCTACTAGGCACGCTAAATGTACTCTGTGATCACATTTAATATATATGTGATCTACCTTGTGTAAAAGTAATAGTAAAATATTGAAAGTGTAATGATGAAAGAATCAAAGAATCTAATTTAGAAACAAGAATTGTTTTCTCAAAAGACACAAGCAAATAAGCTTAATAAAGTACTCAATGATAAGCAAACAAAAGTTATAGTCTTATTCATGTGAACGATGAATGGGTTGTTAGCTCATTTTCACATGTTTTTTTTTTTCTTCTTTTTAACAGAACATGACATTGCTCTGGAGACATTTGTTGGGAAGGATGTGACGTTCCAGTGCCACGGAACAAACAAACAAGACCGATTAACGCGGGTATCTTTGATGCGAAGTAATGGCACGCCATATTTCCACTGCGACATGCCTGAAATTCCTTGTAATAAAACAAACTTTAGTTTTACACAGCACTCTTTTGAAGGAAGTGATACGTTTGTCAACACTGTGACCATTCGGAACGTTTCACTGAGTGACGAGGGTGAATATTCTTTCGAAATGCTTGCTCTAACCGACGTAAAGACGTGTGAAATCAACATTACGGTTAAAGGTGCATCTTTTGTTTGTCTTTGTGGGTACTCTGAAGTAATAAGGATTAAGTCATAACCAATGGCTCAGCAAAGGTCTACTCCACTTTCTGTGAGAGTCAAGTGTGTTTTTAGAAATTTCTTATTTCTAATTCAGAGGTCATCTATAGAATATAAAAAGAACTTTTTTCTGGTGATGCTGTTGTTGTTTTGTAAGATAATATTTGGATGCATGGCATTTGACTAGGAAGACATAAAAAATCAGGACGAAGATTTTAAAGACAACCGGCGACAATAAGACACCTCTCAGAAGCCTCCAGTCAAAATGTCGCCACTATGTTCTTGCCCAAAATACGTCCAGTCCACATTTTGCCCAATTTGTCCCCTCGTTAACAAGGATCCGATCACGAGCATTAAAGTCTTGACTCCTTCAATTATGTTTTCCTTGAAAATCGGGAAGAATGAACTCATAAACGTCGATACAAAATTCATAATGTATGACATTATTATTGTACTAAAACAAAACAAATGAAAAGCTAGAAAAAGCATATGGAAAAAAAAATCAAAACCAGTGGAGAGGATTTAATATGTCATTTTCAGAATATTTACATGAATAGGTTTATCGGGAAGCAAGTCGTGAATAAACCCCGAAAATGATGTTTCATTCAAATAGTAAAAAAAAAAAAAAAATGAAAGAAAAATTAATTGGGGGGGGGGGGAGCCTAATGTCACTGGCTTAACTATCACTTTTTAGGTTAGGAAAATTTATCAGCATAATCAAAGTATTAAGGGCATGATTCGACCTGGTCTCTATTTTGGAAATTACAAGCTATTCTACCCCATACGTTCCCAACCACAAGTTAAGCAGTATTTCTGATGATAATTGCATTGTTAGTGAAAAGCTATTAGAATGGGGTCACAGTGAAATATGAGTGTTCGATGGCATTAATACTGCCAGTGTATGCTCATAATTCAATAATACTTAGTAGCATATGGGTTTTCAAATGACCAATACCTTTTACTTATATACATTGAACATTTAGAAATATCTTTTAAAAAATATCTGTTTAATATGGCCTATAATTGATTACGATTACCTTCATGCCTATATATGTCTTTTACCTATTTATTGCACATTTGTCTATTTGTCATGCGATATGTGATTTCATCTTTCGCGCGAGCTGCTCCTTGAGCATTTGATTTTCAAGTGGATTGGGCACTTCCAAATGTTATATATTATTATAAATGATCATGTATCATTTTCAAGTTCCATCAACGGGCTTGATCCTAATCGACAAGCACCATGAGCATGGCGATGAGGTACTTCTGGAAAAAGGATCACTCAAAGTTGATGAAGGAGAGAACAAGACTATCGTATGTAAAACAAATACATCGATTAAACCAGCTGTCAATTTGGAGTGGATGATCCCAGAGGGGTTAAATGTGATAAATGAATATGGTGAACAAATTCAGGATGAACATGATGAGCGCCTTTACGTGCCAACATTGACATTGAGCTTTACACCAAATTACATGTTTGCCGATGGAGATATATCTCTTGTCTGCAAGGTGGCTACCAACACACCTTCCCTTGAGCACATCCAGACATTAATTCGTATAAGAAATAAAGGTAAGCATTTCAATGTTCTTATTATGAAGAAAAGAATAGGCCTGCATTCCTGTGGGTATCTGTTGAATATCAGAAGTTTAAGAAGAAGAAATTTTTTAAAAAGGGAAATATCATATATGTTTCACTGGTAGAAATCTACGCGCTCCTGTTTTTTTATTTATAACAATAAGATTGCTTGATATAACACGTTGCTTTGAACCACAGGGTGTAGTCATGTTTACTTTATTCCAGGTCATTTTTTGACCCGGAACGGAGTGTGGCTCTTTTTCGGGTCAAGTTTGACTTGGAATTTTTTAGAGTGCAGTTTAATTGAATGATTATGGTGTTAAGTCCTGATCCGCATTTCCCTGCAGGCGATGTAGAAGTTACTAGTCAACTACAATACACCTTTTACTTTTACAGTCACACTGTTTTCTATAACATTTTGAATCGGTTTATTGCAGTAAAAAAAAAAATCAAAAAAGCAGCTCAAGGGCTGAAAAGATTCAATTTACAATGTAAATTCGAATGCATCCTCAGCAATAACATACCAAGCATTCTCATGCATGTATACAGTAAGCCTCATTGTTACTCAGTATACCTTAGGTATACTGAGTATGAATTAAACATTATTTCTCATTTCGCCAACCATTGATAGAAATATGCCTTGTTTAAAACCATACTAAACTGGCAAAAAATAAACAAATTAAATGATTCCATTTTCCTAATCTTTGACGTAGATAAACACTTCATTAACCGAACATCCCGTTCAAAATTAACATGGAATACAATTTATTTTTTGTGAATGTGCGTACTTTTATTTAAAGCGTACAACCAACATCAGGCGCATACTATTATCTTTCAAGGATAAGTTCGTTTCATTTTCACATCTAGGTGAAACCACAGTCACCGAAGAAAACACATGGAGAAGCTCTACTGAAAATAGAAATTTGCCAAGAAGTGGTGGTGATATTGAAGGTTATTATTTTTGTTGTTTTTTTTTCGTTCAATCAAATTTGAATAAATGATGTGTCCTATTCAGTTACAATAACTAGAAGTCACAAGTGCGATACGGTTTGGCTGTTGTATTCAAATTTGTATTCATTTTTGGCTAATGGACATGCAGTACCTATAACTGTCATTCCTTTTTTTTTCTAACTTTAACATATGATCAAAATACGTTATCAACCCTTTGTACGCATACAGTATGTCAATAACTGCAGTGAATCAGCAATTTACGCTGCAGCATCTATGAACATAATCAGGCACGAACTGAGACAGAAATTCGGCTGGGAAATCTGATGTAAGAGGGAGCACACTTATTAAAGCGACAAAGTTTTTTTTTTCTCTCTCTCTCTCTCTCTCTCTCTTTCTCACTCCCCCCCCCCTCTCTATCTCTCTCTCTCTCTCTCTCTCTCTTTCCCTGTCATAAGAGTCTGCTATTTTATCCAACTCATATTTATTCATCCTAAATTTTGTCATAATGTGTTCGGTTATGTATTCATGACGCCATTGAAATACATGTCATGGATTCAAGTGTTGCCTGAAGATGAGATCATAATCCATGGGAGGACATTTCAAGATTGGGATGCCCCTCCAAAATAGATACGGAAATCTTTGACGATTCATGAAATTTAGAAATATATATATATATATATATATATATATATATATATATTCTAAAATTCCGAACATCTATTAAAAAGCTTGCTGAAGAACTATATTAGGGGGCGAGAAATTATGAGATTCTCAGATGAAATGATCATGCGAGGGAGAAAAGTGATTGAGCTTTATTTATGTATACATCTATTTTCTGCGTTTCAAACCCTTGAAAACTCTATTTCTGATGTTTTTACCATGCGAATGGGGGAGGGGGGGGCGCAAAATCGTTTAAAGTATGATTTTTCTTCATTTTCTTTTTTTTTTCTCTCTCTCTTTTCAAAACTATCATTTTGAATGAAGGCATGAAAATATAGATTTATAGTGAATATTGTACGATGGTTTGAAGCAATATAGTGTTATACTAACTTCTCTTCAAAACAGGCGCGCACACACACACACACACACACAACATTGTTCTCAAAGACATTTTTTATTTGCTTTCTTTAACTGCAGATTGTTCTTATCAGTACAATTTCAAACCGATCTGGACTTTATATATTGTAACATCGTGTGGATTTATCCAGACTGTAATCACAGTGGTGATTTGCTACCTTATAAAAAAGAAAGGAGGTATGTCTGCTTGCTTCTTTTTTGCAGCTTTCACCCATCTGAATACAATTCAGTTTCATAAGTGACATGCTATAAATTCGACTAATTCATTTGGATGTCTGCATCGCATCTTTATAGTCATCTGGGGGTTTAACCCCCTTTTTTCATAACTTTGTTGTAAGAACTATCAATGAAATACTTTCCGAGAGAAAAAGAATGCAGAAAAACACGTTCAATGTATTAATTGAAAAAAGCTTATCGGGAAACATAAAATAAAGATTGCCGAGTCAAACGCATACAAATATGGCCAGGCATGCCCTGTTTGCTTCTTTCCCATTCCAGGGGCGCTTTTCAACAACTTCAAAAATTTGTGTCTTATTCATAAAAATGCAGCTTTAGAAATATCACATTATAATCAGATTGTGAGGGTTTTATTTTGTTTTCCATATTTCATTGAGTCTTTGCATTCACATGGTTCAAATTAAAGTATAACACAACATCAACATTACAATGGATCATATCTAAATGGCGATTACCTAATAACATTTATGGTATGAATTAGGTAGATTAGGTAAATTTGTAGATATCAGACAAAGAAGTATGTCCGTTTTCTGATTTAGCTGGATCAGCTGTTTTGAGGATACGAAGTTCTTCGAATCTACCAGAAGTTTCTGACCACTCATCCAAATCTAGCAAGGTAACATCAATCTATTTCATGTTTTGTCATAGCCCCATTTTTGGAGAATGACGAAAAAGGTAGTGTTCTACGTAATTCACTGGAATCTTACGACCGTATCCCCATTGCACCTAACATCTTTTCACTGTACCTGAATTCCTAATCCTCTTTACTTATCATCCCTTTTTGTTATAATGTTATTGATGCTAAATTGCAAAATTGTCTAAGAGTATATCATGACTGTATTACTAATTTTACTTTGTCACCCCTGAGTAATATAAGTTATAATTCTTCTATCTTTAGCATATTTCAGCTGGTTGATTTTGTTTTTGTTTTGTTTTGTTTGTAAAGCATCTCAACTTATTATCATTATTGCTATGAATTTTAAAAAAAAGATCAGAAGACATAATATGAACATTAGAAAAGATTATTTGTAGAAAATATCTTAATGAACTGCTATGAAACATATCTTGTCAAGCCTTTGTCTCTTCTTTTAATTTATAGTCTCTGGATGTCAACGTTGACCAACCAGACAGCGCGAAAACAGTGCCCGATGATCCACTGGCATGTGTCTCTCATACCTATATGGCCATGGAGCCTATCGCACAGTGCAGGTCCACAGCAAGTGTCCTCCAACATGCTTGTAATCCATCTACTTCCAATAATGATAGGATATTGTACGTAAGCCCCACACTCACTAGAAAGCTGGTGAAAACTGACTCGGATCTTAAGGCGGAGCCTACATATGTTAACACAGGAAAGGAATCGTCATATTTTGAAATGAGTAAAGACAATTCAAAAGTCTTTCAAGATCGCACTGATAGTCTTGATGACGTGTTTACAACGTATTTATAAAGACGTTTATTTATAAAGACGTGTATTTGAGATGCACACAGGTTATATCATGGACATGATAGAACACCGATATGCTCAACAACATGAGCGAATTTTAAACCTGAGTGACTAACGCTGAAAGGTTTCATACCATTTCCTTTACCACGATAGCATGGTACTTGATCTAAAAAAAAATAATAAAAAAAGAGAGAAAAAAGGGAAGATGAACCAAATAATCTGTGTCGCTGATGGTTCCAAATTTTATCTGATGGTAATTGCGACCAGCATTATCTTTTAAACCAAATGTAGCTCACCTGAACCAGAGCTGTTCTTATTTGAGCACAAAAAACTAAAGTGGTATTTTGTTGTATATGATTTATCTGTTCCTCAAATGGATAGCCCTCTCAACAGAAGTTGATTTTCATAATTCCCATTGCCATTCAAACTACAATAATCGAGGGAAAGTTGTATTCCCACTTTTAAAATGAATTCATTACGCCTTTACGGATAGTATTTATGTTAATTTAATGCTATTTGCAAGCCTATACTTTTAGTGTAATACTTTTGTTTTGCGAATGAAGCAGTGTGAAGACGTAGCACGAGTTTCACTCTTCATAGAAAATATACTGGGATGGAGTCTCATTAATCTCACCATCAATAGGATATAAAGAATATGAAGAAAAATATTGTTCATGAAACAATGGTTCAATTCAAACTCACTACCACTGCGACCATTAGATGGGAAACTAATGACCGGGGTAATAATAATTACATGTAAAGCGCTTAGAAACGTAGTTGTAAGTTGTAACTATCATCATTATTATCATTATTAATATGTGTATAATAAGTACTTGCTGAGGAAGGGAAATTACGATTTCAAATACAATACAATGGTGGATTGAAAGTAGGATTCAACTGTCAGTGATGCGTACTACTTGAGATCAATCGTGTGAAGAAGGGAAAACTTGGATTGATATATGATGCCTTGCTCTTGCAGTTAGTACAGTGATTTATCTTTAATACTGAACCTGTATACAGTAGATTGTGGGTTGGTTCCTGCAATATTAGTGTACACGTCGAAATTGTATATACACCGTACAATAGAATTTTAACGATCATGGATATTTTCGTGTAGCTCTTTGCCGATTAGATCGAGTTTATATATATTTGTACGTATAAACTGTAAAACAAATATGACAAAGGTACAACTTTTTATGTCCACGTTAATACACCACAAATACAAATGTGTTGATAACCTGCAAGCTTCAGAAAAAAGTGGAAAAATGTTGCACGTTACAAAGAACATGTAATTCTTACATTGTAATTTTATTTCCATTCAGTGTTACACTGAGCTACTTGCTCTTCGAATAGCGTACTTTTTTCTTTTCAGTATTATCATAATGTGTTCATCTTCCAACCTTACATGTACACGTATTTACACTTTGAAATATACACGAAATGCATATTAAGAATATTTTCATTACATTCTTTACATGTTAGGAACATTTAACATGCATAATGACGTCCTACATATTTGCCTCACTTCTAAAAATTATTATAAGCACCATGCATTCTCATTTGAGTAAGTTGTTGTTCACATCCCCCTCTCCATTTCTGTTGTTCCTAGTTGAAAATTGTGTATAATATAATAAAGCTCTCGTCCGTTTTCATTTTGGTTACATGTGGAAATATCTATTAGGAAAAAAATAATCATATACAGTTTATATTTTATTCTATCAATGACGCTTTTTCTGTGCCATGACGCACATTTTTTTCCACTAACATGACTAAGAATATTCCAGATCAGGGATGTCTTCGTAGATATCTTCATCACTCATCCTGTTCAGCGAGAGATAATCCTGGACATGGGGGATACAAGAACATGAAAGCAAAAGGTTAAAAGCCACTACCACCACCAACAACAACAACCAGAGTAAAATGCAGACATCGATGTGTTAAGATTTACAATGACGTTTTATGGAATTAGAAAATGATTCCAATGACATATTGATAATGAAATTAATGATCTGATTCTCGAAAGTAGTTCAACCCGGAAAATATGTAGGAAAAACATGTCACGTGATTATTGAGACTATCAAAAAGTCTCAAATCACAAATTCCTTATCAGGTCGTAGTCAAAGGGTGGAAACTTATGCATTTCGACTGAGCCTGGAAGTACGTATAACTGAAAAACGTATGCAACTTTTGATTTGATATTCATTTATTTTTCAATATACATAACAAACTATAACAATTTTTCAACGTGTATAACCACATAAAATCATATATAGAAAAAGGAGGGATCGTCATAAGTAATGCTTGAATTAGCGTCCTAATCACAAATAAACTGATCATACAATGAATATACATATGCAACAATTCATAGTGGAAAGCAAATGGCCTACGTAAGAAAAATAGATATATGAGAGAGAGAGAGAGAGTGAGTGAAAGAGAGAGAGGAGGGAGAGCGAGAGTTGCATTCAGATAGTACCAGCAATAGACGAGAGAAAAATCATATTTTAAACGTTTCTTTAAAATAAACTACGTTGGACTTGTGTGTATGTCAATAGGTAGTGAATTCCAAATATCAGGTCCAGTGTGCCATATAGACTCTATGAACCAGGGCTGTTTTGGGATTGTTCAAATGCACATTAGAGCAAGTTCGGGTAGGGTATTTATGTATGGACAAGTTTAATTGAAACATGCTATTAAAGGTCACTGGTAGTTCTGAAGATATAAATCTATGCATCAATATGGCAATTTGGTATGAGTGCAATTCAAAGATCGGAAGTGTATGCAGTCTACAGAATAGGGTTCTTTATGTGCTAAATATGCTGCATTCGTACACAGACGAACAGCTTTCTTTTGGAGTAGGAAAATAGGGTGAACTTTAGACTTTTGGCTGGCTCAGAAAAGATTACAGTACGAGAGATTTGGTAAGATTATAGTGTTGTACACAGTAAACAATGTTTTAGGCGAAACATACGATTTTAATCTATGTAAAAGTCCAACTCCCCGTGATATAGAAGTAACTACATTATCAATGTGCGTTTTAAACTCAAGCACTGATCAATCGTAATACCCAGGAACTTTGTGTTTTCTTTCTTTTTTATTGTGATTCCATCAATAACAGAGTAAAAATGGAAATTATTCTTGAATGAAATTGGTCTTACTCAGATTTAAAGAAAGTTTGTTAAATCTTAACCATTCTCCTCATTTCCGTCATGACCTTGGGATAATGATAAACAACTGTTTGACAACTTCTTGCTAATCTACACACTAAGAAAATAGGTGCAATCTTGCACCCTTCAAGTGCAACACTTTTAGGGTGCACATTTGCACCTTTTACAAGATTTTTGCACCTTTAAATGTGCAATTAGCGGCATTTAGCACCCTTTTTGTACTGAAAAATCTCTGCACCCTAAAAGGTGCAAAGTTGCACCTTTTAGGGTGGAAACGGGCATTCCAGGGTGTAAACAAGAACAAAAAGGTGCATTTTTGCACCTTTTTTCTTCCGGGGTGAAAGATTGCACCCAAAAGGGTGCAGCCAGAGTTGCATTTAGGGTGCAATTAATTCTTAGTGTTTATGTAAATAATAATATGGAGATTTCGAAGTAAAACCAAAATCAGTGACATTTACAATCGACGCCGTGGATCTAGGATTTTGTGAAAGAGAGAGTCTCATCTAACCATGCCCCCCCCCATGCCGTTGACGGGCATCACTATTGTTAACCAGATTTGAAATATATAACAAATAATTGGATTAATGAAGCACCCCATATATAGATTATGTAGTTTCCTTCCATACTAAGATCAATAGATTGATCTTTTACAAGATTTTTGCACCTTTAAATGTGCAATTAGCGGCATTTAGCACCCTTTTTGTACGGAAAAATCTCTGCACCCTAAAAGGTGCAAAGTTGCACCTTTTGTTGTCAGAGGAATAGGTATTGGTAAAAAAAATAATTAAAAATAAAAAAGTGGCAAGTGGTCATAGCTAGTGGAGATCAGATACTTGTGATACGCACGCACGCACGCTCTTAATAGGTCAAGTTGACAGATCTCCTTCCCATTGAGTTTGTATGTGGAACGGAAATATTTTATTGTCCATCGATTGACCTTTTATTGAGAGCTCACGCGTGCGAGTATCAAGAATATATATCCTTTATTAAATGATGTGGACCAATCAGGACCAATGTCATTTGACTTACATTTGAACTTTCAAGCATCCACCCAATTTTGTTTTGTATATGACGAAAGTTGCAGCGTTCGCTCATGTCTGTCCTCCAACAGTCTGTAATTATGTTGAACCTGACATAGGATTTTATAGAACGAAAGCAAGAATCTGTTTAGCGGTATGGTTAATGCATTGCTCAGGCATATTTATAAGTGCATGATGGACAAAAAGCTCTCTCCTCTAAACTACTGTTGATAAAGTATAATTCGCATTCCACACTGCACTGCTTCTATTCCCATTACCCCATCCCCTCTCCCAAAAAAAAAAACCAGCAGCAATGCCTGTGGATTGCATTTTCCTTTAAGACCTTAAGTTTATAAATACATCACTTAAGGATAAGTTTCGCTTCTGAAACAAATTAATGTATAACAAAATGAGTGGTTGGATTTGATGACGGAGGGGCTTGAAACTCGATTTTAAGGGCTTTACAAAGAACATGTTATTGGTTTATGTTTTTTTTTTTCAATAAAAGAGAAAGTAATGTCTTCACATGTAAAATGAGGAAGAAGGAAAATAAATGCATGTTAGCTAGAGGAAAATTCACTGTAACATCAACCCACTATCAAGCATTCAGTTAAAGTCATGTTATTATTACATTTTGAAAGATCTTTTCCCTGGCAATTACGAAAGATAATAAAAAAAAATGACAGTGTTTATTGCCAGGCATAAAAGAACTCAACGAAAGTAAATTACCTAAAAGAAGAAAAAAAAAAAACAACGAACACAACAAAAACATACACTGCACATTGAACCACTGATGTAGTTGTTTTACCAGAGTTTCACTCGTCTAGTAGCCTAAACATCCTCCTGAAAATGAGAATGTTTACTAACCTCACCTCAGTACATGCTAACAAGACAGAATTATGAGACTTTTAAAAAAAAATCTAAACTCTAATAAAGCTCTGAACTGCTGATTGGAAAAGATTGAGACATAAAACTTGAATAAAACTGAGTTTTCTACTTAACAAATTGCTTTAAGGATCCGGGTCATTCTTCTTATAAGCATGATATGCCCATGAGAGAATTAGTAGTCAGTCGTGATACATGCATATCAAACCAATGCTTGTCAACCTTTTGGTTTTTTTCCCCTGGCGTCCCACTTTGCCTATTAAATTTTTTTCGAGGCCCACCTTCATTCTTAGACATATTTCCAGACCCACGTGGAGTAATTATCTGGACCACGACTTAACCTGCATTACATTACGAAATCCAACCTACATACATGGTTGCAATAAATGAAAGATGGATATACTACCCCATCTAAAATGTACTGAAATATTTGGAGATTTTTAGCACATTGCAATGACGATAATCCACAAATGTTGATGTTATTTTAATATGTTTATAAAATTCGATTCACTTCGATGTTAACAGTAAAGCTGAATTCAAGATTTATTTTTTTTTTCAGAAATATTTTGGATGGACCTCGCGGACCACCGGTTGAGAAGGGCTGTATTAACAGGATTAAACTACTTACAGATTCTCCCCACATTGTCATGGCCTTCTAATTTTGTATCCTTGAGTGATTTTCTCTTTAAGTTCCTCGTGATTAAAGGGGTATATTCCAGTACATTAGCTGTTTATTCAGATATGGTTGATACAGTAAGTTTCATGATTTCTCTAAAAAGAATCCTTGTAAAAAGAAATTTCTTTAAAAGATATTATTCTTATTTTTTTACAAAACCCGACCAACACAAATTTCTAAGATTCAAGCATCATCAAACATACTTTGTCAACTAACAAATTTTCCGAACCCTCAACCTAACAATTATTGTCCTAACACTTAATGTAATCCTGGCCCTTCACCAGAAATTTATATCCACTTGCCCATCGGAAAAAGGGGTGTGAAATTCAGTTCTGATAACTTTTAATCGAGAAGAAACATTAATGTTTTACGTGTATTGATAATTGAGCTATAAATCAAAACTACGGACTAAAAGTTGTACACGGGGTGTTGTAGTTATGATTATTTTCTTATTTTCTTAGCGAGAAAGATCTGACCATAATTAAAGTTAAGGGGTGAAGAGTAAAGGATGAAGAAGAAAAGAATGAGAAAGGAGTAGAGAAGTAAGAGAGGATGAAGAAAGAGGAGGGTTGATGGAGGGAAGGAGGAAGCGCAGCAGCAGCAGGATCAGCAGCGGCATCATTAACAGGACGGGGGATGTGACTACAGGACTGGAATTCTTACCAAGGGTAACAAGCTCCCAAAGTAGGACACCGTAAGACCAGACATCACTTTCCGTTGAGCATGTTCCTGTCAACATGAATTCAGGGGACTGCCATCGATGTAGAACCTGAGAAAAATAAGACAAATAGCCAATTCATCTATCGTACTGAATGAAAGGGAATATTCATACGCCCGGGTCAGGAACGACAAAGGTTGATAAAATGCCTTGTAGAAAAAGCACAAGGTAGGATTGATGAAATGGTACAAAAAGAGCCTTAACATCCTTCTTTACCACTAGGCGTCTATAACAACGAGGCCAGCTTTAATAGTATAATAACTTAGGCATAACGCATGCTAGAACACAACAAACGAAAAACAACAACAACAACAACAACAACAACTGACAAATACCAACCACAACGAAGGCTAATTAACAGTAACAATATGCGACAGTATACGACAATATAGAACACCAGTATACTCTCTAAACATAATACATTTCTTGAAAGAAAATGAACATTTTCAGATAAAATGACGACACCTTTTATAAATTACAAATCATTTTTTTTTTTTTAAGTTGTGCCATTGTAAACTAATTGCAAACAATTTGCTGTTTCATAATAAAAATGTATATGCTTGACAGCCCAGCTTTAGGAAATATCAACCTGTGTTTTTTCAGGTTTATCTCAAAGCGCCACCTTGCAATGGGAAACTAGAATAAGGGCGTCCGACCATGTCGAACAAAAAGGATAAAGTGGAGAAAGAGAGGGAGAAAGAGGAGGGGAGTCGGGGACAGCGATAAATTGTTTTTTCAAATAATAGAAGGAAATATGTTTTTACTAGTAAATTCGAATAATTTAATGGATGTCAAGGGATTATAATGAAATTATTCTTCTAAATTCAGTTCGATCTTCCCTCACCACTATACTCCCACAAATACGAGATCAACTCAACAAGGCAACCTTTAGTTTTGCATTTAGTATAATGAATTGGGCATAATGCATATTAAAACAAAACAACAAACCTGAAAACAGCAACAAAAGACAACAAAGGCTAATTAACATTAACATCATGCAACAAACACCAGTGCCATACTCCCTGAACACAATATCTTAAAAGGAAATAACCCCCCTTTTTCGGATAAAATCATAACATCTTTGATAAATTACAAATCAATTTTTTTTAAATTGAATAATTGTAAAAAAATGCAAACACTGTACAACTTACATAATAAATTGTATATATGTTTCGTAGCTCAGCATTAGGAAATATCCTAAATACTGTATCAACCTGTGCTTTTCAGCTTTATCTCGAAGCGCCACCTTGCGATGAGAAACCAGAATCAGGGCGTACGACTATGTCGACGAAAAGGATAAAGTGGATAAAGAGAGGGACAGAGGGGAAGGGATTACGACAAATTGTCTCTTCAAATTATTGGATGACAGATATATTTACTAAGGTAGAAAGTTTTCAACAAATCTATATTATTTAATGAGTGTCAATGAATGAAATCATTGCTTTAAATTTATTCTAATCTTCCTATAACATTATACTCCTGCAAATTCGAGATCAAGGCAATAAGGCAACCTTTAGTTTTGCATTTTGGCATAATAACTTAGGCATAAAGAAAGTTTAAAAACCGCATGCGATATAGAGAACGCAAGTTTAGTACTCTCTGAACATCATTTTGAAAGAAATATCCCTTTCAGATAGAAAATTGTTACATTTGGGATATTATACACCACTAGTTAAGAAAGTTGTTTACTTGTAAACACGGTGAATTTGCTTTCAATATACTTTTAAAAAGCTTTTAATTTTTTTCAAAAAGTTGTTTACTAGCAAAACACGGTGAATTTGCTTTCATATTATGCTTGACATCTAATTGTCAGAGTATATCTTTTCTTTCAGTCAACCAGTGCTTTGACCATTATCTCACAGCGCCACCTTGCGATGGGAAATTAAATCAGAGTGCACGGTAAGGATGAGGAGGAAAAAGAGAGGGAGTGAAGGGGGGGGGGATAACGATAAATTGCCTTCTTGAATTCAAACCAGGTTATCAGATAAAATAACTTGTCCCATTTCTGTTCTGAGAACAGTAGATATCCTGACCGGGTCATGTGTGAAACAATGGAGAAGACCAAAGGAAAGAAATCGCCATATTGGGAGATTGGGGTATAATCAGTGAACGAAATAATGATACTCTTTCATATTTCTCCTCAACCTGTTTACAGAGTCTGTATACACTTTCGCATAGAGACGGACAGTCCATGCAGTGATCTCTCTTGGATGAACGGCTCGGTGAGTTGTTCAGCCAGCGTGAAGCCGAATTCCAACGAGTCCACCTTTCTTGGGTCATGACCTTGATTGAGGGCCAGGAAAGTAGAGGCGTTCACCCTGCATGTGTCAAGCAAGTAAAGGGCGACAATGGTCCAGTGGTTTGACTTTGGCTTGCAGGTGTAGCTCACGGTTCGCTGGTCGATGATGTCGGTTCCCCCTTTGTGTAGTCATAAAGCTTGTATCTTCTAGTTTGTGCTTTCTGTCGTCTTTTGTCACGCCAAGGATTGGCTTTATTGTTGCCGCGAGGAGGGTTTTTCGTACCAGATGACTTCGTGTTCACCACATATGAGTGTAGAGTTCTGTTCTTGTGTTCGTTCTGCCACACAATTTTGTAGAAGTGCTCCTCCCGACCTCGAGTGTTGTTGTTGTTTTTTTTTTCATTTCATCCACCTTTCAGGTCTGGTCTCTTCATCATCAGAGGAGAGCTTTGTCATGAGGAACTTGAATCTGTTCTTGCTCATAGTAACTCCAAATATGGGATGGCCTACTCGCTCTCCAAAGAACCACTTGACATGAAGAAGGTTATGGCCAAGCATTCCCCGACAGTACAGCATTTTCATCAGAGCTCGTATCTCTGCTGCTGAAGCCTCATGCAGATAAGTTATTTTGTCGCAGATCAGCACTTCGGGTGACAAGGTGGAGCGAAACTTGTTGATTTTCTTGTTTGTGAGAACTGTGTTCATCATCTCATCTGTGGAGAAGCATCCCCAAGCTTTGATGGTTGTGTCTGCATTATTTGCTGGGCCTGCTGGACCCTAGGGACTCCTGCTTAGACATTGGAGATGTTTTGACGTCCTCGTTGTTGAGGTGGTCTGGTTTTCCATGTCATGGTTTTCCCGCGATCATTGCATTTTGGCTTTTCTGTTACAGATGTGTACTTTCAATTCAACTGCGGTTTATTAAAAAAACATACCAAATGGAAAGTCAGAAGACTAAAAATATTTGGTTCACATTAAAAAAAAACTACTACATTTAACAAACATTTACAACTTAATATGTTAAAAATATTAAAAAGAACTTGCCAAATGAAAAAGGGAGGCAGAGACACCTAAGAAGTACAGAAGAAAAAAGAACACAAGGAGGAAGGAGGGAAAGGAGAAAGGAAACAAGAATGGGCCAGGGAAACAGAAGAAAAGACAAAAGAAGAAAGAAGAAGGAGAACCGCAAATGTGGTGGCAAGCAGGGGATAAATATTACATTAATATGTACATACAAGAAAAAAAAGTGTAATTCCTATTAACCGGAATAAATTATCAAAAATTGCACAAACCCTATACATGCATTTAAAGTTTCAATATATAAAATACCAATCTGTAAAAATGTTCATAACACATTAAGAATACAACAATATGAATTAAGAATTGTGATTGAATGAGTATGAATCAAAATTGAAATTGAAATATTGTAATTGATACCATCAATAAAAAATATCATTGAATAACTAACTACAAGATGGAAACAATTAATTATGATTAATTTTCGATTGCCATTAAATTGAGAGAGAAGAGAAGAAAAAGGAGAAAGAAGTATGAGGGAACGGAGAGAAAGTATAATGAAAAGAAAAGACAAGAAAAAAAAAAGAGAAGAGAGTTCAGTTTATGACAATACGAATTAAAATTGAATTCAACTTGAATTATTGATAGAAGTGATAAAGTTGATAAAAGAGCTGATATTGCAAATTGAAGCTAATGGATCATGTATGATTTAATCATTGCCACAAAAAATTGAAAGAAAAGAAAAGGAAAGAAAAAAAAGAAACGGGGAGAAAGGAAATTGAGAAAGGAGATAATACAGGGAAGAGAAAGAGAGAGAGAGAGAGAGAGAGAGAGAGAGTTCAATTCATGACAATAAACTACACTGCAACGTTTTAACATGGTTTTCAGTTGATTGAGTTTAGGAGATGAATTAGAGAAGGAACAGCAGATTGTTTGTAGCGTTGAGTTCTGCAACGTGGAACTGACAAGTGGTTGGAATTCCTCAAGCTGCGGGTAGTAACGACATGGCGAAGTTGTGGCAAGAGATGGCGATCCCTAGGGGAACTCAGAAGTGATTTCGCAAAGCGTGTGAGGATGTCAACACGACGGTCCGCAAGGGATGGAATTTCAAGTTGATGAAGAAGATCGTCATAGTGAGCAACAACCGGGTAAGAAATCAAGCGGAGTGCCCTCTTCTGAACTCTTTTGATATCAGCAGATTGGCATAGGGTTATGCTCGACCCCCAAACAGGTACTGCATACTCCAGGATGGGCCGTATGTACAAGGAGTATATGAACAAGAGATCCTTCAATTTGACACCAAACTTTTTAAGCTTACACAGAATAAAAAGGCGTCGAGATGCATTTTCAACCATACGCCTCACGTGCTCGTTCCACTTAAGATTATCATAAATGATAACTCCAAGAAGTTTAAAAGATGAGCAGGATTGCAAAGGCACATCACGGATGGTCATGTGAACAGGGGGTAGAGTATGACAAAGGAAAGAGATTTGCAGCAACTGACACTTTTCCGGCTTAGGAGTCATATCGTTATCATCGCACCAGCGACTTAAAGAATCGAGATGTGATTGCATTTCCGATGTGTGTGAGTGATGCACAACTTCAACAATAGACAAATCGTCCACATACTTCCAGTGCTCACATGCTTCAGCAGCATCATTGATCATGACAAGGAAAATGATAGGACCAAGTTTCGTTCCTTGTGGCACACCGCAAGAGAGCTGACTGGACTCAGACGATACACCCTTGAAACGCACAGACTGCTTTCTATGCATAAGAAAGCTGCAGATGGTTGGCAGAATGGACCTATCAACACCGAGATCGATCATTTTCTTGATGGCAATGGAATGGTTGATCTTGTCAGACGCTTTACAAAAGTCAATACTCGGCAGTATGTTCAGGCACAGTCCAGGGGTCGTAATTGTCAAGATGCAATGAGCTATCAAGGCTTTTGACTGTTCGGTGGGCTCTCTTCTGCTGCACGGGCGCACAGTGGGCCAGGGCGAGACCAAAGTGCGCCAAAAGTCATTTTGGGCAATTTAATTTTTTCAATTTTTGTCATGCCCTATTGAAAGACAATACTTTGAAGAATACTTCAGTAAAATATCTAACTCCGGTATGTACATTAAGGGTGTGAATTTCCTACTTCAAACCGCAAAACTCGACATATTGTGCGTTTCAGTGCAAATAGTGACCAATTTGATAAATAAGTTATTTAAACATGTAGTTTTAAACTTATCGATCTAAAATTGCTCCCACATATTCCTGATAGTTCATTTGACTGTATGAATGGGTTAAAATGGATAGAAACACAATCTTCGTGAATATAATAAGGTAATTATCGTACAAAATTGACTGATTTTCCATGTTTTTCATAAATCAAGAAGAAACGTTTAGATTTCCACGGATTTCCAAATCAATTTTATCACCAGCGTTTTTTCTGATGTCTCAGCTTTAAGCTGATACCAAATTTGGCTGCCACCTTCTGCCACTTTTTATGTTAGAGCCGATTTTCCCTGGCACATTACCCGGAAAATCAGGTTATTTTGGGCCGCGCGGCTGCTGAAGGATTCTCCGTCATTATACAGCGGCGCATGGGGGCGCGCATGATTCTTTACACGCGGTGCCGTATAGGTAACAACATGGCGCGTTTTGTTTGTACGTTGGGCAAGCACATGCAATATGCAAAAGAAATTGCGCCATGTAACCTAATGAAACCGAGTTGGCCAGACGCTCTCTATAGTGGTACTGTTTACACGGCAAGGTCCCATAAACTCAATAAGAAGTAAACAAGATTTATAAATATTATTATAGGACTTGATTTAGTTGCTGAAAAACCCCCTCTTCCAAAGGTTAAGGTGTACTAACTACTTAAAGCTAAAACTTTCCCCTGCGATATATGTATGGCACATGATTTCGATTCAACACTTCACAGCTAAAACGTGACGATTCACATCATGCACACGGTATGAATTCCTAAGACTTATTCATTAATTCTGTTTTAATATTTATTTCATGCAATTTTTCATACAACTGAAACCCTTTCTTAGTTGCTTAATTATTTACTTCATTTTGCTTTTTCCTAATCTGTTATCATTAATCCCAGTAGCATTTAAAAGAAAACACATGGTTCAAGGTGTTGAGCTCATGATTGATCGATTCAATCGATTTATCTTTTCATCTACCTATCTATCTACACGTATCCTTCTCTACCTATCCATCCATCCATATCCGTATAGTACTCCTCTATCTATATGTATATCCTATTCATCCACATATCTAGGTATTTTTCTGTTTAGCCATCCATCTGTCTCAAGACATATTCATCAATCTATTTACTCCTGTGATTTACACATATTCATATCTTTCTATCTGTCTATCTATCTATCCATCTATCCATCTATCTATCTGCATATATTCCTCTTCTAGGTAATTCTTCGGAAATAATTTCGAAGACTCTTCGAAATAATGCATTCCTCTTACGTTATGAACAATAGGCCTACGAAAAATGGACTAAAAGAATGCATGGACTTCATCAGTCAATATCATGTGTTCGTTAACTCCATGATACCTGAAGAATTACTTTGTACATTCATACCTATAAAAGACTTTCTGTACATTATACTGAGATATGTAGAGGGGAAAAGCAATGACATAATGTGCAAAAGTTTATTGAGAAGAATTTCGAATGGCTCATAGAGACATAAGCTCTCGCTGATTTCGGCAGCCAATCAGAAATCAGTGTTTTAATGACGTCACATGTGTTTGAAATTGTTTTCATTGGATTCTACGTATCTGATTACCCTTAAACCCATCATTTAACCATAATATTAGAGTAAAACTGAGTGAATATGAATTTTGGCGCACTTTGGAGCTATCCTGGCCCACTGTGGGGCGGTGTTCGTCAAGAGTTAATATCAGGCCGTTACGCTTTCTATTATGCATTAATGATGTCACCAATATTATCTATTATCATTCATATTATTTGAAGATGACACCGACATCTTCTGTTGACATCATAACTTGAATACCTTAGTAAATACATTTATTGAGTTACCAAAATTATCTCTGTGGTTTAAATGCAATAAATTTTCCCTAAATATACATTAAAAAATTTGCTATGTATCTAAATCACGCAAACTCTCATGTCAATAACTTTCCTTACAACATACTTATAGATAATGTACCTCTCGAGAGAAAACAACAAACAAAATATTTGGGTGTCATTATCGATGAAAATTTAAATTGGAAAGAGCATATACGTTATATAAACCCCTCACGAGAACAGTCTCCGCCAAAAAAAGAGTTTGTTTTCACAGGACCAATTTATTGGTTTTCTTTACTCAACGAAATTAAAGACTCCCTTAGAATCTACACATTTAAGCGTAAACTTAAACGCAGTGGCTATCTTTGTGAACAGTAGATTTAAACAATTCTCAAACTAAGATGAAACATGTGTATGAGTACTTGTATTTGTATTCAAAAACCCTGAAACCAACCATAAGTTGGAATGAAAAGCTGTAAGTTAGACGCAAACCGCGATTTTATTTGCTTTCGTCTCGAGAGACAATGAACTAAAAGGACCGTTTGCACGAATTAAAACATATCGTTACCTGCCTTCCGCAGCGTGATGTAGGTCAATACACACAGTGCGGTCCGTTAAGTCATGCGCGCATGCGCACTCCTTACGTATGGTCTGTGCAACTGACCCTCGTATTTTATTTATTTATTTATTTATTTATTTATTTATTCATTCATTTATTTATTTATTTAATTATTCATTTCTAATCTTTTGTCAGGGTGGCCCATTCACCAATAATTAATGGTCTTCCATGGGGCCTTGAATGAACATATTTACACCAAAATGCATAACGTATATACAGAATAGTTAAGAATAAAATTCGTTAACAATGTCAGATAGATATACAAAGAAATAATAGATGGGGCACAAACGAATGCTTCGTTTGTAAACATAAACATAATCAGTAACTTAGTACAGTTGCAGAACTAAAGAGGGAAATATTGATTAGCCCCATTGTGCATAAATCATGTTAATATTTCAGAGTAAGCATGTACCTCGTAGTGTATGATCACCTGAGCTGTTCACAAGTTACAACTTTGTTTAAACAATCTCTTAAATGAAATAATGGAGGGAGCTTTTCTTATCGAATTGTCCAGCTTATTTCATTCAAATATAGAAGATACAATTGGGCCACACTTAGTTACCTGTATCTAGATTATTATGGGGGAGGGGGGGGGGGGGGTATGTTTCCATAACGTCATTTGAATTTCTTTTCCTTACAATACCGGTTGAAATCTATTATATTTAGTCTTGTTCTCCAGTTCCTTCCTTTCATCTTGTTTCATGTATTTAGTTATGTTTATTTTGTTTGTTATGTTTGTTATTTTGTTATGTTCTTTTGTTTGCTTGATTGTTATTTTTGTATATATTTGTCCACAGGGCCCCCTGAAAAACAGTACATGATTACTGACGGGGCTACCCTGTATAAATAAAACGAAATAAATAAATAAAAATAAATAAACACTTATAACAATCAGTGTGAAATCTTGGTACACGTAAGCATCCACTATCTATTTGCCTTGTATGATGCTCATGTACAACATTTGGCTTGATTAAGCCTACCTGAAGGTAAGAAGGTGCTAAGTTATGAAAGCATTTATATATCATCGTAACGCGACTTAACTCAAACCGTTTGTCTATACTCATCCATATCAGACTTTTGAACAAATCAGCCGACGGCGTGTCATACGTTTTGTTCAATATTATTCTTGCGGCCCTCTTTCGACCTTTTTGCAGCTTAGTTTTATGGGATTGAAATCTGTTCAACCATACAACAAACACTGGTTCACATTTCTAATATTTAAAAATACTTCCTGTGGATATTATAATCTTAAACGTTCAGACTGGTATTTTGACACTATAACCCTAATGTTTATCCCATTTTCAAGTAACAAAATGAGATTTTTTAAAATCATAACAATGTTACCCAATGTTACAATGTTAAAATGTTACAATGTTAAAATGTTACAATGTTACAATGTTACAATGTTACACAATGTTACCCAATGTTACAATGTTACAATGTTACCCAATGTCTTCAAACATTGTTCACATTTCAGATATTTAAAAATACTTCCTGTGGATATTATAATCTGAAACTTTCAGATTTTTTTTTTTTTTTACACTATAACCCTAATGTTCATCCCATTTTCAAGTAACAAAATGAGATTTTTTAAAATCATAACAATGTTACCCAATGTCTTTAAGAAGACAATGTTACCCAATGTTACAATGTTACAATGTTACCCGATGTTACAATGTTACCCAATGTCTTCAAACATTGGTTCACATTTCTGATATTCAAAAATACTTCATGTGGATATTATAATCTGAAACTTTCAGACTGCTTTTTTTTCACACTATAACCCTAATGTTTATCCCATTTTCAAGTAAAAAATGAGATTTTTTGAAGGGCCAAAACCACTAAAAATGTACAATTGGGAAGTTAAAATTTCGGAAAATTCAACTTTTCTCAAAATAGCTAAGTAGACTAAAAATGAAAGATGACAATATGAATTTTGAAAATCAAAAATGTGAGCACGTAATATTGTGAACTTTTTACTGCACAACTAATCAAAGTGGAGAGGTGATTTTTTGCTGGTGTAACATACGTTACTTCTCCCTCAGTCTTGTCGACATCATTAAGTTAGGTAAGGAATGCATTTTTCTACTTACTTTAAATTTTGAGTGAAAAATGAAAATTCAGATGTGATAGCCTTCCACAATTTATTACGTACTACGTTACCATTTTTAACACAGAGGGATCGAGATCCTGCCTTGAAGACGTTTTGAAGAAGATATTATCACTTTACAACTCTTAAGCTTAGATGTTGATTACTACAAAAAGCCACCCAAGAAATGCCCATCTCGTGTCATTGCCGCTTTTCTTTAAGTATTTGGTTAAAGAAACCTACGTTACCATAAGATTGTAGACTGGCATTATTGACCTTATGGTAGCTAAGCGTCGCTTTAGTGTGGTGGCGCTAGGTAATACAATAGTTGACAAGCGTACAGTTAAGATTTTACCGAATTTAACTGTAAATAAAAAATGACCATTAACGTATGTTTCGGTAACATATGTTTCATTTAAGCATTAAGTGGGATTTACGGAAATGATTTAAGGCCACAGATGAAGTTATAATCCCTTCATATTGACAAGATTAACAAGCCCTTTTCGTTTGGCAGATTTTCTGTTGTCAATCGTTGTTCAATTCTCACACTGACGGTGACGTATGCTACATTTCTTATCCATACGGTTGAAAACACATGCCTCAGCTCTTCTTACGAGCTTCTTTTTCTTCAGAATGGATCTACACACATCGCCGCAAACTTTTATAGACTGTAGATGGGATATCAGTGATTACATTAAAAGTAAGAGAAAATAAAACCTAGAAAAAGGTGGTATATCAGAGATTCATTCTCAAGGTAACGTAGGTTTCACTAACCTTGGCGACAAATTTCTATTGCGAACATTTTTATTTTTACACCTGTATAACACCTGAATATTATGTTATCTTGCACACATATATCACAGTCTATTTTTCTATGCCAGGATCTAAGATTAAAAGCATACTTGTTCTTTACAACATCGAAAGATATGGTAAATTATTGATTTGCGACATGCAGTTTTTCCCTGGACGAGAGTACTTAAAACAGAATAATTTCTAAAAAAAACCATGTTTGAATGCTAAAATTTGCTGAAGTTATAGCCCATTACATATTTTAAAGGTTTTTATCACTGAAATCATTTTTTTATAATCTGATATTAACATATTCGCAATCAAACACGTGCGACACGTTTTTTTGCTAATTTTACATTTTTAGTGGTTTTGGCCCTGAAATCATAACAATGTTACCCAATGTCTTCAAGAAGTATCTACTCAGTCATTACTTGTCAACAACCCATGCCTAAACACTCCTTTCCCCCTCTCTTATATCACACTCTTTCTTTATCCACCTCCCACCCTTTTCTTCTCTATGTTGTCTTTTTAAAATCTATTTTAGATTTGTGTGACCTCAATTGTTTTGATTATGCTATTAATTTGTATCTTCTACTTTGTATTGCTTTAGTATCCGTTTATGACCTTATATACTATATAACTAAGTTTCAGGGGCTTGCAACTCACAAGCATTGCTTTTTTCTTAGCCTGCCCCCCTCCGTTTTGCTATATCCTTTTCTCATTCTGGTCGGTATTTTTTATAAGTATCTCAGTATAGTTCTATTTTTTATTTTATGTCATTTCCATTACTTTTGTAATGAGATTGTGTTCATAATTTTGTTCGTATATATTGTGAAACGGAAGAAACGCATCAACTTAAATCAAATTAACTATCTTTAGGAATATTGGTATACGTTTTGAAATAAAGAAATTTATCCCTTGAAAAACGCTCATTATGCTTTATAATTCATTGATATTACCGTATATTATAACAAATTGCAATTTAGTATGGGCCACCAGAAACAAAACAAATATAAACTCTATTTACTTATTGCAAAAGAAAGCCCTTCGCATCTGTACCGGTTCACAATATTTATCTCACACCAGACCAATATCTTACCAACTGAAAACACTAACAGTATTCGACATTAATTCATTACAAAGTTTGTTTTTCATATTTAAGTTACTCATTGCCCATGGATCATAAGACACCACGGCCCAGACCTAAGGAAGCCTCTGCAAGAATGTATTAAATCCTGTTGTTCCCTCTACTCATTTTAAGCGAAAGTTAGGACCATGCTACCATCAAAATATTCACGGTGAAATTTCTGTGTGAGCTCTTCAGCCTTTTTCGCAATATCATCCTTTCTACCATTTTAATCATTACCAATATAATCATCAGCATCGTCATCTTCATCATCATCATTATCATCGTCATCATTTCATCATCATCGTCATTATCCCTTTAATGCAAGATTTTGGTTTTTTTATCCATTCTGCTTATTTAAAGCCAGAGCGAACTGGAACCCTTGAAATAGCGCCCTCTCAGTCTTAAACTACTGATTTTGTCCCCTTTTTGCTCCCAGCATGCTCTATTTTGATCAATGAGAGCTTTATTTTGTGAGTAACATCTGTTAAAATGTGTTTGTATTCATTCTAAGGAAATTCACGAGAAGCCACAAAGGATATAATGTTTCTAAGAGTCTCTGGTTTTGAGTAGCCGTAAGTTGACGCTGCTGTGAATACATCATAATAAGGGTCAGTTCACTGTTGCTTTAATGTGGTTATGACTTTTATAATATTTATTTGTGGCTGCCATTTGTTCAAGCAGATTGTAAAATGGCAGTCCTTCTTCCGCAAATAGTTATGTTTACATGAATTACAAAAAAATGACAATTTATCAGTTGTTGTTTTTGAAAAATGATTGTTACAAATACTTCGTGTTATGATTCATTGTCAAAATTCTTTTGTATTTTATTTTACATATATGAATGCAGAAGAAATTAAATAAATCAAATCAAAATCCTCTGGGTCTTGCTGGGGGGGGGGGGGGGGCTTTAATCTGGCCTACTAACTCGTGCAAATCACCTCCCTCATCACTCTCTGGGTCAAACTGTAGAAGCAGCTGCATCTCAGTGTCTATTTGAGGCATCAGCTCGGGCTCCGGCTCAGGCTCAAGTTCCACCTCCACATGCTTCCTCTGTAATGAAAATGAAAAGAGGAATTTTTATTTAGTAATTCAACATATCTTCAAGCTACCTATAAACATGATAAACATTATCAGTGGGGAACAAATCTGAAATACAATCTCATTTGGTGAATATGTGTACATGATTGTGCGTATCTTTTTTTTCCCCCAGGCGACTTCAGGGCGGGAAGCAGTATCAGGGACTGTATTCAAGAACAGCCGTGATACTTTCACTATTTCTAACGGAATAAGCGTCATTGTTATCATTTGATAACAAATTAAAAAAAAAAATGAACAAAAAAACAAAAATGAACAAGACAAAAACGAGATTCGAACCCGTGATTATACGTTCGAAGAACGATCATCCTCAGTCGAGCGCGTAACCCATTGAGCTGTGAGCAATCGCAGAACCATCGCGATCTCTAATGAATTTATATCTGGAATCATTGCTAGTCTTACTTCTCAGACACCCACTGTGGTAATTAGTCCTGAACTCGATTTGGAAAAAAATACGCGGTCTGGGACGGGTCACGCTCGATTTTTTCGAGAATTTAACCTTGGCTCAAGGCGCGGTGAATTTTGGTATTTTTTTACCGCTTGGTGGATTGCGTTGCACATTCGTGCTAGTTCATAGTTGTTACGGACTACATGTTTTGTAGATTGGTCTATGTTGTGTACATGAGTACATTTGGCTAGTGATAGCTTGATTTCCATTTATAGTAACCCTAAATTAGCCATGTTTTTTGACCAATCTGTGAAAAAAAATTATGGAAAGGAATTGCAACTGATTTGAGTAGGTATGGGTATTAACATTTACCAAAAGAAAAAAAAAGTTAGGTGGGCTAGGGGGTGGGGAAAGTGTTTTTTCTAGGGGTCAAATGTCATTGACCATTGCGAAATGTGAAAGAAATGTATCTGAAGTAAAAAAGAATATGGTATGTGGATGATCTTGGTGTCAAAATGTGCACAACTGTTAGAAAAGAGCAGGCAAAATAAATTTTATCCCAAGAACGAAGTCGTGACCTCCAAAATGAGGTCAAATGTCACTGATGTTTGCACAAAAGATGAAAAAAATGTATCTTAGGGGAAAAAATATGTTACGTGGATGATCCTTGTGTCAACATACTCAGAACTGTTGGATAGGTCCTTTAGTAGATGCTTCTTCTGCCTGGTACCCATTGTAATCAGGCTTCAAGCGAATATGATTAAATCTCAACTAAGTACTTAGAGGGCCTTTTGAATGGGACGGCAACGACAGACAAAAACGGTGAAAGGATCAATTAAAAGTCCAATGCTATTTGAAGTTGATGAGCCGTTTCAAACCAATTATAGGGTAGATTCACAGGAGTTACAGCACTGAACAAAGATCGAAACTTTCAGAAATCCATCCAATGAAAGTGGAATTTGACTCATAAATCATCCCTTGGTAGACTAGTCCATATCAGACCAAGATAACACAAGTGAGAATAGATCCAAAAGTACAAAAAAGGCAAACTTTACAAGCTTTTCCAGGAGCACATCAGGAGCACCATGACACCATATATTCATCTATATATGTGAGCTCTTCTCAACAATAACTGTTGATTGTGTAGGTCCACTGCCTGGAACAAGGGCTGCACATGAGTATCTTCTGACAATGATGTGTGCAGCAACCAGATTCCCAGAAGCGGTGCCACTCCGTAGAATTACGGCTCAGAATGTTAGTAAGCACTGGTCAAGTTCTTTACCTTGGTAGGATTGCCAAAGATCATTCAGTCTGATCAAGGCTCAAACTTCACTTCAAAGATATTCAGGCAAGGGATGTCTCAGTTGGGCATTGAGTGCGTGAATTCTAGTGCCTACTACCCTGAGAGTCAAGGGGCATCGGAAAGGTTTCATCAGACCTTGAAGAGTATGAAGAGAACCTACTGTTTTCAGTGTAAGAAAGAGTGGGACGAGGGTCTACCCCTGCTCCTGTTTGCAGTTCGTGAGTCGGTACAAGAATCGTTGGGATTCAGTCCATTCGAGCTTGTGTTTGGGCATTCAGTGCGCTGGCCACTCAAGATTCTGAAGGAAAAGATTCTAGGTGATGAAGAATGTGGCTTGCTTGACTATGACTCAAAATTCAGAGAACGTCTACTGTGTCGTTGAGAGTTGGCTATGGAGCACTTGAAAGGAGCTCAGGCTGGAATGAACAGAGTTTTTTATCAAAAGGCTAGAGAGAGGAACTTTGAGCCTGGTTCCGAAGAGTGGGAATTTTGCCTTTCCCACGTAATTGCTTACAAGCACGCTTCCAGGTCCTTACCTGGTGGACTAGAGAGTTGGTGATGTTAATTACGTCATTCGAACTCCTGATCGAAGAATGCGGAAACGCCTTTTTCACATCAACATGCTCAAAGAGTGTGTGGAGAGCAATAGGGATGGTGTAGAGAAGTGTGTTGCCAGCGTTGTCAGTTGCTGTAAGAATGATCGTGATGACTTGATGTTCAGTTTGAATTTGACCTTGAATTGCCTGAATTAAGACTGGAGAATTCTGAGATGCTTGCAAATCTTGGTGAAAGGTTGAGTTATCTTCCGGAGAGTGAGAGGGATTCTTTGGAAAGTATTATCCATGAATATAGCCACCTTTTTGGTGATGTGCCCTGTAGAACATGACGTCGACGTGGGGGACTTTCCCTAAGTCAAGCAACATCTTTATAGGGTGAATCTTTCGAAGTTGGAAATATTGAGGAAGGAAGTAGAGTACATGAGGGTCAATGACATTGTTGAACCAAGTAGAAGTCACTGGAGTTCTCCTTGTGTGTTGGTACCAAAGAAATATGGTACATCTAGGTTTTACACAGATTACAGGGTGTTGAATTCTAGGTCTAAGGCAGACTCATACCTGATACCTCGCATTGATGACCTGATAGATCGAATTGGGAGTGCCAAATTTGTGTCTGCATTTGTGACGCCTGAAGGTCTGTACCAGTACAAGACCATGCCATTGGGCATGAAGAATACTCCTGCAATTTTTCAACGGCTTATCAATACCGTGACTTCCGGACTAGAAGGATGTCAGGCCTACCTTGATAATATTGTCATGTATAGCACTACATGGGAAGAGCACCTGCAGCGCATTAGGGCTATCTTCGATCGTCTCTCCAAGGCAAATCTGAATGTTAATCTAAGGAAGACAGAGTTCGCTCATGCACAGGTGTCGTTTCTAGGCCATGTCGTTGGGCTTGGGACTGTGCGTCCACTTGATGCCAAAGTGGAAGCTATTCTTAACTTCCCAGATCCAGCTCCAGATTTTGACAAACCGTTCATACTAGAAGTCGACGCTAGTATGTTGGTGCTGGAAGTGTTTTGATCCAAGCAGATGATGCTGCCTTGTAACGCCCGGTGTGCTACACGTCCAAAAAGTGCAAAAAAACATCAAACTAAATATTCCACGATAGAGAAAGAGACACTTGCCTTAATCCTGTCGCTACAGTTCTTCGATATTTACGTCAGCGGTAACAAGAATCCAGTAGTAGCCAGAACTGATCACAACCACTTACCATCCTGATAAAGATGAGGAACAAAAACAGTAAACTAATGGGGTGGTCTTTGCTCCTACAGAAGTATGATCTGAAGATTGAACACATTTTTTGGAAATGACAATATCATAGCAGACACTTTGTCCCGTGGATAGACTGTTAGCCAGTAACCAAGATTGTTGTACTTGGTCATTTAAACTGTCCAAGTTCTATTGATTTTGTTTATGCAAAATATTCTGAGTTTTGAGTAATCTGATTTGAAATCATGAATTATTCATATTACAGGGTTTCATACATGCTTGACAGTGATTTTATGTAACAGTGTATATTGTATTTCGCATGGGGAAATTTAATTCAGTCGGTTAATGTTTTGGTTGGTAGTGAAAATTTAGACCAGTATTGACAACTTTGATAGAGAAGACAGATACTGCATTTGTAGATTCTCATATGGGGGCTTGTTCAAGTTAATTTGGAGAGAAACAAATTATTGAAAGTGAATAAAAAAAAAAAATCACGCGTTTTTAAAGTTGTTAATAAAATGTACAGAAGGAAAGTACATATTAAGATCATTTTGAATTTTTGTGATATTTTTTTCTTCAAGAGAAGTGCTTTGCACATGTTATGTATACATTCAACCAGAGAGAAAAGTTTTGTTTTCTTAGAGGAAAAGTCAGCAACTAAGGTTATGCTGGATAGAAGGTACTAGAATACTGTGGTGAATGTATTATTGGTATTAGGCTTTATACATGTCTTTAAAGTTTGATTATCTTTAGTTTAAATAAGCACGCTAGTTAGCATTATTTGCATTTGAAAAAAAAAAATGTCAGACACTGGTGACATTGTCCAGGTTGGTCGCGTTGTTAATATTTGAAACTTCAACATAATGAGAGGGTTTGAAATCTTAGTTATTGTGTAAACACCCACTTGGTATATTGACAAGGTTGTTTTTCTATTTTGCGCATATTAAATGAGCTGCTGATATAGGGTCTAGTGATATGGCTATAGTAACATGACACATGACCATGTTAGGTTATAAGTAAGTTTTCAACAGGTTATGCACTCCAACTTCAGATCAGGATGCCTTCTGGAAAATAGTACAAAGGAGATTTATGCTCCGATGCGTAAGCCTTGTCGAAAGCTTTACTCCTCGCCCACTTTCGAAATTAGATGCAGAAAGCGATTTGGCCTACTGCTTTTAAATGTAACCAAACTGGTTTTGATATTCAATGTTACAACAAGCCTTTGAGACTGAAGATGAATACATGTATCGGCTTACTTATGGTCTTAAAAAGGAAGTGAGGGCAATTTGAATTTTGAAAAATAAAGACTGGTAATTTACATCATGTTTTTGCCATAAAAAGCGTAAGCTACCTGCAGAGGAGCTTGCAAAAAAGCAAGCAAATAATTGTTGAAGAGAGAATATTTCTCCTTTTCAAACAGGCATTCTCTAATCTGCAGGCCTTTGTGCACAAGAACAAAACCTTTTGATTTTCAGGAAATTTTGAACAGGAATGTTAGCTCATGCTGCAGAAATGCTTCTGCTTCTTTTTGCTAGTAATAACTTATTTGCTTATCTGAAGATACAAGCAGAAGGTTAGAAAAAGCATTCGCTAGGCGTTTGCTAGTTTTATCGATACGGCCCACAATTCCATGTTATATGAAGGAAGCTGCCACATTGTTAAAGTTCAAACCCTTCTCAAGACATTTCTGTTTAAAAAGTATTTTGAATGAGATTTGGTCTTGGAGACCTGCAGCACTACTGTACATGTACAAGTACATCTCCTTTTTACATTACATTTTCGGGGGGGGGGGTGGTAATGGGTAGGCCGAGGCTACAAATATCCCATCCTCTCAATTTGAAGAAAATATGATATTGTAAATAATCATTTGGTGATTTTTTTTTACAAAAATGTCATAAATGTGACCTGCCGCCTCAAAACCACCAATAGGTCGCCAAAATTCATTTTTCTGTTTTATAGTTCATCTGAAAGTAGAGATTCTCAGCTTTCCAATGGTATATGGCTCATGCAAATTGCTGTACAATAACTCCCTCAAAACACATTAGATAATTAGGAATCAGTAACCTCCATTCATAGAAAAGAGCCTTTGAAGTTCAGACCAAAAGAGCGCTCAGCCTGAGCTCTCCTCGTGTGACCAAAGTGCAGCAGGGTATACAATAGTCCATATCAAACGGTATGAAGGGATTATCAGATTAGGATAAAATATGGCACATCTTAGAATTAGGACCTATTCTTCATTTTCCCCCCAAATCAGTTCAGTACCTTGATGACTTTTTTGACTTAGACGGGAATGAATGAATGCATAACAAAAGCGCCCTAACAATCCATGAGGCGGTCAACTTGTATAAAGTGAAAATGAGGAGTCATTTTAAACTTGCTAAAAACATATTTTTGGGACGAATTACGATCCCAAACTTTGAGACATGATAGAATGATAATGAAACTACCCATTTCTATAAAAAACAAAAAATTGACCAATCCGACCAAAATGACATTTTTGGCTGTTTTCTCAGTTGCGGTGCATGCGACTTATTGGTGGTTTCGAGCCATCGGGTCACAAATAATATTCATATCATGGAAGTTTTATTTGTAATGCTCTAGAAAATACTTAGAAACGGTGAATGAGGGTGTGCGTACGTATATAAAAGAATCGACAAAAAAAGGCGATCACCCCCCCCCCCCCTCATCAAACGGATTTACGCTGGTGGTGATTTGCACTGTAGTCAGTAGCGTACCGTGAGTCAATGCATTGGGGGCACCGAGCATTGATTTACGCTCATTTTTTTTTTTCGGGGAGGGTGCAAGACGTGTAAAATTTTCGAAGAAATACAAAAGTGAGGGAGCGAAGCGACCGAGATGGTAACTGAGGCACTTTTTTTTTAAAGTTGAAATTGAAGATTGGTGGATTTTTTTGACAATTTCCAGTAAATAAAAGTGAAGCATACAAAATTTCTCGGGTTGGGGTAACCTCCACCCTGCCCCCTTCTGCGTACAGCCATATCACGGGGTGATAAAATTTGTGCGGGTGGTGTGTGGATATTTCTATCATGTTGACAATAACGACAGTAATTTTCCGAACCAAAATGTCTTTAGAGACATCAAGCGTTTCAGAATTTTTGAGAAATTATGGATCTTGATAGATACCACCCTATTTTTAAGTTTTGCGAGCGAGCGAAGTGAGCGAGCTGAATATTACAACTTTATTTATAATAAAAGACTTGTTACTGTGTTATCAAATTACACTATCGGACCGCTATTAAATACCTATATGATATTTCAATTGAATATCTAGTCATCTCGCTGCCAATGACTATTTTAGCACGTCCCTGGTTTCTAACCATTACGAGCGAGCGAAACGAGTGAGGAAGCACACACTAACCCGTTCAGTAAATTACATTGCGAGCATATAAAAAAAATCTAAATTATTTATTTGGTCACCTCATTCGCCGAATTTGTTTGCCTTAAACAATCATTATTAAACAATCATTTTACGAGCGACCGCAGCGAGCGAGGAAAAATATATCCATTTCTTCATTGTAGAAGTGTTATTTTGTCATCGAAATATATCTAAATAATCTATTCGATCCAGTGTGTGCTGAGTCCTTTTAGGTACCTCGCTCACCGTCCGAAACCGTTCTGTTTTTTTACAAGCGAGAAAATTCAACGACGCCACCCCCCCCCCCACACACACACACAAATACCATATAATACGTTTTGTGAACCTCCTCGCTGCCAAAATATCATGATAATGTGATAAATCACTTCTGAAAATGATTGCCATGCCCCAAATCATCTTGCTTTTTGCTTTTATACTAGTGGGAGTAGCAAGCTAGCGAACGAATAGATGAGAACTGTTAGTTTTTCTCTAGGCCATCTACTGAAAGGGCCTTAGGTAAACTTCTTGGTGTGAAATCCAGATGTGGTTATTTACCTAACATTCTAAGAGTGGAACAATAGCAGCCTATAGATTGAGAAACTATATTCAAACTGATTCCTTTCATAAAATGAATGGCAATTAGCATCGGCATTTTAAGTTACTTAAATTCTAGCGAGCGAAGCTAGGAAGCACTTTCTGATTTTTTTTTCTTTTCCGTGTTTTCCCCTTTCTTTTCCCTTTCCTTCTCTTTTCTTTTCGCTTTTTTTTTCTTTTTGCCAGCCGATGGTAGTCACGCCACTGACTGTAGTAGCATTATTAGAGCATTTCCATCCTGGTCAAGAAATATCAATATATTGCATTTGAATTGTACATACAATACCCATTGCACAGTATTTGAATTTAAATACTGTTTAATTATCGATTTTCAATAATTTTCATTTATTTCAATGAATTGTCTTTAAATTGTACATTCAGTAGATATTGCTCAAAATATCAAAATTTAATCATGTTCATATTCATTTGCTGATCATCTGATAATCACTAAGTTCAATTATTTTTTTTAATCAAATGATTTTTGTCAATTGCTATGATCTATTTTGCCAGACCATTAAATACTTGTAATTCACTTGTCTTTAGATTGTAATACTTGTATATTAAAAATACTCCCATGATAAGGCAAACCGAACAATGCTCCTAATAATGAAATTGATTTATTGTTGATTTAGTTATTAAGGATTTCCTATTTTTATTGATAAATACGAAGACCTTACCGCTATGAACTAAGATTTTATTGATCAAACATTTATCTATCTACTTATCTGTCTATCTGTGAAGGTTTCACTGTATCATAACCCATTATTATCAATATTATCAGGGTTTCATTGTATTTCATTATTTATTGTATTATCAATACTTTTTAAAAAGTCAGATTTTTGTTCTTGTATTTTATGACAATAACAGAGTTGGGAGAAGAGCGTGTGTGAGAGAGATCGAGTGGGAGGGGTCGGATATGGATCGATGGTGGCGGGTGAGTTGTGATGGTTCTGGGGATTGCATGCAGTAATTTGCCACTCATGCTCATGAATGGGCACTAATGAGTTTTTTTTTTTTTTCAAAGTTGAAACTAGGAAGATCAATAAACATTAAAAGAATACCTAAACAATTCTTTATGATTTGAGCAGCTTAAAATTGTTTCTGATAGGATGGGATGAGAGAAATTCATTTAATTATGGGTGTGTATATATATATATATATATATAGGCCTAAGATAGTATATATCTACTGGGCGCGATTGTTCTGTCATAAAAAAAAAATCAAATAATGACATACTTTTGTAGAATAGCTGTATCATGATGGACCTTCATATTTCTCATAAGGTCCATCCCATAAACAGTTCAACCACGAACGTTTATGAAATGACTAGTAATGCATGTCTTGCAAAATGTTGTCGAAATCTTGTATAGACTATACTCTTGCAATATACATGCATTTCATTGTTTTGTTCCTGTCTCCTCCTACTGGACAATAAAAAGTAAAACGGCAGGAAAAGAAATACCAAATGGATTAAAGATCATAATTCAAGTGAGTAGATGGTCAGTAGGGTCTATGTTAAAGTAGGGCGTACATGTGACCTCGTAAAATACGGGTTGTGTGATGTCAAACACACAACAAATTTTACACAACTGGCGTCATTCACCCATGCAAAGTACTAGTATGCGAACTACTAGTATGAGTATGCTGGGCGGCGCGATTTGCAGCGCAGTATGTCATCCTATACGTCATTGCGCGCACAACCACCATGATGAGCCTGTTTCAAGACGCCTTAAAGTAAAAAAAAACAAATTTGTGCCGCAAAAAAATTATCGCTCCCGGCAGATGCCCCCAAAGCCCCTGACCCCCATATTTAGCTAGATCAGCTTGAAAGGTAAACTCAAGAAACAAGTTGGGTAATGTTGGCCATCGTCTACTTTAACATGAATGATCATTGCCAGGCACTTTAAGTGGTGGAGAGTACCCAGCAGACACCTTAAAGCCCTCACCCCTTCAAAAGATCGAAATAAATTCATGATTTTTAAAGACTGTTTATAAAGTCTATACTCTATATCACATATTTACGGAATACTGAAAAGGGATATTGTCTGTTTATGCATTCCATTTCATATATTTACATATACAGAAACTGAATATAGAGTATTTGTATTCCATATCACACATCTACCGAAAAGGAACATGGACTGCTTATGTATGCTACTTCATACTTTTACATGCATACATGGAAATTGAATGTTGAATTTTTGGATTCCATATCATATATTTCATAGCATTATGAATGCTTAAATGGGGTATTGACGGTGTATGTATTCTACTTCATATATTTATACATATGGAAATTACATGGTTTATATTCCATATCACATATATACATAATTATGAATGCTGGAAAGGGATATTGACTGTTTATGCATTCCACTACATATATTTATGTATATGTAGTGGAATGCACATTGCATTCCATATTACACATTTACTGAAAAGGGATATATGGACTGTTTATGCATGCTACTATACTTATACATATGCAAAACTGAATGTTGACTATTTGTATTCATACATTTTCATAACAGTGATATGAATGCTGAATAGGGATATAGGCTGTGTATGTATTATACTTCATATACATGGATTTATATATATGGAAATTGAATATTGACTGTTTCCATGGTTTATATGCCATATCACATATTTACATAAAATGAATGCTGAAAAGGGATATTGACTATTTATGCATTCCACTTCATATATTTACGTAACAGAAACTGAATACTGAGTATTTGTATTTCATATCAAACATCTACTGAAAAGGGATATGGACTGCTCATGAATGCTACTTCATACTTTTACATACATATATGGAAATTGAATGTTTTGTATTCCATACCATATATTTACATAACATTATGAATGCTTGAAAAGGATATTGACTGTGTATATATTTTACTTCATATATTTACATGAACATAAACTGAGTATTGACTGTTTACATGGTTTATATTCAATATCACATATTTACATGATTATGAATGCTTAAAAAGGATATTGACCGTTCATGCATTCCGCAACATATGTTTACATATATGGAAACTGAATATTCGAAGCTTGTATTCCATATTACACATTTACTGAAAAGGGATATGGACTGCTTATGTATACTACTTCATACTTTGACATACTTATATTTACATATATGGAAATTGAATGTTTACTATTTGTATTCCATATCTCATCCGAATACTGCAAGATGGTCAATCTCCTTTTTTTAGATTATACAAAGTTGAGCTCCTCTATCGAGAACTCAGCAGCATGTACACACATGTATCATTTTTATAGAAGAGCATTTACTAAAATCAACTCTGACTTCTTGTTCCACTATGTATAATATTACAGTTAAGCAGCTATGTTCACTCACCCCCCCCCCCTTTTTTTTTCTGATGCCGGTAACATTTCCCTCAACTGATCATGTACAGATGTATAACTGCAATCCTATTTTCTTCTCCTTTTTCAACCATAGGGTTATAGGCTACCTTTACAAATACGTTTCGTGATGATCATGTATTCAAATTCTCGTTTGCTTGTTATAGCTATCCACTGCTAAGCAAGCTATTGTACACTCAAACGTGCTAGGGATGCTCTTTTCTTGTAGCTTCTCTTTGTTATTCAAATCTTATCAAAATAACGTTTACTTTATCAGTGATGTATTTGTTAACCATTACAAATTGAATTGTCTCAATCTTGTATACATCATGAAATACCCTTCCTTACGTATTCAAGCTCACCATTCACTTCGCTTTTACAGTCTTGAATGTTATTGTTAGCAGAACTTAGCAATATCCAAGCAGGTAGAAATACCTATTACGTAACACTCGCAGAATAATACGCTCATACATAAGCACTCATGTACCGTAACCTGTTGCACGCATTCCATCTATCCACCCGCTAGATGAGAGCAGTTTTTCCCTTATGTTTCCTAACTTTAAATGACCAGTCCTAAATTTCGCTTTCATATATTCTTCAACCTTGTTATTTCTTCATTATCGATTTGAAGAAGTATTCGACTTCATGTCATTATTTATTTCTGTTTTTTTTTTCTCTCTGTTTTCTTCTTTTTGTTTCACTTTTGTTTTGTCTCGCTCTTTTTTTTCCAACTTACTATACCCAAGTCAGTAGGGGGGAAAAGTCCATTCGACCTCCACGGTAGCTTTTACACCAACTAATAAATCGTGAGATTACGTTCTTAACACAACCATTGAAAATTTGAGCGATTATGGGTTAAAGAAAATTGAGGGAAAAAAGCAAAGAAATCTACATACACACCTTTATAACGTACACTTATTGATTAATAAATCTTGAAAGTAAATCCATACAATTTATTGCCGAAAGGCAAAGCATTGATACTTGGGTATGCTGTGCATGTTTGCATCTTTAGCAGTGTTTAGGACTTCATTACCATGATTACGACAATCTTGAGCGAGTAGTTACCATAATGTCAAGCTCTATGTTCGTTCTTTTCTTCTTCTTCTTCTTTTTTTTGTGTGTGTGTGTGTGTGTGTATTTCGACTCTGCCGTAAAGACAAGCCATCTTCGTATTGTGCATTGCTGAGTTTTCCGCCCTTGTAAATTCATTGGGTGATGTTTAGGTGAACCGGTCTTTTTTTCAGTATAGGCTATGTATAGTATGTTGTGTGTGTGTTATGACACACGCGATTGCTCAGTTTGTCCTGATCTGACTGAGTTTTTTTCTTTTATTTTTTTCTTAAACACACAGCGGGGATGGTTTATTCACACGCCAGTATCGACAAACCATGTTTTCCTGCATTGTTATTTCTTTTTCTGATTTTACTTCGTAAATCTATTTTCTTGATAATCTCTTTATCTCTTCTTTTTTCCCTTTCATGATAAGCTGGAAATGTCATGCAATAAATGCCGCTAGTTATGATGTACATGCATGAATTTCACTCTTTCTTTCTTTTTTTTTTCTCCTTCTTCTAAAATCTCGTATAGGAATGTACAGCCATTCCCCTTTTATGTTATTTCTAAGTTGATAACGGTTGGGCTCCGCTCAGTCAAGCTCGTCCTTTGTGGGTCATGACGGGTGTTATCCACTCACAGATAACTCCGTATATTGCTTTTCATATTCGCACATGCACCTGCACGCAACTGCACAAGCACCTACACATGTTTTCTTATCTATATTGCCCTTCTGGGGTTTCAATAATTTATCATGGCGATGAATAACAATCCTTTTATTTTTGACAACGCTATAAATGAATATCCTTTTGAGAGCAAATATTATACTCCTACTGAATTCAGTGAAACATTTCAAGATGATATAGAAGATGTTAAATTATTGCATATCAATGCTAGAAGCTTAAACAGGAATTTTGATGATCTTCAAAATCTTCTCGATTCATTAAAACATTTTAGATTCACTGCAATTGGAATAAGTAAAACTTGGTTACACCAATTTTCCCCACCACTGTTTAATTTACCTAACTATAATTTGGTCAGAGCTGATCGTGTACGTAAGAGAGGCGGTGGCGTCGCATTTTATGTAGCCAATCATTTATATTTCAAAATTCGAAATGATATTAAAATTGATCAAACAGAAGTTCTCTTTATTGAAATTGACAATCTTCAATGCAAAAACTTAATTTTAGGTGTAATATATAGAGCTCCTGATACTCACTTTGATCTATTTTATGATAATTTCGAGCAATGCGTTGGCAAATTAGCAGACGAAAATAAGCAGATATATTTTCTCGGTGATTTTAATGTTAACTTTCTTCCATTGCATCAGAACAATCTCTCTAATAGGTTTCTGCAACTGATGAATTCATATGGATTTTATTCTTTCATTAATAGGCCAACTAGAATTAACATACACTCCTCAACCTTAATTGATAACATATTTTCTAATATACACGACAAAAAGATAACTGGAGGATTGCTGTATTCCGAAGTATCTGATCACTTACCTATATTTACTGTGTGTGGAAAATCATTGACTCGTTTTAAACCACCACGACATTTGATGTATCGGAAAGAAACCCCATCGTAATATTGAAATGTTAAAACAGGATTTATTATTCGAAGAATGGAATGATATCCTGAATACAAATTATGTGAATACTGCGTATGAAAATTTTAATTCAAAGTTACAATTCTATTACAATAAAAACATTCCACTTGTAAGAAATAAACGTAAACGTAATACACCTATAAACCCGTGGATAACGAAAGGTATACTTAAATCTATAAAAACAAGAAGCCGACTTTATAAGCAACATTTGAGGAACCCTACGAATGCAAGTCTAGTTGTTTACAAAACGTATCGTAAAAAATTAACAAAGTTAATTCGTTTTTCTCGCAAGTTACACTTCTCAAACAAATTACAAAAGGTAAAATCCAACTCAGGAGCCACATGGAAAGTTATAAAAGAAATTATGGGAACAAAAAAATGAGACGATACCTAAAGATAACCTTACTTTCAATGGTAACAAAATCACAGATTCTAACGACTATGCCGATTACTTTAATTCTTTCTTTACTAATATTGGTCCTCAACTTGCCACCCAAATTACTACTCCGAATAATGCTCATTTTACTGAATTCTTTTCAGAACCCATTCAAGACTCTTTATTTTTAAGACCGACAAACCCGAATGAAATCATTAATATTGCTAAATCATTAAATTCTTCGAAATCCAAAGGTCATGATGAAATTAGTACTTCACTTTTAAAGGAAATAATCCATTTCATTGCTGATCCACTAACACACATATTTAACCAGTCTTTACAATCCGGTATTTTCCCAGACTTGTTGAAAATAGCCAATGTAACCCCAATTTTCAAAAAAGATGACCAACATGAAATCACTAATTACCGTCCTATTTCCATTCTCCCTAGTATATCAAAAATCTTAGAAAAAATTGTTTATAATAGATTATATAATTTTCTAAACTTCCATAAAATATTAAATCCAAACCAGTATGGTTTTAGAAAAATTCATTCCACGGATCTAGCTCTGGTTCAGATATATGATAAAATTACAGAAGCCATGGCCAAAAAAGAACACATTATTGGTATTTTCTTAGACCTTAGTAAAGCGTTCGACACTCTTAATCATGATATATTGTTTTCGAAATTGTATTCCTGTGGTGTTCGGGGCTCAGCGCTCTTATGGTTTAAAAGTTATTTAAGCAACCGAAAACAGTATGTTACTTTTAATGGTATTGATTCACGGTCTCTTCAAATCAAATGTGGTGTCCCCCAGGGATCTATCCTGGGTCCACTTCTGTTTTTATTATACGTCAATGACATAATCAATACATCATCATTGTTATCTTTTGTCCTATTTGCAGATGACACTAACATATTTTATTCTCATAAGAGCCTTAAGTCTCTAGAAAATATCTTGAATGCCGAATTAATAAATGTTTCGAAATGGTTCAAATGCAATAAACTTTCTCTCAATATTCAGAAAACCCATTTTATACATTTCAAGCATAACAATATCCATGTGAATAATAATCCAATTAATATTAACATTGACAACAATACAATTGAAGAAAAGAAGAGTTCGAAATTCCTGGGTGTCATTATTGACGAGAATTTAACTTGGAATGATCACATAAATCATGTTACACTATGTATTTCTCGAGGCGTGGGAATTATTCATAAGTTAAAGTTTATGTTACCACGAGTAACTCTGTTTTTACTATACAATACACTGATACTTCCTTACATAACATATTGTAATATTGTTTGGGCCAATTGTGGAACTACCAAACTCAACCCTATTCTCACCTTACAAAAGCGGGCTCTTCGTATCTGTACAGGATCGTCTTATTTTTCTCATTCTGATCCACTATTCTTTAAGCTCAAAACATGGAAGGTTTTTGATTTGAATGTCATGCAAGTTGTAGTTTTTATGTTCAAATACAAAAACAACCAACTTCCCTCCTCATTTCAAAATTTATTTAATCTAAACTGTACAATTCACACATACCCTACCCGTATTTCTGGAAATTTTACCTAACAAACCCAAAGTTATTAATAACTCATAAATCAATTGGACACCATGGCCCTGACTTATGGAACAATTTACCCGCAACTACAAAAATGTGTTCCTCACTTTATTCCTTTAAAGCCACTATGAAGCGCAACCTAATATCATTGTATTCAAATCCGCCACATTGACTATACTTGTACTTATCTTTATATTATTCATCTATTTTAATCTTAGATGAATTTTGACCCCTCCTCCTCTAATGCACTTGCACTGCACTTGCACTTGCACTGCACCCTCATGACCTCTTGTTAAAAAATGTGTAAGTTTTACATGTCGCTTTTTTTTTACCTTGAGGCCGTCGTCAACATCAAGCAGGTCGCTCATGACGACGGTCTCCTGCGTTCTGAAATTCAATTAAATAATATTTTTCATATACTTTTTTTATATTCAGAAAGAGATTGTAAATGATACGTGTGTCTAAAATGTATGTATATGAAAATCTATGTAATAATTGATTATGTTGTATTGTGTTGAACATGTTGAACGCAGAAATAAATTTCAAGCAAACAAATATCAGTGAGAAAGCGTACCCTCGTGGAAACAAGAAGAAAATGTGCATCATAGTTTACTGTTACGTTAATAATCATTGATAATGCTTTAAGTAGTGGGCGTAGCAAGCAGACGCCCCAATTACACATCAACCCAGTATTAGCTTGTCATATATGTTAAGAGTTCAGGCCTGTCCACACATTCCTCATTTTTATCCAATTGAATTAAATTCAATTCACCCCAATTCCTGTTCTATCAACAACAAGAACAACACAAAAAACAACAAAGAATAAAAAAAAATGAAACAAACTCAATGACATTGCTCCGGACACTAATATCATCACATGTACAGACACTGGCGTAACCAGGAATTTCAACAGGGGAGGGAGGCAAGACGAGAGAGTGAAGCTACCGAGTGGGGGGGGGGGTGTGGGCGGGGACTATTTCGCCTTCAACGGAAGGGAGATTTTTGAAAATTCGTGCATGAAAATTACATTTTCTGCACACTAAAATTTAGTGTTAGGGGTAACTTATATAGAAGTGTTATATAGAGCGGGGGGAGGGGGAAATTACATAATGGGAATACTCCACTTCATGCTGGCTTCGTATGAAAGGCCCAAACAGCTTAATTGAGTGCGTAGGGGGGCATTTTAAGTTGCCTTATCTAGAAGAAACATGTAAATCAGATTCTAATATTTTATGTACATATTGCACATGTGTCCCAGTGCCTTTAACTATTTTTCTTTTTAATCAATTAAAAATTCTAATTTTTTTAAAGGTATATATTGGAGATCACCATTCATCACCCTGCTCATGGATATGGGTCATTCTTGCTTTCATATTTATTTAATTGTACCGTTTTAATACCAATTTATGGAAAGCAGGAACTATGTTTTGTTTAGTTTTTTAATTATGTTTAGAATATTCCTTCATGTTTATCATTCCTTCAAGTTTATACCTAAGAGTAGGAGAGCGCCACCTCTGTAACCCAAAGATATAACTTCAGTTCTTAATTTATAGTTCTGTAACAACATGATTTGCATTCTGTAAATGTGAGCCTGCCATCCCGATGGCATGCATGGCGAGATAACACAAATCGTGTGGTGGTAACTGAGCATTGCAAATTTTTAGACTTCTAGACTTGTAGACTTTGAACAAGTTAGCGAACCGTTTCAGTTAAATCTATTTCGTGAACGGCTGTAAAAAACAAGGACTATGAGGCAGTTATTTTTCTATCTTATCGGATTTGCACTTTGTTTTGCTGGTAAGCATGCTTATGCCGATTTGCATTTTATCCGTGAAAGCACGTGAAATTGTTTTGCTTAGAATAAGAATGTCCTTGTTTGTAAATATTATATATAAAAAACATTGATAATGTAATATAGTGAATGTAAATTTCCGCATCCATTTAATGCTAAGGGAAATGAAATACCAGAAGAAGGGGAAAGGGTTTGATTCGACAGAGCCGAAAGTTGAATGATAATTGACTGTCACTGCTTTGGATAGAGAGTAGCCAAAGGCAAATTACGAGGAAAATTCAAATTATATAAGCTGCTTTTAACTGAAAGATGCCGAGGAAAAGACGTCTACTAGAGCATTTTTTCCTTGCTACTAGGCACGCTAAATGTGATCTGTGATCACATTTAATATATATAAGATCTGCCTTGTGCAAAAGTAAAAAAGTAAAATATTGAAAGTGTAATGAAGAAAGAATCAAATCTAATTTAGAAAGAATTGTCTTCTCAAAAGACACAAGTAAATAAACTCAATAAAGTACTCAATGATAAGCAAACAAAAGTTATAGTCTTAGTCATGTGAACGATGAATGGGTTGTTAGTTCATTTTCACGTGTTTTTTCTTCTTTTTAACAGAACATGACATTGCTCTGGAGACATTTGTTGGGAAGGATGTGACGTTCCAGTGCCACGAAACAAACAAACAAGACGGATTAACGCGGGTATCTTTGATGCGAAGAAATGGCACGCCATATTTCCACTGCGAAATGCCTGAAATTCCTTGTAATAAAACAAACTTTAGCTTTACACTGCACTCTTTTGAAGGAAGCGATACGTTTATCAACATTGTGACAATTCGGAATGTTTCACTGAGTGACGAGGGGGAATATTCTTTCGAAATGCTTGCTCTAACCGACGTAAAGACCTGTGAAATCAACATTACGGTTAAAGGTGCATCTTTTGTTTGTCTTTGTTGGTACTCTGAAGTAATAAGGATTAAGTCATAACCAATGGATCAGCAAAGGTCTACTCCACTTTCTATGAGAGTCAAGCGTGTTTATAGAAAGTTCTTATTTCTAATTCAGAGGTCATCTCTAGAATATAAAAAGAACTTTTTTCTGGTGTTGCTGTTGTTGTTTTGTAAGAGAATATTTGGATGCATGGCATTTGACTAGGAAGACATAAAAAATTAGGACGAAGATTTTAAAGACAACCGGCGACAATAAAGCACCTCTGAGAAGCCTCCAGTCAAAATGTCGCCACTATGTTCTTGCCCAAAATACGTCCAGTCCACATTTTGCCCAATTTGTCCCCTCGTTACCAAGGATCCGATCACGAGCATTAAAGTCTTGACTCCTTCAATTATGTTTTCCTTGAAAATCGGGAAGAATGAACTCATAAACGTCGATACAAAATTCATAATGTATGACATTATTATTGTACTAAAACAAAACAAATGAAAAGCTAGAAAAAGCATATGGAAAAAAAAATCAAAACCAATGGAGAGGATTTAATATGTCATTTTCAGAATATTTACATGAATAGGTTTATCGGGAAGCAAGTCGTGAATAAACCCCGAAAATGATGTTTCATTCAAATAGGAAAAAAAAAATTAAAGAAAAATTAATTGGGGGGGGGGGAGCCTAATGTCACTGGCTCAACTATCACTTTTTAGGTTAGGAAACTTTATCAACATAATCAAAGTATTAAGGGCATGATTCGACCTGGTCTCTATTTTGGAAATTGCAAGCTATTCTACTCCATACGTTCCCAACCACAAGTTCAGCAGTATTTCTGATGAAAATTGCATTGTTTGTGAAAAGCCCTGCTAGAATGGGGTCACAGTGAAATATGAGTGTACGATGGCATTAATACTGCCAGTGTATGCTCATAGTTCAATAATACTTAGTAGCATGTGGGTTTTCAAATGACCAATACCTTTTACTTATATACATTGAACATTTAGAAATATCTTTTAAAAAATATCTGTTTAATATGGCCTATAATTGATTACGATTACCTTCATGCCTATAGATGTATTTATTGCACATTTGTCTATTTGTCATGCGATATGTGATTTCATCTTTCGCGCGAGCTGCTCCTTGAGAATTTGATTTTCAAGTGGATTGGGCACTTCCAAATGTTATATATTATTATAAATGATCATGTATCATTTTCAAGTTCCACCAACGGGCTTGATCCTAATCGACAAGCACCATGAGCATGGCGATGAGGTACTTCTGGAAAAAGGATCACTCAAAGTTGATGAAGGAGAGAACAAGACTATCGTATGTAAAACAAATACATCGATTAAACCAGCTGTCAATTTGGAGTGGATGATCCCAGAGGGGTTAAATGTGATAAATGAATATGGTGAACAAATTCAGGATGAACATGATGAGCGCCTTTACGTGCCAACATGGACATTGAGCTTTACACCAAATTACATGTTTGCCGATGGAGATATATCTCTTGTCTGCAAGGTGGCTCCCAACACACCTTCCCGTGAGCACATCCAGACATTAATTCATATGAGAAATAAAGGTAAGCATTTCAATGTTCTTATTATGAAGAAAAGAATAGGCCTGCATTCCTGTGGGTATCTGTTGAATATCAGAAGTTTAAGAAGAAGACGTTTTTTTTAAAAGGGAAATAACATATATGTTTCACTGGTAAAATCTACGCTCTCCTGCTTTTTATTGATAACAATAAGATTGCTTGATATAACACTTTGCTTTGACCCACATGGTGTAGTCATGTTTACTTTATTCCAGGTCATTTTTTGACCCGGAACGGAATGTGGCTCTTTTCGGGTCAATTAAGTTTGACTCGGATTTTTTTTAGAGTGCAATTTAATTGAATGATTATGGTGTTAAGCCCTGAACTGCATTTCCCTGCTCGCGATGTAGAAGTTACTAGTCAACTACTATACACCTTTTACTGTTACAGTCATAGTGTTTTCTATAACATTTAGAATCGGTTTATTGCAGTAAAAAAATATCGAAAAAGCAGCTCAAGGGTTGAAAATATTCAATTTACAATGTAAATTCAAATGCATCCTCAGCAACAACATGCCCAGCATTCTCATGAATGTATACAGTAAGTCTTACTGTTACTCAGTATACCTTGGGTATACTGAGTATGAATTAAACATTATTTCTCATTTCGCCAACCATTGATAGAGATATCCCTTGTTTAAAACCATATTAAACTGGACAAATAAACAGATTAAATGATTCCATTTTCCCTTATCTTTGACGTAGATAAACACGTCATTAACCGAACATCCCGATCAAGATTAACATAGAATACAATTTATTTTTTGTGAATGTGCGCACTTTTCATTTAAAGCGTACAGCCAACATCAAGCGTATACTATTATCTTTCAAGGATAAGTTCGTTTCATTTTCAATGACATATTTCTTTTAAAAATCTAGGTGAAACCACAGTCACCGAAGAAATCACATGGAGAAGCTCTACTGAAAATAGAAATTTGCCAAGAAGTGGTGGTGATATTGAAGGTTATTATTTTGTTGGTTTTTTCCTTTCACATGTTCGCGTGCATCAGTGTTAGTATGTTAACTCAAAATCAAATTTGAATGAATGATGTGTCCTATTCAGTTACAATAACTAGAAGTCACAAGTGCTATACGGTTTGGCTGTTGTATTCAAATTTGTATTCATTTTTGTCTAATTGACATGCAGTACCTATAACTGTCATTCTTTTTTTTTTTTTGGGGGGGGGGTTAACTTTAACAGATGATCAAAATACGTTATCAACCCTTTGTACGCATACATTATGTCAATAACTGCAGTGAATCAGCAATTTATGCTGTAGCATCTATGAACATAATCAGGCACGAACTGGGACAGAAATTCGGCTGTGAAATCTGATGTAAGAGGGAGCACATTTATTAAAGCGACAAAGTTTTCTCTCTCTCTCTCTCTCTCTCTCTCTCTCTCTTTCCCTGTCATCAGAGTCCGCTATTTTATCCAACTTATACTCATTCATCCTAAATTTCGTCATAATGTGTTCGGTTATGTATTTATGACGCCATTGAAATACATGTCATGGATTCAAGTGTTGCCTGAAGATGAGATCATAATCCATGGGAGGACATTTCGAGATTGGGATGCCCCTCCAAAATAGATATGGAAATCTTTGACGATTCACGAAATTTAGAAATATATATATATATATATATATATATATATATATATATATATATATATATATTTATATATATATACTGAATTAGAAGTTAGATTTCTTTGAAATATCTTTGCAAAAGCTGTGTTAGTCCACGTTGGGGGAGCAGTATTTCGAAAGAAGCAGATGAAACTTACAAGACAGCGAGCACAACAACGACAATTGCATCATTATTTTCTAAAATTCCGAACCCCTTTTAAAAAGCTTGTTGAAGAACTATGCTAGGGGGCGCGAAATTATGAGATTCCGAGAGGAAATGATCATGCGAGAGAGAAAAGTGATTGAGCTTTATTTATTTATTTATTTTGCGTTCTAAACCCTTGAAAACTCTATTTATGATGTATTTACAATGGGAATGGGGAGGGGCGCAAAATAGTTTAAAGTATGATTTTTCTTCATTTTCTTTTTTTCTCTCTCTCTCTCTTCAAAACTATCATTTGGAATGAAGGCATGAA